>JAIZZJ010000018.1:0-38657 GCA_022828445.1 Graphiopsis chlorocephala | reverse complement strand
GGCGCAATAAGTTCCAAATGATTTAGACGCAAAGTTAGGTACTTGCGTTACTAATATAAATACTAAGAGTAAGACGATAAAAATTGTAATATGAAAGGTACAATTGCGTAAAAAGTACAAAGTAACTATGCGATCTTCTTCTGGTTTTTCTTTTCACTATGAAAAATCTACATAGTGAAACTCTTCCTGAGTCTGTGTTAAGTCTACAAACATAAGCTTTTTCTGAGTCTTTTTTGGCTTTTCCTTTGGTTTCTTCTCAATCCTTCCTGAAGGCTTGCTCTTGGCGCTTTCCCCCTCTTATCAATCGTAGAAGCAATGTCTTTGACCGCTTGGTTCAAGGCTTTTTCAAACCTGTCACCTACTCCTTTCTTTATCTCAACAAAGATAGAGGGGACAATCTCATCGTCTATCTATTTCTCGATAAGTCCAATCTTTTGTCGATGTAATCGCTTCTTTTTTTTTTAAGACAGTTACCCGAGTAAACATACCATTTATTGAACTTAAATGTTGAAAATTAAAGGTACCTGTAGGTTTAGGTAGAGTCGGTGAAGATAGTCAAGTAATAAAAGACAATAAAGCAAAGCAAAGCGCTAGAGACAGATTCCTTATAGGGCTAGTATTAACATTAACATTACAAGCACACTAAAAAAACTTCTTATTAAAATGTTTACATTAGTAATGTATTAGATATGTAATGTATTATTTCATCATTATTATGATGGTAAGTATATAAAGAAACTATTACGGATAAATACAGCTATATATTAAAGACGTATAAGATAAAGTGTTCTTGGAAAAATCCATTTTTTTAACGAAGCGAATTGAAATATCTTAGTAGCTTCAGGAATAAAAATCAAATGAGATTCCATAATTAGCTATAACTGTTATGGAAAAGCCTTTAAAGTAAAACGGAAATAATCTGTTTGAATCTAGGGAAACCTTTCTCTAAGGCTAAATATGATATATAAGCGATAGCGAAGCAGTACCGTGAGGGAAATTTTTGAAATAGTAGTTTTATAAGCAGCTCAAGTTTAATTTAAAAGTATAATGAGAGCGTACCTTTTGCATAATGGGTCAGCAAGTTAATGTTAGATGCGAGATGGGGTTCACAAAAGATTAAGGGGTCAAACTTACTTACTTTTACTTTGACGCTAAAAAGAAGAGTTTTAGATTTAGCTGCTTTTTGGATAAAAAGATAAGAGTAAACTGAGAATGATTACCTAAATGAGTAAGGTAATTGAATTATTACCTAAATGAGTAATATTATCGCCTTGTCCTAGATAAACCAATTATTAATTAATGATTAAGTATCTAATGTTAGACCCGAAGCCTAGTGATCTTACCATGATCAGGGTTATAAAGGCCCGAACGGGTTATCGTTGTAAAGATATCCGATGAATTGTGGTAAGTTAGTGAAAGACAAAACTGACTAGGATAGCTGGTTTTCTGCGAAACCTATATAAGTAGGTAATGTAAATAACATCATAGCAGGTACAGAACTGTGATCTCGGACAAATTATGTTGTTTTCTTAACGATAGCAACATGGTTTTGTATACATCGGGGAATCGTGAAGATTTTATCGGCGAGAATTTGCTCTCGGAAGGGCAATGATGGATTTTGCATAATCGGACATAGTACGATAAGGTTGTATGTCTAAAGGGAAACAGCCCAGAACAAGAGTTAAAGGTTCCAAAATTATTGTTAAGTGAAAATAAGGAAGTTTTCTTCAAATACAACCAGGAAATAGGCTTAGAAGCGGCCATTTTTTGAAGACCTCGTAACAGAGCACTGGTTTAACATTAAAAGTTGAAAGCACCGAAAATTTAACGGATCTAAAACAATATACCGAAACCTTGTCTATAAATAAAATATACATTAAAACGGATTTGTAATATTAAAAATATATTTATCTTAAGGATTTTTATCTTAAGTATTTTTTTATTTATGGGGTAGCAGAACGTTGGGCATGTCTTAGACTTAATATTTTTAATATTGAGTAGGTTCGTCAGAAAAAAAGGAAAGATATCGCTGTCCAAAAACAAATAGGTCCTACACTTATTTACTAAAACAAGTAGGTTGTAGGTTCAACGCTTATTTGTTGGAGGCTGTAAGGATACGCTGCAGAATAAGATGACCCCAAGTGAGAATGCTGGCATGAGTAACGAAAAAGGGATAGCCCCTCGCCTTAAGCTTATGGTATTTAAATAAAGTAACGGCCTCTAAGTTTATAATTGTCCTAAAGGATTAAACGATGAGAAAATCTTAAGATGTGTCTAACAACATTGTGATATTTTGAGTACACAATGTTCTGGAAAAAGACCATTAAATGTAATAGTACGTCATGTAATGTACTGGTCGCTTAACAAGCGTATAAAAACTTTACATTTGACAACCGTACCTAGATACTACCACAAGTAAGCAAGTAGAGTATACAAAGGCGTTTGAGTTAACAATCATTAAGGAACTCGGCAAAATGACACCGTAACTTAGGGATAAGGTGTGCCATCCTTCTTAAGTAATATTAAGTTAAGGATAGGAGGCATAGAGTGGTGTTGTACGACTGTTTAATTAAAACAAAGCACTTTGCATAAGATGACAAATCAAAGTATTGAGTGTGAATTCTGCCCGATGTTGGCTGGTTAACGAATATTCTTAGCCGACTAAAATAAGCTAGGTTTTGAAGGAACCCCCAATCAATGGCGGCCTTACCGATGAGGGTCCTAAGGTAGCGGAATACCTTGGCCGTTAAATGCGGTCTTGCATGAATGATTTAACGATACAACAGCTGTCTCAATGATTGGCTCAGTGAAATTGGAATAACTGTGCAGATACAGTTTACCTCTAGTTAGACGAGAAGACCCTATGCAGCTTTACTGTTTGTAGTTATTGGATACAATGGAACAAGTTGTAGCGTATAAGGTAGTTGATAAGATACAATTGAAACACCTTTACTTAGTTTATTGTATAAGCAATGCAACTGCCAAGATGAAGAAGGAAGATTTTTTGTTAGCCTTTTGTTAATAGGTGTTTGTGTGGTCTTAGTATAGATCACTATTATAAGAAGCCACCAAGATGTATCAGTATTATATATCTATACTTACGTGCCTAAATAGCACAAACACTGATTTGATAACCTAGTAATGGTCAAAGCTACAATTAGGAACCACTGGTTTGCTGGTAAGGTAGAGAAGTTGCAAAGCTAATCCTATAAAAGATATATATTTTTTTTATATATGTTTGGAAACATTTGCTATTAGACAGTTTATGCGGGGCACAGATCCCACAAAAAGTACCTGGGTGTATCCAAAGTTAATTTTGTAAATTTATTGGCAATAATAATTTGCCAATAGATAAATATATTATATAGCAAAAGCTTTTGCTTTTAGCCTGTATAATGTATTTTTATTTTAATCTGTAATGTATTGCTTTCAATATATTCAGTTATTTATCTATTAAGTTAGATTTATTTATTTTTTTTAAGTAAGATTTTAACTATATGGAAAATAGATGTAAATAAAACACTAAAACAATGTTTATAAAATGACAAATTATCGAATAGATAACTGTCCCCTTATAGACAGTAGTGTTTTAGTTTATTTTTTTAATATGCTTTTGATATTAAGAAAATGATTATTATTTTACTTTAAAAGTTTAATGGCTTAATCTTGCTTTACTGTTTGACTTACACGTCTATCAGTTGCGTAAGCAGGGCATATGATCACAAGATGCATAAAGGAAAGGTCTTGGATTTTTGAAAAAGCTACGCTAGGGATAACAGGCTAATTGCGCCAGAGAGTACAAATTGAGTGCGCAGTTTGGCACCTCGATGTCGGCTTAGCTCATCCACATGAATGCAGGAATCATGAAGGGTACGACTGTTCGTCGATTAAAGAGCTACACGAGCTGGGTTAAATACGTCGTGAGACAGTATGGTTTCTATCTTCTAGAGGAAATTAGAGTAAAATAAGGATAGCCCCTTCGTACGAAAGGAGTTGGGTATGGTAACCTCTGGTTTACCTGTTGTTTATGTATCCAATATTATATTACTCCTGCTTTGCAATTCAAAGTAGGTTAAGGATATTTACAGTTACTCATGTATATATATATATCATAGGCACGGCAGGAAACCCACGTTAGCTATAGATAAGTGCTGAATGCATATAGGCGCGAAGCTTATCTTAAGATACTCTTAAATATACGTGGTATAATACCACGAGTACTAGTGTAAGCGCATAACTCGCAAAGCGTGTGTGCGTTATACATTAATACTGTATAGGCTTTTGCTTTAAGGATATTGATGTCTTCAGGTAAAAAGTACTAATTTTATTAAAAACTAAATAACATACTTATCATACATAATCTAATTTTGCTATTAAATAAGCATTAAATTACCTTTGCGCATTGCGACAGAAATTACAATATTATTTCTTTTTTCCAAACAACTTTTAGCCTGGTTAGCATAAAAGCAATGCACCCGTTTTGTAATCGGAAGAAGTAAGAGCGTTACTTACACTGGGCTTTTATTAAACGGTAAACAACTTTTAGGCGCTTTGCTTTCGCTTTGCGATACATAGTTATTTAACCCTCTGGCTAGCAAAGCAACATATATTGCTCATTTAGCGCTAAATACAAAGACTAATGCGGATTGGTGTAACAGTAACATAATTGGCTCATGCCCAGTAGATAAAGGTGCAATTCCTTTGTCCGCATATATTTAATTTCTCATTAAACATTTAAACTTTAAGAAATATTTATTGTTAAAAAGGCTATAGCTTAATTGGTAGAGCAAGCTGCTCATGATAGCTCAGATGAGTGTTCAAGTCACTCTGGCCTTATTCACTATAATATACTTTCGCATCACAACACTTTGTGACACAAAGTGTTGTGTGCGCTATAACTAATTAATATCCGAGTGCTGGAATTGGTAGACAGGATAAACTTAAGATTTATTGATATAATATCGTAAACGTTCAAGTCGTTTTTCGGATAAAATACCTTTTTTATAGCGCTTTGTGATAGCACACACTTTGTGTCACAAAATGTTGTGATGCAAAAAAAAAAGGTAAATTATAGTATTATTTAAGACCCACTAGTCAAGTGGTTAAGACATAGCGCTTTCACCGTTACATCTCGGGTTCGAACCCCGAGTGGGTTAAAAAAAAAAATAATATTACTTAACTCTTCTGGCTACTCAAAAGGAAACCTTAAAAAAAGGGGGGATATAGTTTAATTGGTAAAACTGCGATTTTGCATATCGTTATTTTAGGATCGAGTCCTAATATCTCCATATTTTTCTTGCTCTCGCTCGCAAAGCGCTGCGCTAAAAATAAAATTTATTATAACGCGCACAACACTTAGTAAGTGATGCGCTAAAAATAAAGCTCGAGAAGCTCAACCCGGTAGAGCGGAACTCTGAAGATGTTTAGGTTGTAAGTTCAAATCTTATCTCGAGCATAATTTTTACAGTAATCATAGTATCGCATTTATTTTTTTTTTTATTGCGTTATATTGATTTAGTCAAAATACCTAATAGTAAAGATATATTCCATTCTCTACTATTGGCTATTATATAAAGTAATTATATTTAGAGGATTGCAGTAGTAAAATGACACAGAGTTCTCAGTAGAATATAGCCATATTGTGGTTATATATTTATTAGAGTATGAAACTGTTTAGAATCAAATAATTACCCGCGCTTTTTTTTACAAAAGTATTTTTTTGCAGTAACTATACTTAACGGAGTTAGAATTAATAATCCATAAATAAAAAACTTCTTAGCTGCATATATATAGAATATTTTTGTCTAAATGGTCTTAGGCTAATAAAAGACCTATCAGCTGTAAAAAATATACATTAATGCTTAATATTAATAATTATCGTATGTATATACTAGAACAGAAGGTAGTAGGTTGGCTACCTAACTAGTTCAATAGCAAGTCGCTTAAATGCTGCGGTGTATATTTCAGAATTCAATTTATACATTACATAAAATAGAATTAACTAAAATAGTATACAAATCATGAAGAAATTTTTTTTTTTTATTTTTTAAACAGAAACTTACATTTGCTAACTTACTGAGTATTATACTCTCGTTTATATTTGCTATTTTGCTCAAACAACTTTATATACATTATTTAAATGTTGTACCTGTTATAGGTGAACTACAAACAATAGATATTAGCTACTTAAGTTTAATTATCTTTTTCAAATCCATATCTAATATTTTGATTGAGTTTTTATTAAGTGATAAACAAGTAGATTATGCTGTCGTTTGTAACGGTATATACAAATCCGAAGCGGCTAACATTTTACTTGATAATGTTGGTTAACCTTATTCGCCTAATTCAAGTAACGATTCCAGCATTAGTCCCGATAATGCAGCACGTAGCTCCGCTCCATCTCCTGAAGATAATTCTTTAGTTATTCTATAGAAAATTTGAAAGAGAGAGAGGTGAGATTTAAGAATGATAATAAGGCCCTTACCGGCAGTAAGAGCTCCAATCTTTATAAAAGAGCCGTGTTACTTGAGGTATCTATTCAAAGTCTAAGTAAATCTGGAAAATTAGGTACAGATTATGTCTCACTTAAAAACGAGACAGAAAATCTTAGGGAGGGTTTAGTTCAACTTGAAGAGGAGTTCGCTAGACTTTCGTCTGAATTAATTAATCTTAATTCAGAGCTTGAAGCTAATGGCTTAAAAAAATAAGGCGTACTTCGAGTCCTACATTTTATAAGCAAACCATTAGATTTACGAAAGGAGTACTTAATAATACCCCTAGCCGGGTAAAAAATAAAAAAAAGTTTATAAAAACTTTTACATAAGTAATATATTTCTATATATAACAGATAATATTAGATTTTTTTTTTATTGAGTTTCATGATTGCTTTTTTGCTACTTTATGTGGCATAGTTATGAGGGCTTACACAGTTTTAGATTTATACCTAAGAGTATTTGTATATATATATTTTTTTTTTTTTCACAAAATAAGTTATTATGCTCACTTGTTTTTTCTTTAACTTTTTAACCATTTTATATTTTTTGTGATTATTTTATACTTTTTATGATTATTTTATACATTCTATATTCCTTATCTTTTTACTAAGTTTATTTGTTAATTCTTCTTTTTTCTCCTTTAATTTTTATAGTTTTTCTTCTTGATTTTTATCTTTCTTTCATTATAAAAATTTATTATTGTTTAAAGTACTATGTAATAAAAACCTCTAGTTATGGTTCGAGCTCTAGTTCTAGTTAAAGCTCTAGTTTTTCAAACAGCTCTGGACATAATACGGGGTCTGTAGGTAATTATACTAGTCCTGGTTCGAGTAACAATAATCCCATATATAGTTATAAAGGTAAAAGAGGTAGCAAGGTAGATATTAAGTTATGGTGACATGGCTTAATTGTTTGGGAAGGGGAAACTAGTGAAAACTAAATGTTAAGATATAATCCTAGTAATCCCTTAGTGCGTATAATGAATACGTCTATTACAGCTGGATCATCCATAAACAAAGGTCCTGGCGGCGAGATAAAAAAGTTTATTACTCATATTAGTAATGCAATGTCTTCTGTATACAAAAGTACATAATTAAAGGTAATGATGGAATTGGTAGACATGAATAGCTTAGGACTATTTGATTTTTAAATCTTATCCGTTCAAGTCGGATTTACCTTAGAGGTAACCTTTATGCCTTATAAAAATAGAGGAGGAATATGGAGTACGTATATTCAACCGGACAGGTTTATATTAATCATTTAAAAGCCCGTTGTCCAGGGTATAAGTTAGGGTGGCCATATACTGCTGTTTACGGTTGTGCGGGGGGACAGCTAAAAAAAAAAATATGTTGTGGACTAATCGGTAAGTCATAAATTTTTGGTATTTACTATTGAGTGTTCGAATCACTCCAACATAAGCAACGATAAATTAATTTTTTTAATACCTAGGCGCAAAACATAGCGCTTTGCTATTGTTTCGCTAGTGACTGTTATGAGATAATAATTATGTAAAAAAAAAAGGTGGATGTAGTTCAATAGGTAGAGCAGCTGTATGTGGCACAGTAAGTTCCCAGTTCAAGTCTGGGTATCCTCCCTTAAAGTATTTTTGGTTTAGCTCTATATTTTTTTTTCCTAGCATTTATCATAGTCGACGTCAGAAAAAAAAAATAGAGCAAAGCGCTAAAGAAGAATTTACTTTTAATAAAGTTTCAAAAAAAAAGCAAAAAAGCCCGAGTAGTTCAACAGGTTAGAACGTTAATTTCATGCATTAAGAATGAGAATTCGAATTTCTCCTCTGGCTAATGACAATATATAGAGTAAGTCTTGTCCTATATATTAAAAAAAAAAAAAGTTAGTAATTTAACATGATCTTCCCCTTTTCTTTAATTATTAGTAATAAATAGTGTAAATGTAATATCTTATGACCCTTAGTATGGCTAAAGCGCTGTTTTATGCTCATTTTACTTATAAAACTTAATTAAGGTTTAACAAACTTTTTTTTGAACTTTTTCTTTTCTTAGTTAAATTATTCCTTTTTCTTATTTTTATAAATTTTTTAAACTTTAAAATGTTATATATACCAACATTTATTTCTATTATAGAAGTTCTATTAGTTACTGTGCCTGTATTACTTACTGTTGCTTTTGTTACTGTTGCTGAAAGAAAAACCATGGCAAGTATGCAAAGAAGATTAGGTCCCAATGTAGTAGGGTATTATGGATTACTACAAGCATTTGCCGATGCACTTAAGCTTTTATTAAAAGAGTACGTATCACCTACCCAAGCTAACCTTGTCTTATTTTTCTTAGGTCCTGTTATAACTCTTATTTTCTCATTATTAGGTTATGCTGTAATACCTTATGGTCCTGGGTTAGCTATATGAGATTTTGATCTAGGAATATTATATATGTTAGCAGTTTCTTCATTAGCTACTTATGGTATACTATTAGCAGGATGATCTGCTAATTCTAAATATGCTTTTTTAGGGTCACTTAGAAGTACAGCACAACTAATTAGTTATGAATTGATATTGAGTTCAGCTATATTACTTGTTATACTATTAACAGGTAGTTTAAATTTAACCGTTAATATAGAAGCTCAAAGATCTATATGATTTATAGTGCCATTACTTCCCGTTTTTATTATATTCTTTATAGGTTCTGTAGCAGAAACTAACAGAGCTCCATTTGATTTAGCTGAAGCAGAATCTGAATTAGTTAGTGGGTTTATGACAGAACACGCTGCAGTTGTATTTGTATTCTTCTTCTTAGCCGAATACGGTAGTATTGTACTTATCTGTATATTAACTACTATATTATTTTTAGGTGGTTATCTATTTAATTTTTCATTATTATTGTCTTTATTACAAGAAATAGATTACGATGGTTCAATTATTAGCCAACTAGAGATTTTTTCTAGCCCATTAATTGAAGGACTTATTTCTGGTTTAACTTTAGGTATTAAATCATGTCTTATGGTTTTTGTTTTTATATGAGTTAGAGCCTCTTTCCCTAGAATACGTTTTGATCAGTTAATGCTATTCTCTTGAACTATTTTATTACCGATAGTTATAGCTTTCATTGTAGTTGTACCTTGTATAATTTACAGTTTTGATATAATACCTAGTAACGTAGCTTTATTTTAATGATAAGATAGCTTTATTTTTAAGATATTTAATACTATTATACCTATTATAGTAATAAGTAAAGAAAAAAAAAAAAAAAGATTATGTAACAAAAAAATGTTTATCTACACATTGGAAGAGGTTTCAGTCTTAATAACGCTACTTTAAATAGATTCTTTACTTTACACTTTGTATTTCCAAACGAAAACAATAACAAAAAAAAAAAAGTTTATAAAAATGTTTACATTAGTAATATATTTCTATACACTAAAACAATAACAGGTTAGGGCCGGGATGGTTAGGCGCCTCATTTGGGTTGAGGAGTAGTTATGTTCGAATCATAATAACCTGACAATAACTCTTGTTACTAAACAAAAAAAAAAAAAATATATATGTACACTCTCTTTAGTGCTTCGCAAAGCGCCAAAAACTAGAAAAAAAAAAAATAGCGCTTGTCTTAACTTCTGAGGCAACCTTTAACAATATTTTTATGTTAGATATATATCTTTTAAATGAAACCTTTACTAATGGTTCAAATCACTCTTTATTAACTTTTGTTTCACTTGCATCAATTTTTTCTGGTATTTTTGTTATTATTAGCAAAAATCCTATTGTTTCAGTATTATTTTTAATAGGACTATTTTTAAATATAGCAGGTTATTTAATGTTGTTAGGTATAAACTTTATAGGTTTATCTTATTTATTAGTATACGTAGGAGCAGTCTCTATTTTATTCTTATTTATTCTTATGTTAATTAATGTAAGAATATCTGAACTTACTACTGATAATAGTAATAGTATTCCATTAGCAATTATGATCGGTATTTTCTTTAATGTAACATTATATAAATTGTTACCTACTAATCTAAGTTCAATATTTAATATATATGCATATTCCAAGGCGGCTAGTGTAAATAATATGTCTTATACTACTCATTATACTCCTATGAATATTAAAGATCTGAATGTATTAGCTTCAAATAATGACATATCATTTGTTAGTTCCCATATCTGAGATGGTGCATTAGCTGAAACATCTCATATAACAAGTATTGGTAATATATTATATACTAGTTACCCCTTATGGTTATTAATAACATCTATTATATTATTACTAGCTATGGTAGGAGCTATTGTTATAACAATAAAGTCTACAGAAAAATAAAGAAACTTTAGAAAAAGTTAGTAAAAAAAAAAAAAAGATTAATTTAATTAATATAGTAATAGGTATTTATTTTTTATGTATCGCGAGCGCTTCGCGGGTGACACACGTTCTATTACTGTTATGTGCTATCTTTATATTTATGTGTAAAAAACCATATTTTAGTTAGCCATAATTAATTGTGCCTTAGTAAAGACCTTTCTTTACGAGAAAGTTTATTAAACATACATATTTATTATACATTAAGTAGAATTCTTTTATATAAAGATTTAATATACTTTACACATATATTAATTATATCCTTAAGTAGAATTTATCAAATAATTTTTTTTTTCTTTTAGAGATACTTTAAATAATATAGTTATTTAAATTAATTATAAAAATAAAATGAGAATTTTTAAAAGTCACCCTTTAATGAGCTTACTTAACGGATACTTGGTTGATTCACCTCAACCTTCAAATATAAGCTACTTATGAAACTTCGGTTCATTACTTGGTTTTTGTTTAGTTATACAAATTGTTACAGGTGTTACATTAGCAATGCATTACAATCCTAGTGTTTTAGAAGCATTCAATTCAGTTGAACATATTATGAGAGACGTTAATAACGGATGATTAATACGTTACTTACACGCTAATACTGCTTCAGCCTTTTTCTTTCTAGTTTATCTACACATCGGAAGAGGTTTATACTACGGATCTTACAGAGCTCCTAGAACATTAGTATGAACAATTGGTGTTGTTATATTTATATTAATGATGGCTACTGCCTTTTTAGGATATGTTTTACCATACGGTCAAATGAGTTTATGAGGTGCAACAGTTATTACTAACCTTATGAGTGCAATACCATGAGTAGGACAAGACGTAGTTGAATTTATTTGAGGAGGTTTCAGTGTTAATAACGCTACTTTAAATAGATTCTTTGCTTTACACTTTGTATTACCATTTGTATTAGCTGCATTAGCATTAATGCATTTAATAGCATTACACGATAGTGCAGGATCAGGTAATCCTCTGGGTGTTTCAGGTAATTACGACAGATTACCTTTCGCACCATACTTCATATTTAAGGATTTAATTACTATATTCTTATTTATCGTAGTATTATCAGTGTTTGTTTTCTTTATGCCTAATGTTTTAGGTGATAGTGATAATTATATCATGGCTAACCCAATGCAAACTCCACCTGCTATAGTACCTGAGTGATATCTATTACCATTCTATGCTATCTTAAGATCTATCCCTAATAAATTATTAGGAGTTATATCAATGTTTGCTGCAATATTAATATTATTAGTTATGCCCTTCACAGATCTAGGTAGAAGTAGAGGTTTACAATTTAGACCTTTAAGTAAAATAGCTTTCTTTATCTTTGTAGCTAACTTTTTAATATTAATGCAAATAGGTGCTAAACACGTTGAAACACCATTTATAGAATTCGGTCAAATAAGTACTGTATTATATTTTTCACACTTTCTAATAATAGTTCCATTAGTTAGTTTACTTGAAAACACTCTAGTAGATATTCACACCACTAGCCCAAAGTAACTCCCTTGGTAGTTAGGGGTAAATTCTACATATTCTTTGTTAATCTCTTTATAATTGTTAGCAAAAACAACTTCTTTATATTCTTCGTGGCATTGTTTGTAGTTATTAAGTTTACACCTTTATTAGATCATCTTATGGTGGTGCACTGATGTGCTGACGGCCTTACCCCCGAGGATCGGGCCGATTACAATAGGAGGATTAAAGTAATTCATGCAAAACTTCCTTATTTCGCGGATCAGGTTGAGGGAACTCAATATGCATTGGATGATGTTGAAAGAAGTAAAGGTACTACCTCTGAAGCTGATTTCAAAGAAAAGTTATCTGATGCTAAACTGGCTAATACGGAAAGCTGTACTAACTACAACTCAGCCAACCGTCAGTTAGATATTATAGACCGTGACCTTGAAAATAATACTAAGACTACAGTAAAGAATACTGCCGGTATTAAAAGGGAAAGGGATTTTTATGAGTCTGACATAGAGGATTCTTCTTCTAAAAGATAATAATTTTATTTAACAGAGGAAAAAAAAAAAAAAAATTAATAAAAAAAAAAAAATAATATCGCTCTATATTTTTTTAGAAAAATAAAGCAAAACGCTCGCAATACGCTCACAACTTTAATGTTAATTTCTTTATTAATTTCTTTATTAGTTTCAAACGCCGTTACTTTAAGACGGGATAAATCAATATTATTTTCAAGAATAGTTATAACTGGTTTACTTTTTGCCAGTTTCTTAGCTTTAAACAATTTATTTACTAAAGCATTGGAAAAAGGTATAGGTGTATATGGTGGATTATTTAATGTTACAACATTTACACAATCTTTCAACATATTTATATTCTTAATTAGTGCCGTAATACTGGTATTAACTGCTTTTTATCCTAGAAAAGTCTTTATAAAAGAACAATCATCTCTTTATAAATTGTTAACTAGTAAATTAACATATAATAAAAATACTATTTCAAACAAAACAGCAGAACAGTTTCGTATAATAGAATACGCACTTATAATAGTATTTATATTATGTGGAGCGGTATTTTTAATGAGTACAGCAGACTTAATTTCTGTATTCTTGTCTATAGAGTTACAAAGTTATGGTTTATATATACTATCTACTTTATATAGAGATTCAGAATCAGCCACTGCTAGTGGGTTAACTTATTTCTTATTAGGAGGGTTATCATCTTGTTTTATCTTATTAGGTTCAGCATTACTATACGTTAACTCTGGTACTACTAACTTAGACAATATATATGTGATAAGCAGTATAAGTGAAATAGAGGACTTAAATACTCTTACATACTGATACCAACCATATTATCTACACTTATCTTTAATTATATTATCAGTGGGATTCTTATTCAAAGTAAGTGCTGCCCCTTTCCACTTTTGATCTCCTGATGTTTATGATGGAATACCTACAATAGTAACTACTTATGTAGCTATAGTGGCTAAAATATCTATATTTGCTTTTTTCTTAGAATTAGTTTTCTACACAGAGTATTCTTACTTAAATTTCTCTTGAAAAAATATATTGTTGTTAAGTAGTTTATTTTCTCTAGTTATAGGTTCTGTTTTAGGTCTTACACAATTTAGAATAAAAAGATTATTTGCGTATAGTACTATTAGTCATGTAGGGTTTATATTATTAGCCTTAACTATAAATAAAGCCGAATCTATACAAGCATATATATTCTATATATTACAATACTCTATATCAAACTTAAACGCATTTATTATATTAGTAACTATAGGATATACTTTATATTTACATGTATATAAAGATAAAGAGTACAAGAATTTACTTGATGTTAATAATTCACCTATACAACTTATTAATCAGATAAAAGGTTACTTTTACATTAATCCATATATAGCTATAAGTTTAGCCATTACCTTATTCTCATTTGTAGGAGTTCCTCCTCTAATAGGATTTTTTGCTAAACAGATGGTTTTAAGTGCTGCCTTAGATAACGGTTATGTATTTATGACTCTAGTAGCCATATTAACTAGTGTTATTGGAGCAGGTTATTATCTTAGTTTAATAAAACAAATTTTCTTTTTCAAACACGATTACAAAATAAACCCTTCAGTTAAGAATTTAAATCTAGTTGCTTACATAAATCCCGCCTCGTTTACAGCAAACGATAATACATCTAATGGTCTTAGAGTGGAATTTAATCCAAGCAATATTACAATAAACAGTGCGTTAAGTAGCACTATTTCCGTTTTAACTCTTTTACTTATATTATTTATATATATACCAGGAGAATGATTCAATATAGTAAGTATTCTTAGTCTTATATTATTTAAAGCTTAAATGACAAGTCAAACATTTTTTCTTATATTTATACCTATATTAGCAATAATATTATTAGCTGTAAATTTAATCTTTGCCCCACATAACCCATACGAAGAAAAAGACAGTGCTTTCGAGTGTGGATTTCATTCATTTTTAGGACAAAATAGAAGTGAATTCAGTATATCATTTTTCATATTTGCTTTATTATTCTTATTATTTGATTTAGAAATACTATTAGTATACCCTTATGTTGTAAGTGCGTACGCTAACGGTATATTTGGTTTAATAATAATGCTTTTATTTTTCTTAGTGTTAACTTTAGGTTTTGCCTTTGAATTAGGTAAGAATGCACTTTCGATAGAAAGTAGACAAAGCAACTACAAATAAAAAAAAAAAAATACACATACATATAGTTATTACTTACTTTAGCTATACAGTTATATATTATACAAGCTGCAAAAAAAAAAATAGGAAGAGGATTATCTACTAAAGATAATTATACTAATAATTACCCATATTTAATGTAATTTCTCTTGAAGGTTTTAAACTTAAATTTATGATACAAGCTGTATTAATATTACTTACATGTTTAAATGCAACAAGACTTATATGGTGTGTAGTTAGTACTGACTATACACATATGTATATAGAATTATATATGATATCTGTTTACTCGAACCTTGAGTTTTTTCGTTTCTTATTACATAATGTTACCCTTTAGGATAAATGTTTAAACTTTTTTATTATACTACAATAGGAACAGTATTAGACACTACAGGACTTATATGTGCTGGAGTAGGTATAGGAGTAGTTTTCGGAACTCTTATATTAGGTGTGGCAAGAAACTCATCTTTAAGAGAACAACTATTTTCTTATGCAATTTTAGGATTTGCTTTTTTCAGAAGCTACTGGATTATTCGCTTTGATGATGGCTTATTTGCTACTTTATGTGTCATAACTATGAGAGCTTACAGAGTTTTTTTCTTTATGCTTAATAATATTAATATATTTGTTTTAGCAAGATAAATTCCTCTTATGCTATTTTAGAGCTTTGCGAGCGTAGCGCTTTGTGAGCGCTTTACTTTATTTTTCTAAAAAATATAGAGTAAGTCTTGTCCTATATAAAAAAAAAAAGTAATTTAACATGATATTCCCCTTTCCTTTAATTATTAGTAATAAATTGCGTAAATGTAATATATTGTGATCATTGTGGTCGAAAACAGTATTTTTTTTTCCTTTATTTTTATTATAAAACTTAACTAAGGTTTAATTTTTCTTAGATAAACAATTATTTCTTTTTATTTTTTATAGTATTTAAATTAAAAATGACAAGTATAATTTATTTTTTTTTTCAGGTGATTCACTTGATATTATAACTAAATTTATTAGTTTTAATAAAACTTATTACTTCTTAGGCTTACAATTAGGTTTAGATCTTAATTGAAGTAGTTTAGATAGATTATTATATGATACTTTTATGCCTATTTATTGAAAGATAACTTTTTTTTTCTTTAGGCATATGCCCAATAGGTATAATATCTCTGTTGCAGCCAATAAGTACGTACTTTCCTGAAGAACAAACCAGAAGGGCACAAAGCGATTTTAATGATCGTACGTTTACTTTCAACTACGCCCACACTCAAATTAAAAAGAATAACGGCCAGATAGATTCTGAAAATTGTTTGGTTTTTTTTTTTTACTTTTTTTATTTAGGCAGAATGCATGAGTCTGCCGAGGGCTTCCCCAGAGCTTTCAAAAGAGTATATATCCCACAAGGTAGTACTTCAATTAATATAATAGCTGATGGACACCTTATTAATGGTGTGGTCGTCCCTTATGCTTTTATAAGAAGTGATGGTAAACTGGTATATACTATTAATCCTAGCTTCGTGACTAGGACAGATAGCACTTTATTCACAAATGGGCAGGTTTTGGAAACAAGTTCCTTGCCTATAAGTTACTTTAAGACCTGTACCTAATGAGATATAACAATCTAAACAGGATCACATCTGAGGCAATAATTTATATGATATGTATAGAAGATGATACGGAGGGCCTAGGGGTTAGAAGCGGTAGTTATTGTAATAATTTAAGATTACTTATTATATAGGTGTACATTACAAAAAAAAAAAATTAATAAAGTTTCAAACAAACAAACAAACAAACAAACAAACAAACAAACAAACAAACAAACAAACAAACAAACAAACAAAAAATAAAACAAAAAGCACTTCATTCATAAAAGTTTCTACCCCCCCGGTATTATATAATTATAAGTATTAAACAGCAAGACATTTAGTATTACTTATCTGAGAAGAGATTATGTTTTCAGTATGACAAATATTACATGAAATCACATATATACAGAGGGATTAGATAATGGTCCCTCACCTAATAAAGCGTCTTTTGAAGTAAATTGGAAATGGACACTGTCTAAACTAGAGTCGCATTCAGCTAGTCAATTTTTCAACTTAGATCTCTAATATAAACTTTATCGATTACTCTCCAAATTTAACACCCTTTCAATACTGCTTATATTTACCACGTAAATATCATTTTTACTGTAAGGTACTTTTACTTAGCTCTGTTAGACCGTCAACTACACCTGCCCATAGACAATTATCTATACTAGCTAATTATCGGTCCCGACAGGCACCTCATTATCTCGCTGACTTTAAGCGACGTTTATATTAACGCGAATAACTTTATACTGTATCAGGTAACCATACGTATTGAACGGTCTTTGTATTCTGATGACCCTACTCATACATAATGCCCCTTAAGTATTTTTGTACAACACTGTAATTATAATAATCAAATCTAGTGTCTGCATATTCGCATTTAGGTTTATAGTAATAAATGTCTAAAGGTACTTCTATCTAGTGCAGGTATAGTTGTATATAAATATGTTCTACATCTACTGACCCCAAGCTGTCTTCTTAAACCAGTCTAGTGTGTAAAGATAATCTTTTTTTTTTCCCTAGTAAAAATGTAAGAATATAAACCTTTTTTTTTTTTGTTTTTTTTTGTTAGAAACTTTTTTTGTTTATTGTAAGTTATGTCACTTTAGCTTTTTTCGCTACGGCCTAAACTTATTAAAGCAAATAATATTATAATTAATAAATTGTTATCTATAAGATATAAGTAAGGTATTAGAATATAGAAAGTTAGACCGACTAAAATATACAGCGCATACGATGTTATAACTCCAGTATCTAGCTTTGATATATTTCTACTTAGACTAATTAAACCTTTTTCTAAACCATAAGGACCTATTAATTCTATAGAACCTTTATCAAGAACTTTAGTAGTTTGTCCTCCTAATTTTAAAACCATATCTGTTATGTATCTGTTGTAGAATAACTCAATTAAGAAACGTTGGTTAAAGAAACTAAAGATATTGTAACCTAATCTAGATAGTTTAAATTGTGTAAGTACTTTAGGTATAAATTCGGATAATACTAAAGATAAAATACTCAATGAAACAGTAAATATTAAAGGTAATATTTTAAATAAAGTAGGCACAGCAAATTCAGTATCTAGGAGTATTTCATGTGAAGGGTGAATAAATAAACTATTATCTATAAAGAAACTAGTACCTAAACCTATGAATATGTCTTTAGTAATATAACCAAAGAATATAGAGAAAACAGCTAATATAATTAATGGTAAACTCATAAAAATGTCTCCTTCATGAGCATGCTTGTAATTTATTAAAGGCCCATTAGGGTTAGTTAAGAATGTTAAGTATAAAACTTTAACTGAATACAGAGTAGTAAACATTGCACCAATTGTTGAAACAAAGTATACAGCTGTACCAGAAAAGTAATATTGACCGTATGCAGACTCAATTATAAAATCTTTAGAATAGAATCCTGTCATAAAAGGAAAGGCAACTAAACTTAATGAAGCAATTAACATTACTGAGTAAGTTAAAGGTAAGAAAGCTCTTAGTCCTCCGTATTTTCTAAAATCTTGATTATCTGCTACTGCGTGTATTACAGCACCAGCACCTAAGAATAAAAGTGCTTTATAAAAAGCATGATTAACAAGATGAAATAATGCTATATTGTAAGAAGATAAACCTACTGCTATAACCATCATACCCAGTTGACTCATTGTAGAATAAGCTATAACCTTTTTAATATCTTGTTGGAATAAACCAATTAGAGAGCTAAATATGGTTGTAATTGCCCCTAACCATAAACAAAGTACTAAAACAGTGTTACTATATTCTATTAAAGGAGAACTACGCATTAAAAGATATACTCCAGCAGTAACCATAGTTGCGGCGTGGATTAAGGCAGAAACAGGTGTAGGCCCTTCCATAGCCATTGGTAATCAGATATGTAATCCTACTTGTGAACTTTTAGCCATAGCACCTATTAATAAACAGATACCAACTAGTGTAACTATATTATCACTTACAAATGGTGCAGTAGAAAACACTGTAGCATAGTCCACATTACCAAAAGATCATATTATAGCAAACATACCTATAGTTAAAAAGCAATCTCCAACTCTATTTGTTAAGAAAGCAGATAAAGAACTTTGGTTAGCGGCTATTCTAGTAAATCAGAAACTAACTAGTAAGTAAGAACATACTCCTACTCCTTCTCATCCTACAAACATTAGTAAAAAGTTATTTGCTGTTACAAGTATTATCATCATAAAGGTGAATAAACTTAAGTAACTAAAAAATCTTTGGTTGTGAGGATCACTACTCATATATCCTATAGAATATAAGTGTACTAATGAAGATACAATTAGCACAGGTATTAACATTGATACTGTTAAAGAATCGAAGTTAAAACTTCATAAAACATTTAAGGACTCTGAATCGATTCATCTAAATAATTGAATGGAAACAGGTGCATTATTCATACCTACCTCAAAAAAAGCTAAAATAGAAAGAGCTGTAGTAGTGAAAACTGATAAACATGTTATTAATTGACTTCCACTAACTCCTACTTTTCTTCCAAAAAACCCAGAAACAATTGAACCTAGTAAAGGTAATATTATTATGGCTAAATACATTATTTAAATTCTATTGCAACACTTCCTCTTAATCTATAAAATGCGACTAATATACCTAATCCTATAGCTGATTCTGCTCCAGCTATTGATATTATGTATATTGCGTATGTTTGACCTAATATATCGTCAAAACTAAGTGAACCTAATAAAATTAAAAATGTAATAGCTAATAACATTATTTCAATCGAAATAAGCATAAGTATAATATTTTTTCTATTTAAAACAAACCCTAGTATACCTATTAAAAAAAGTATTAATGATAAATTCATAATTGTAATATAACTCTAATAAGCAAATCTAGAAATAATAGCCGTAACACAGTGTTATACGTCTCTAAAAACTTTTAAAACAGTTACTGTATTAGGACTACTCGCGTGACGAATTGTTTGTACAGGTAACCCTCCACTTTGCACACCTCTCACTTGGTTTACTATAACAAAGCTGTAAATATTAACATTAGTTAACAATTCGCCTTGGTTATTTACAACCACATTAGCAGGGTTATAAACAAAGCCACCTTTACCATCTATTATTCTAAATGAGGCGGTTCTATTTGGGAAAAGAGATTTTATACGTAACCCAGTCATATCATTTTTATCTATTAAAAAAGGACGAGGAGCATTTCAAGTTGGAAACATTACATATAAAAAAGCTAAGTTTAAAGGTATGGTATTGTCATTGGCTCGTCTTTCTAAATCTGCATCAGTGTCCAGATAACTATCCACAGTTATTCTAGCTGCAAATGATACAATACCTAATAAAGTTATAAATGCAATAATGGTATTTAAATAATCGAAAGGTATGTTACTTAAGTAACCAACTATGTTATTCAATAAGTGATGTAAAGTGCTGTATTTTTCTTGCATGTGATAATAATAATTAATAAAAAAGTAAATCGGGAGGGGATGAAATAATATATTACCCGTCTTATACATTACTTATGTACGAGTTATATAACTCGATACATTACTAATATAAACACTTTTATAGTTTTTTTTTTATTTTTTTTTTTTTTTTTTTTTGCTGTTAACGAGCATATTAAGAACCTCAGTAATAAACTGATAAGAATAAGAATAATCATACAACATCAACAAAATGTCAGTATAATATACCGGCTTCTAAACCTAAGTGGTGATTTTCAGTTAAGTGGTAGGCTAATAAACGTCAGAATCCTACACCTATAAATATTGTACCTATTATAACATGTAAACCGTGGAAACCTGTTCCAAAGTAGAAACATGATCCAAATGCACCATCTGATAAAGTGAATGAAGAAACTGAATACTCTACACCTTGGAATGCAGTAAATATTAAAGCTAAAACTATAGTAAACATTGCTCCGTATAGAGCTCCGTTTCTATTTCCTTGTATTAAGGAATGGTGAGAATAAGTAATAGTAACACCACTGGCTAATAATAGAACAGTATTAAGTAATGGTAATTCGAAAGCATTAATTGCTTCTATACCCATAGGAGGTCATTGAGCTCCCAGTTCTACAGTAGGTGATAATGCACTATGAAAATAAGCTCAGAATATAGCTAAGAAAAATAAACCTTCACTAACTATAAATAAAGCAACTCCCATATTTATTCCTCTTTGTACAGCTAAAGTATGATTTCCTAAGTAAGTTCCTTCTGAAACAACGTCTCTGAATCAGAAAAACATACTTGACATTACTAATACTAATGCACATGCTAATCAAAAGCCTGCGTTAGAGAAACCATGCATTGTTAATACACCTGAAAGAGTTAAAGTTAATAGACTAATACAAGTAAATAATGGTCAAGGAGAAGGTGACACTAAATGAAAAGGATGTCCTTGAAAAGCACTTCTATTTAAATTTGACATAATAATTATTATTTAAAGATTCTAAATACAAATATGTTTAGTGCAGCGAGTGCTTTGTGAGCGAAAGATAAAGCAGACATAATATTTATGATTAGAATTATTCTTTTTATAAACTTTTTTTTTTCTATGGATATAACTAAGCCAGTTTAAGTAATTGTATATAAAACTAAAATAAAACTTAATATAGGACTTTTTTTTCATTTTAATCACAACACTTTGTGACACAAAGTGTTGTGTGTGCTAATGTAATTTCTGTTTAAGACCAAAGCTTTAGCTTTTATAAGTATATTCATCAAGTACTGGACTTTGCTACAATAAAAACCAATATTGTTATACAATATATATCACATAGAAAAATATATAACTAATATATATTATTAATACTAACTAGTTCTTTAGCTTTGCAAGCACAAAGATATACTCTCATTAAAGACTCGAACTTTATAATAGATATTAGGAATATCCGGTTTTACCATTAAACTAATGAGAGTTTTTTGTATGTCTGTTTGAAAGTTTATTTGAAACTTTGAAACTTTGTTTTTTGTTTGTTTGAAAGTTCGTTTTTTTGAAACTTTGTTTTTTTTTGTTTGTTTGTTTGTTTTAACTTTGTCTAAGACAGCGCTTTTAAAACTTTAAGAGCGCTCGCAAAGCGCTAAGCGTTATGGCTTGTATCTAATTTAATGTAAATCTAGTGCATCTTTTATATATGAACAAGATAAAACAATAAACACTTGAGCCTGTATGAAAGCAATACCTAATTCTAAACCAGAGAATGCTATTATAAAGGCTAAAGGAAAGAATCCTAAAAAGAAGAATATGAAACCTGAAGTCATTATGTTATAAGTAAATCCACTTAATATATTTAAAAGCATATGACCTGATAATATATTAGCAGCTAATCTTAAACCTAATGATACATTTCTAGCTAAGTAAGATATAAATTCTATTAATACTAGTAAAGGTAATAATCCTAATGGACAACCAGCAGGAACAAATAGAGAAAAGAATTCTAAACCGTGTTTACTGAATCCTAATATAGTTGCACCTAATACTATTGTAAAACTTAATGAGAATGTTAATACAAAATGACTTGTTGAAGCAAAACTGTAAGGAACCATTCCTATTAAATTATTAACTAATATAAATAAGAATAATACATACATAAATGGGAAATAAACTTGACCTTTTTTGTCATTTATTTGACCAACAACTATACTATGTACAGTAGCGTATATAGATTCTTGATATACTGATCAAGCATTTGATACAACTCTGTTGTTGTTATTTGATAGAAGGCTTATAATGAAAACTAAACCTCCAGCTATAGTTAAATATAACCCTATGTTTGTTAAAGATATAGAAAGATTACCTAATACAGGAGCGTCTAGGCTTATAAGATTTCTTATCTCAAATTGATCTAATGGACTTATTATATTTGAAAAAAAATTCATAAAAAAAATAAAAAAAATGTTAATATTTATTTAAATAAAGAATCTAGCGCACACAAGACTAAAGGCACTAAAGGCACTAAAGGCACTAAAGACACAAAAGACACAGCGGTTTTTTTTCGCTTTGTTTTGAAAGTGCTGCGAGAAGATACATGACATTACATTAAGAAGAAATAATGTAAGAAATTATAATTTGCTTATAAAAACACGTGTAGTGAATAAACGAACAAATCTAGGTAATATGTATTTAGAAAATACGAATATTAATAGTGCAATTATTGCAAATGCAAATGTTACTTGATTTATAAAATAAAATGGTACTAATTGAGGCATAAGATTAATAATAATAGTAATTGTCCCTATCGCTTTGCGTTTGCTTAAGTTAAACAAAGCAAACATAGCGCAGCGCGCTAATGCGAATAAGTGACTTAGTGTAATTAAACACAGGACCTTTAAAGGAATTGTTATGTATTACTGCTTTTTTTTTCAATAATATATGTGTAATATAATATTATAATATATATATTATAATATTATATTATATTACTAATGTAAACTATAAGATAATTTGTATGTTTTTTTATTATGCTTGGTTATTTGCCATGTCTTTATAGTTTTGTATAATATGTTTATGATGAAAATGGATTATCTAATCTTCACGGTATAACTTGTATTATATTGTCGCTACCTATAAATTCTACTATAGGTTTTACACCCATTGAACGTAAGTGTTGTTCACTTAAACCGGAAATATTAATAGGAGAAATAATAGTAAATCACTCCGATGAGGTAAAGTTTCTTAAGAACATCGAAAGTAAAGAAGCAAATATTAAAACCTATTAAAGGTTTATTATAAAAATCTCTTAGCATATTGATTATTGGCGGCATCACACTGATAGCAAGCCTGATCCTTTATAAATTCTTGTCATGTTACAGCTCCATGATTCTTAATCTCAACTACTAAATGGTGATATGATGAACCATTAGATAATATTCATCCTACTAAATAATCAGGACTCTAGTCGCCATCTAGAACAAACTCAGCCTCGGGGTACCCGGCAGGAAACGTAAACAAATTGAGGTAAAGATAAAGCCATTAACTTAGAATAACCACACTCTCTTGTAGGCTCTTTCAAGCGAACTTGGGTTTCTAAATAGTTTAAGTATGAAATAAAAGTAGGTTTTTACTTTTTATATTCTAATACCTTACTTATATCTTATAGATAATAATTTATTAATTATGATATTATTTGCTTAAATAAGTTTTTCTTTAGTAAAAATTACACAACTTAAAAAAAAAGAAAAAAAAAGTTGACCACAAGACTACTAAAGGTAATAATAGTAATACTAAGTATAAGAGCGAAAATGTTTATACGCTTAACAATAATATAAGTAAGACTAGGAAGTATGGTACTTACAGAGATACACCACCTTAAGATTTTTAATCTATTATTTTTCTTAATATAAAAGTATTATAGGTTTCTCAAAAGGGTCTATATGTAGAAGTAACATTTAATACAAACAAGCAAATATTGCTTTTAGAAAAATTGCTTGCATTAAGAAAGGGGTTAAACCTAGTTATATATGCTTATCCAATAATCTGTTTTTTTTTTATTATTAAAAGGAATTACCTAATCTTAGAATAATCAGATCATAGCTAACCCTTTATTTTTTTTAAGGTTAAACGTTTTATTTATTTACTAAATTATAATATAACGCTATGAAACTTTTTTTTCTAGTATTTATAAAAGTCGCAAAGCGCTGCGCTAAAAATTACAATGAAAAATATATCAGTTAGTAGTACATTATGTTATTTATAAAGACGATATGTTAGTACAAAAAAAAAATAAATAACATAAAAAACACGCGGTTATTTATACTTACTTTAGCTTTGCGAGCATAAAGATATACTCTCATTAAAGACTCGAACTTTAATCTTGATATTAGGAGAATCCGGTTTTACCATTAAACTAACGAGAGTTTTTTGTTTGTTTGTTTGATATAGGTTCATCGTCCGACAAGGACTCGTAATCAGATATATAGGAATCTTCTTTATTTATGTGAGCCTTGTCAAAAAACTGTCTTATGAATAAAGTGTCTCCTTTTTGTGGTAAAGGTGGATTAGATTGGGGTTGCCCCGAATATATATTATATTTGTCGTTTAATAGACAAAAGTTTTTAAAGTTAACCTTAACCACGGTTCCTAAGTAATTAAATTCAGAAAATTCACCTGTACCTAAACCTATCGAAGGTTTAAATAAAAAACCAGTGTAACCTACCCCATCTATGTATAGCGTTTCTTTTACAGATGATAAGCTATCAAATAGCTTGTTTAAGTCTTTACCGGTTGTATCCCTTTCATTGTAGACAAAAGACCAAAAATTTCAGACACCGTGCGCTGAGGCTTGTGAGCAAACTATATTCATATCTGGTTTAGTCTCACTACTTCTTTCCTCCTTGCTTAGGCTACTAGAAACATTAGTAATTTGCCTATCCATCAAATTTAAAGTGCTAGCTAAGCAAATTATACCTACTAAACCTAATGGGCACAGAATTAAAGAAAACATAATTAATTTTCAATAGATAGGTACAGAACAAGGAGATAATAATAGTTCTAATACATCTCAATTATGGTCTAATCCTAAATTTAAACCTAAAGAAAAAGCAGGATGATTGAAACTAAAAAGATTAGAAAATAAGTTATCTGATAGAGTTAAAACAGAAATAGTGCTACTTAACGCATTGTTTATCGCTATGTTACTTTGTAATGGTAGACTTACAAATGAATGAGGCTTAGGTGGACTGTTTAAACATCACTCTAGACTACTGTAAGCTCTGTTTAATAAACTTTGTAAGTAGTCTGTATAAAACTGAGGAGTTAATCATGGATATCTAGATACACTCTTACCTTCCACTAATTGTATATACACGATGTATAAGAATAATCATGTGGCTACAACAGATATTATAGATCCAAAACTACTTATTAAATTTCAACCAGCAAATGCGTCAGGGTAATCACTTATTCTTCTAGGCATACCTTGTAATCCTAAGAAATGTTGAGGGAAGAATGTTACATTAACTCCTATAAATAATATTCAGAAATGAACTTTACTTAGCATTATGTTATAATCTAAACCTAACATTTTAGGTATTCAAAAGTATCAACCACTGAATAAAGCAAATACTGCACCCATACTTAACACATAATGGAAATGAGCTACAACGTAGTAAGTATCGTGGAATGCTATATCTAATGACGCGTTTGCTAAAACAACTCCACTTAATCCTCCAATTGTAAACATAAATACAAACCCTAATGCAAATAACATTGTAGGTGTTAAGTGTAGAGATCCACCATAACAAGTTGCTAATCAACTGAATATTTTAATACCAGTAGGAACAGCAATAATTAAAGTAGCAGCTGTAAAATATGCTCTTGTATCTACGTCTAAACCAACTGAGTACATGTGATGACTTCAAACTACAAATCCTAACACACCAATAGACATCATGGCATAAACCATTCCAAGGTATCCGAAGATTGATTTGTTCGAGCTTGCTGAGATTGTAGTACTAATTATTCCAAACCCAGGTATTATTAATATGTAAACTTCTGGATGACCAAAGAATCAGAAAAGATGTTGGTATAATATCGGGTCTCCCCCTCCGGCTACTTCGAAGAATGATGTATTAAAATTTCTGTCTGTTAAAACCATAGTAATTGCACCAGCTAATACAGGTAAAGATAAAAGTAATAAAACTGCTGTTACCACTACTGCTCATCCAAATAAGGCTAATTTGTGTAATCTTATTCCTGGACTTCTCATGTTTAATATGGTAGTTATGAAATTCATCGCTCCTAATAGACTACTTATCCCTGATAGGTGAAGAGCGAAGATAGCTAAGTCCACACTAGGTCCACTGTGACTTTGTATACCTGATAATGGAGGGTATAAAGTTCAACCAGTACCGGCTCCATTTTCTATAGTCGCAGCAAATAAGAATAGGATTAAACTAGGAGGTAATAATCAGAAACTTATGTTATTTAATCTAGGGAATGCCATATCTGGCCCACCAACTAATAAAGGAAGTAAGAAATTACCAAAACCTCCAATCATTGCTGGCATAACCATAAAGAAAATCATTAATATTGCGTGTGCTGTAATAATACTATTGTATAATTGGTTGTCTGCTATATACTGAACACCAGGTCCAGATAATTCTAGTCTTATTAAAACTGAAAAGGCTGTTCCAAGTAAACCTGAGAACAGAGAAAATATAAGGTATAATGTACCTATATCTTTTGCATTACTTGATAAGAATCAACGTTCTAATCAAAGAGATATCTTCGCGGTCTCTATTTCTAAGCTCCTTTTACTCTGTGTATTATAAAAAGGGGCAATCTCATTTTGTGTATAATTATAGGTAATCTCATACGAAAAAGAGAATATCTAAAAGTTGCGTAACCTTTAGGCATAATAGGTATTATAAAAAATTGTATTAATAAGAGCTATGAGATTTGAACTCACATTGGAATGATTAAAAGTCATATACTTTACCATTAAGTTAAGCTCTCTTAGAGACAACGATAACTATTGTTATGAAAAAAAAAAAAATTTTTTTTTTTTCTTTACACTACCGCTCTAACTAATGTAAACATATAAGTAAAGGTATAATACGTGTGTGTGACTAGTTTCTCTTGCTAGCAAAGCAACACGCTAATTTTTTTGTATTTAGCAAAAATTATTGAGGCAAATAATATCATATTATATTATAGGTGGACTAGGAGTATTACGTACAATATTACCATTTGCATCATCATGATACTTACTTTTATACAAATCGTATAAATGATTACCTACTATGTGATCCTGAATACATTGTATAATTTCATTAGGAAGATTAGGTTTCGATTCTATTATTTTATCAAGCAAAATCCTTTTGGCCATATCTAAACGTCTTGCGTCATCTAGATTATAAAACCTAGGTATTCATAATGTTTCTTCAAATGTTCTAGGTTCAGGGGGGCAGATATGCTGGTGATCCGGAAAGGGGGGGGGCAGAGTCTTTCAACTTCAGTCTTACCTAATTAAAGGCTTTGTCGATTTTCTTGTTCCAGGTTGAGGACTAGCTCTCTTGTGCCATTATCGGAAGACATTTTTTTTCAATAGCTGGTTGAGGCAAAAGCAGTTTGTGTGATTCGATGCTTGCATCTTTGTGACTGCTTCTTGTTTTATTGAAAAAAAAAGAGTAAATAAAAAAAAAATTTTTTTTTTTGTAATTAGGGCCATTAGTTTTTCAGGAAATACCTTATTACGTGATAACATATATACAAATACACTAAGAAAAACTGAAAAGACATTGAAAGCTCTCATAGTTATGCCACATAAAGTAGCAAAAAAGCCATCATCAAAGCGAACAAACCCGTAGCTTCTGAAAAAGCAAAACCTAAAATTGCATAAGAAAAAAGTTGTCCTCTTAAAGATGGGTTTCTTGCCACACCTAATATAAGAGCTCCGAAAACTACACCTATACCTACTCCAGCACCTATAAGTCCTGTAGTGGCTAATCCTGTTCCTATAATTTTTGCAGCTTGTATCATAAATAAAATAAAAGTTTAAATCCTTCAAGAGAAATTCCATTAAGTATAGTGAATTATTAGTATAATTATCTTTAGTAATGTATTAGATAATTTATATGCTTACCATCATAATAATGATAAAAATTATAAATTACATATCTAATACACTACTAATGTAAACATTTTAATAAGAAGTTTTTTTTTTTAGTGTGCTTGTAATGTTAATGTTAATATTAGCCCCTATAACGTAATATGTCTCGAGCGCTTTGCGAGTGACACCACACCTAATATTAAGGCAAGTAATACGAGAGAAAAAAGAAAGTTTTTAAAGCTATGAAAACTACACCGATACCTGCTCCAGCTGATAAAAGTCCTGTAGTGGCTAATCCTTTTACTATTATTAATACAGCTTGTATTATAAAGTTTTTTAAGTTTTTAACCTTTAAAGTAAACCCATTGAGCATATATAATTTTTTTTTTTTTAAGCATGGTATATTAGTAGAGAAACAGAGTAGTGTAAACCATCTAATATAGGAGCAGGATAGACACCTAATACTACTGTAAATGCGACTAATGTTAATAATATAACAAATTCTCTCTTATTTAAGTCGGGAATATTAAATTTAAAGAATCTTGAATA
Source organism: Graphiopsis chlorocephala (assembly GCA_022828445.1). Classification (NCBI taxonomy): domain Eukaryota; kingdom Fungi; phylum Ascomycota; class Dothideomycetes; order Cladosporiales; family Cladosporiaceae; genus Graphiopsis; species Graphiopsis chlorocephala. The sequence goes on along the minus strand of JAIZZJ010000018.1, from coordinate 9,466 downwards.
TGATCCTGCAAATGCTATTCTATTGAACATATACATAGTGTATGCTGCACTTAATACGATTGAAGAACTAGCGAATGCACCTAATAAAGGTAATCTTTCAAATGTTCCATATAAACTCATAAATTCACCTACAAAATTAACAGTTAAAGGTGTTCCAGCATTACCTAAACAAAGTATGAAAAACAATACAGAAAATAAAGGCATAACTTGTGCTATACCTCTATAAAAAGTAATTAATCTAGTAGATGATCTGTCGTATAAAATACCTCCAGCACATATAAATAGACCAGATGATACAAAACCGTGTGCTAATCCAAGTGTAATAGCACCTTCTATACCTTGTACTGAATTACTAAATACACCTAGTAGATAAACTGCGGCATGGGATACAGAACTATAAGCAATTAGTTCTTTAACGTCTATTGTTCTTAAAGTACTAAAACTAGCGTATATTATAGTTATAACACCTATTACGTATATTACGGATGTAAAATAAATGTAGGCCTTAGGTAGTAAAGGTAATATTAATCTTAATATACCATACAGACTAAGTTTCAATACAATAGCTGCCAATATAATACTTCCACCTAAAGGTGATTCAACGTGAGCCTTTAAAAGTCAGGTATTTAAAAATATAGTAGGAGTTTTTACAGCAAAAGCTATAAATATACCATAAAATAAGAATAACTGAGTAGTAAAGTTAAAATTTGTTTTGTATAAAGCATCAAAATCAGTAGTTCCCATTATTGAAGACATTGTAAGTATAGATAATAATAAAAATAAAGAACCCAATAATGTATATAAAAATAAGTAGAAACTAGCTCTAACTCTATTGCTAGAACCAAATAAACCTATTAATATAAATAAAGGAGGTAGTATACTTTCAAAAAAAATATAAAAAAGTAATATATCTAATACTAAAAACACTGCTAATAATAATGTTTCTAATAGTAATATTATAATTACGTAAGATTTAACGTTTTCTGATATGGAATTTCAATTAGATAAAAGTGATATAGGCATTATCATTGTAGTTAAAAGAACGAAATATATAGATAGGCCGTCCACTCCTAAGTAGAAGTCAAAACTATTGATTTTATGATATTCTTGTACAAATTGAAATTGATTGTTACTAAAGTTAAATAACATAAACACTATCAAAGAAACAAAAAAGTTTATTATTGATGTAGTTAAAGCTATTACTTTAGTCTGTTTTAAACTTGAAACTCTATCATGATTTTCATAGTTATCGTTATATGTAGTTGTAGATATAAGAAATACACCCATTAAAGGTATTAAAAGCAATAAGATAAGTAACATTAATTAATAAATAAGAATTAAATAAATTTTCCTGAAAGATACCAAATTTATACTACGTTTTTTTTTTTAATTAAACGCTTTGCGAGTAATGTAAGCAGGGTAAATTGGTTAGTAAGGTTATAAAAATGTTTATAACTAATATTACGTATTTTTGCGATTCTACACTCTTTCTTTATTTCTTTATTTTTATTAATTAATTTTTTTTTTTTTTGCGCCTATATAAGAATTTATCTTCAGTCTTGTAAGTATACTGTGTGTGCGTGACGTATGGGATACATCTGCCTACGATAAATATCATACCAATGGTTACCTCAGATGTTATCCTGTATAGTTTGTTTTATTTCATTAGGAACATTAGGTTTCGATTCTATTATTTTTTTTTTTTATCAAGCAAAATCCTTTTAGCTATATCCAGCCTTCTAGCATCTTCTAAGCTCCTGAATCTATTATGTCACAGCTCTTGTTCGAAAGATAAAGGAGGTAATGGCGAAGTAGAAGATGGAGGTAATGGCGAAGGAGAAGGTGAAGAAGAACTATTCACTTCCGGCAAAGGGATATTATAAGGTGGCGAGGGACTATTATTCTCTTCGATAAACAAAGCCAATTTACTAGGTAAATATACAAAGCTTTCATTTATACTATCTTCAACAAACAAAGGTAAAAAAGCAAAAAGTAAATATAGAAATTCACATTGTGTTAGAGCATAAGCAAAATATGCCAATGTACATGCTATTATAAATGTGTATAGTAACTGAATAAAACTAAATAACTTATGCTTGTTCTCAATAAAACAGGTAGCCACAGTTAATATGCAAGCAAACAAGCCAGAAAATATAGGGAAAAGGTAATTTAAACCTAATAAAGGTAAAATTACCTTAAAAGGTAATAAAAAGCAAGATATAAAAAATTAATGAAAGTAGAATATTAAATATTTTACTTTTAAGACCTGATCCTAAGAAAAACCCAGAAACAATTAAACCTAATAAAGGTAATATTATTATGGCTAAATACATTATTTAAATTCTATTGCAACACTTCCTCTTAACCTATAAAAAATGCAACAAACCCTAGTATACCTATAAAAAAAAAAAGTATTAATGATAAATAAATTTTTTTGTAATATAACTCTAAAAAGTAAATTTAGCTATAGACATTCGTAGTTAAATTAATCATGTTAATAAAGGCATTGTTGAATGGAATAAACCATTAATCAACTAGCAAATAATTTAATTACTTATGTATAGTCGCGTAAGGAATAGGTGACTCGAACACCTAACCTTCCGTGTGTAAAACGGTTGCTCAACCAATTGAGCTAATTCCTTTGAATAGTTTTTTTTTAAGCGATAAATGTGTAACTCTATTACTAATGTAAACATTTTAGTTGATAGATGTGTAGTATTTTTTTTTTTTGATAAATATTTATTTTGAGAAATCCTGTAGAGAGTGTACATACATTATTTCTAATAATTATTGTTCCTGTAATCATGAAAGGAATTTTTCAAGTGAGATAGATTCGATAACAATAGGCATTGAACTGTGTAATATTCCACATATTTCTGAACATTGTCCAAAGAATGACCCTTCTCTATTTACTAGTACAGACACTTGATTAAGTCTTCCAGGATAAGCATCACATTTAATTCCTAAAGCGGGACAAGCATATGAATGTATAACATCTCCTGAAGAGATTATAAATCTAACATGAGTTAACTCTGGTAACATAACTCTGTTATCAACTTCTAATAATCTTAGTCCACCATCTTCTAAATCTGAGTCAGGAACTAAATAAGAGTCAAATTCTAATTCTTCGTCGTCATTGCTAAGAAAATCAGGGTATTGGTAGCTTCAGTATCATTGGTGTCCCTCTACGAAAACAGTTAAAGATGGATCTGTAACTTCATCCATTAAATACAGTAATTTAAATGACGGGAATGCAATTAAAATTAATATTAAAGCAGGAGTAATTGTTCATATAAGTTCTATAAGTGTTCCGTGGTTAAGGTATTTATTACTTATCGGAGATTTGCTATAAACATAATTTCTTATGATAGAAACTAATATTCATGCAACACCAAATAAAATAATAACAAGGTAAAACATAATATTATCGTGTAGTTCTACTAGAGCTTCCATTTGAGGGCTAGCGCTATCTTGGAAGTACACACCTCATGGTCTAGGTGCGTCACATTTAACAGTAAAAAGGTTAAAAAAATTAGTCATTAAAAAAAATAAAGAATAAAATATTAATAGTTTTACAATTGTTTGTTAAAAAGTTTCAAACAAGAAAACTGTATTATAAATATATACATATAATTTATATGTGCAAGTAAATGATAAAAGGCTAATATATTAACATGTAAGAGTACGCCTTATAACTAAAATAAACGGGTAAGTAATGTAAACATATTTGTAACCTTTTTTTTTATATAACAATAGCTATATATATTCTTATCCAAGACTCGAACTTGAATCTAGATATTAGAAGTATCCTGCTCTACCATTGAGCTAATAAGAATTAAGAAAAAGTAAAAAACCAGACAAATATCTAAGATCTAACGCTGGCACTAGCTTCGCTAGCAAAGCGACAAGAGATACGGAGGAATTGAACCCCGAATTTTCGATCTGCAATCAAAATGTAGAACCTTCTACTACATATCCCTTAATAATGTTTTTTTTATGCTGTCACATAACTCACAAAGTGTGTGTGCGCACTCGCAAAGGGTTTAATAAAAAATAAGTGCTCGCTCGCAAAACGCTGCGCCACACCATCAATAGATATTAATAATAAAAAGATTAATTTAAGCGCGTATAAGGATCGAACTTATAACTTTTGTGTCCGTAGCACAATACTCTAACCATTGAGTTAACACGCTTTAGTAGCTTAAGTTATAACGCTAACACTTGCCTCGCTTGCAAAGCGCTAATACTAAGCCCTCAAGATGAATTGAACATCTATCAGAATATTAACAGTATTCTGCTCTACCGTTGAGCTATAAAGGCTTTTATTAATTTTTTCTCTTGCATCACACACTTTCTTGTGCAAAGCAAAACACATTGCACACTTCTTTTTTTATTAACAATAGCGAGTGAGTAACGCGCTACTACTTTACAGTTTATAGGAAGAAAAGGAATTGAACCTTCGACAGCCTTAGCTATTGAGTTTACAGCTCAACCCATCATACCAACAAATGGAACCTTCCTTTAATTTTTCCTTATAAAAAAATATAATATCTGAAATTTATATAAATATATTACTAATGTAAACATTTTAATAACTTTTTTTTTTAGAGGGGGGTGTTGTTAATTTTTATTAATCCCGTGCAATTTCCACTACACGAACCATATTTCGACTTAACACCAATCAAAGTCACGCATACGAAAACTATCCAATAAAGTGTGTTATAAAAAAAGAACCCAATAATGTATATAAAAATAAGTAGAAACTAGCTCTAACTCTATTGCAAGAACCAAATAAACCTATTAATATAAAGGAGGTAGTATACTTTCAAAGAAAATATAAAAAAGTGATATATCTAATACTAAAAACACTGCTAATAATGTCTCTAATATAATAAATACTTTAACGTAGATTCTTTAGATATCTTGCTACATTAACTGTGTTACCTGAGTGACGTTGAGGGTTATAGTTAAGTACTGCGTCATGAAGAATATGCTTAACAAAAGCTGAATTTCCAGGAGTAAGAAATTTTTCAGGAAGTTGACTATGTCCATTTCTTATTCTTAATCGCTCAAGATAATGTGCTAAGTTTGTTGCATATGGCTGAAGGGTCTCACCTTGTCTTAAACCGTTAGCTACAAAGTTATCACGAACCTCTGCTTCTGCGGCATTGGCTATTCCGATTAGTTGTTCCCCTCTCTCGTTGGCGAAGTTAGCCATTGAATCAGTAAATGTTCCAATACCATTTTCACCCATTGCTATAGTATTTAATGTGTATATTAAATGGTAGAAAAAAGAATAAAACAACTTAAAAAATAATGACACCGAAGAGATAGATTCTAAAAATATATGAGTTAAACTAGCATCGTAAAATCCAAATATAAGAAATACACCCATTAAAGGTATTAAAAGCAATAAGATAAGTAACATTAATAAGAATTGAATAAATTTTTCCTGAAAGATACCAAACTTATACTTAGAAGGTAAATTGGTTAGTGAGGTTATAAAAATGTTTATAACTAACTTTTTTTTTTTTTTTAGGGGGGGTGTTGTTAATTTTTATTAATCCCGTGCAATTTCCACTACACGAACCATATTTCGACTTAACACCAATCAAAGTCACGCATACGAAAACTATCCAATAAAGTATCTTATAGAATCTTTGTTTAAAAAGGTCTAAATATTAACTAATTATTAATAGGAAGAATTATTAAATAGCCAAACTTATTGCGCATACTCCTTTCAGCGCCTGACGAGTGGTTAGTACCTATCTGAGATTAAATTCACCGTGATGTGGTGATTCACGATTACTAGTAATTCCTTATTTATGCAGTCGAATTTCAGACTACAATCCATGTTTTATTCTGTTTTAAGGATTAGCTAAAGTTCGCACTTTCGCCTCCTTTTGTACAAATAAATGTGGCACGTCTATAGCCCACAATATTAAGGTCATGATGACTTGTCTTAATCCCTATTATCATATCCAATAAATTGGTGAACTGCTCTATATATGTAAAATAAAGCAAGGGTTTACGTTAATTTAATGGATCTAACCAAAGTCTCACGACATTAACTTAAGACAGCCGTGCAACACTTGTAATATTTTAAGTTAGATAACTTACTTAATTTATGTTGTGGGGGGTCACACAGGTACATAAATTAAAAAATATCATTCAAATTGTGGTAAGGTTTTTCGAGGGTCATCGAATTAAATAACATACTTCACTACTGGTTTCAGAAACGGTCTAATGATTTCAGTTCCTGCGTTGCCGCATTACTCTTGAGGTGGAATGCTTACACTTTCATTTATACACCAAATATTTTAGTCTATAACATTCATAATTCTCTGCTTGGACTACTAGGGTATCTAATCCTATTCGCTCCCCAAGCCTTCGTCCCTCAACGTCAGTTATTACATAGAGGTTTGCCTTCGCCGCTATCCGTCCCATAAGTATCAAAACATTTTATCTCTACTCCAATGGTTCTAATATTTTCCTCTCACATAAAACTCTAGTAAGTCTGTTCCCTTTTGAGGCTAGAAATACTGTCTAGGTACCCTTTAAACCTAATTAAGATGAATAACACTAGTCTTCCTTGTATTGCCGCGACTGCTGGCACAAGATTTGGTCAAGACATATAGATAGAAAACTGTCATAATCAATCATCTATCTAGAACTTTATACGACATAGTCGTTTATATTTATATCCCGACTAAGATATATCACATTCCCCCAAATTGCTGGTTCGGCCGTTAGGCCATTGACCAATATTCCTCACTGCTGTACTACACGTATTGGGGTTTTTTCAGACCCAATGTGGTCGATCAACCTCTCAGTTTCGACTACGAGCTAAAGCTAGTTAAGTAGTTACCTTAACTACTACTTACTCGGAAATATCTTGAACATCTTAAAGCGAAAAGTTTTTTTTCTTTTGTATAGTCAACTTAGGACATCGCTTTGCGAGCTAGCAGTATCATATACTTTATAAGGAATTTTTTTCCTTACTTTAAGGTAGCCAAAAAATATTATATACTCACCTTTACACCACTTCATTTTTCTTGCTACGCCTAAGTTATGATTTAGCGCTTAGCCACACCATACAGTATAGCAAGAAAATGACGTTCGATTAGCATGTGTCAAGCCTTTGGACAGCGTTCAATCAGAGCCATCATCAAACTCAATAAAAAAAATCTAATTTAATCAAATATATATATAAATATATTACTAATGTAAACATTTAAATAAACTTTAAAAAACTTTATTTATTGTTTTAATCTACATTATCACTAATGTCTCCTGGCAAATCCATAAATGTAGTTAGCTGATCCTCTATAAGGCTTACATTTCTGTTTCTAAGCTCTGTTCTTATCTTATCGTTATTATCCGTAAGAGTTTTAATATTATGCGATAAGGTATTTAATTCAGTTATAAGATTTTTCCGCCTTAGTAACCGTGTCGTTTGTTGCGTGTGGATTAGGTACAACCTCCTGAACAGACTTAGCTCTATACATAGCGCCCGTTGATCTTTTTAGATATCTGTCGATCTCAAATAGAGACTTTTCTTCTTCCGTATTATGATTATGGTGAGAACTTCCAACTGCATTTAGATCTATGTTGTATTCTGCTTCCTTACGGTTTAGGTCTGTTAAGCTGCTTTTATTTTTTTGAAAATAAATTACTTGCTTTACTACATATTTCCTCCGCTTCATGCATAGATAATTCAGCTGAGTGGCAGTTATCCAATGATTCTTGCTTGTTTTTTTTAACAAATCAAACAGCTGGTCTGATGATTGTGATTTCTCATTAGCTAAATGTGAAGATGTTTTTACATCTGGATTAAGTTCAAATAATGCTTTATTTTTTATTAATCTATCGTTTTCATCCCGATTTGCATAATACTTAGTTGTTGCTGTAAAATTTCTTTTGTTCCTAGTAGCTCTTATATGTGGTAGTTTAAAGTTTTTCATTTGTCTTGTTATTTATATATTGCCTCTTATTCTGTTGTAATTACCAAAGAGTATAACTAATTCTGTTCTAATTACACATACCGTCATTATATAATAGAAACGCTTATTATCACGCTCTTATTATACAACCTTAACTTCAAATAAATTAAGCACTTGCTTATATACATATTAAGTCTTTAATCCACAAACTACTTTTACTAGTTAATCGTTGAGTAGCCGTGGAGGCAAGCAGGAGTGTCAACCAATTTATACAAGTCTACCATTTCTTGTTAAACAACTTAAGTCATCCTCAGCCCTCGAATATGCATTATTTATTTAAGTTATTAAGTTTAAATTTAGGCAAGTTTCCTTACCATTAGGTTATTATGATTCGAACATAACTATTCCTCAACCCAAATGAGGTGCCTAACCAACCCGGGCCTAACCTGTTATTCTTTTAGTATATAGAAAAACATTACTAATATAAAGTTTCTAATTTTTCTTGCCATCGTTGTGTTTAAGTATTTACTAAGAAAATGCAAAAGTTGTTTTTTTTTTGCTTTAGAGGGTTGTTGTAATAATATAGTGTTTTCATCAGAGAATATCCGATTCGAACGGATGTTAGTAGATTTTACTAAAATAAGTTTCAAGCTTATCGCTATAAACCACTCAGCCAATTCTCTTTTAACTATAATATTCTATTAATCTCTTATTTTGTTTTCTTTGCGATTGATTCCTCGACGACTTGAACGTCGAACATACTCTTATCAAAAGCATACTTTACCTATTAAGTTAAGGAACCTAGTTAACCTAATTCGCAAGGCGCTAAATTCAGGTAAATCAAGAGCACTCAGACTTGAACTGAGAATTTGAAGTTTGAAGCTTCCTATTTTGCCAATTAAACTATACTCTTTTTTTTTTTTTTGATTGATTTATTATTATCGGTACAGGGCCCCCTATCTCCGCCCTGTACGATGCTAACCGCCATTTAAATCTACCGTCCCTCACTTTATTTTACTATCCAGTGCGCACAGGTAAGGTTAGAAAAAAAGACATAGTAACAGACACGTTTTCGTTGTACTATTGTTAGCTCTCGTCGATCGGAAAAGAGATGATTTGAACATCCAGGTGTTAAAACACAATATTTAGCAAATATCTTGCCCTACCAATGGCGACTTTTCCTTTTAATAAAAAAAAAATTTTTTATGTGCGAGTTAAGTCGGCTACGATCCGACATCTACTTTCTCGACAAGAAAGTTCTTTACCAATTAAGTTATTAACTCTAAGTATTACATTGTTATACAGCCAACCGAATTCGAATCGGTGCACTTCGTTTGGAAGACGAACGGTCTACCGTTAACCTATGGCTGTTTTTTTTTCTATCTACATTACTAATGTAAACATTTTTATAAAAAACTTATCGTGCTTTTTTACATAATGCCTTATTGAATTATCAATCAGGTTTTACACCAATTACGTAACAAAGGGTTAACTTCCCACAAGCTATATACACCGGGGCTTTG
>JAIZZJ010000017.1:0-409768 GCA_022828445.1 Graphiopsis chlorocephala | reverse complement strand
AGTTACGTATTGCTAAGGTTAACCTGGTAACTGGGACACAAGACTCCAGCACCTAACCCTAACCCTAACCCTAACCCTAACCCTAACCCTAACCCTAACCCCCTAACCCTAACCCTAACCCTAACCCTAACCCTAACCCTAACCCTAACCCTAACCCTAACCCTAACCCTAACCCTAATCGATCTTCATCCCATAACCCCGTAAATCCAACATCCACTGCATCGGGCTACCGCACCCTCGTACCATAAATCCGTCCATCATCTTCCGTACCCATTCAAAACTGCTCTTACCAACTTTCCGTCTGCCTTCGCCTCTATCGGTTTGCGTCCCTTCACTCTCGTACCCGCTGTCTTCGAACTCACACGGGCTGCGACCCGGGCTGAACTCATCGCACTCGCCTGTTGTTGGCTGCGTCAATCGTTCGGCTTGCTGCACGATCATGAAATGGGCTACCTTGATCACCGCCGACAAAATCGATGGATACGTATCGGCACCTCGAAACCCTCGACCGCTCGGGTTGACACCCAACGCTGCCAACCCGCAAACCAACGCCATGTCGTACTCGCGATTGTGAATCGTCTGGTTCAATAACTCGATGCAAAACGACAAACACGCCTGCTGTATCTCGGTCATCGCTGGTTTCCCCTCCTCACCTTCTGCTTCGCTATCGGTGTTCGTACTGTCGCTCTCGGTGTTATTCGATTCATCTGCTTCTTTCACCGTCGATCTTGCAACTGCCATCATCTGCGCAAACGCCCGGTCCTGCCTACGGTTGAACTTGTACGACGGGCTCTTCCACGAATGGACTCGTCTCGTGCGTACGAAAAATGTCACGATCTGCTGCCAATATCGACCTTGCCTTCTGATCTCGTCCCGATTTTGGTATGGTTCCAACGGACGGTAAACGTTCTGGTGCGCTTCCGTACGGATCGCCTCGAACCGTAACATGACTCCGCTGCGGGATACCGCGTCCTGGCTGGCCGACGCCAACTCGCCTATCGCCTCCCAAATCGCTGCTGCTGCTCGCTCATTATCGTTCGCTTCGTTTTCGCCTTCGGCTATCTCTTCATCAACGGTGGGTTCTCTTAAACATCGTAAAATGTCTTTGCGGTCGCAACCCTCTAAATACGGGATCCATCCTGTCCGTCTCAACCACGGATTGACCTCGTCTGTCTCGCCTGGCCGTATCGTTTCGTCTGATCGGGTCTTGTCGTAATGCTGCGATGCCTGCTCCCACGCCTGCGACCAAACATCTTCTTCCTTACTTTGTCTGATGCTTCCTTCCCTTCGCTCTTCGCTGGATCGTACCTCGAAATATTGCGAATGCTCTTTTTGTACGAAAAATCGCTGGCATTGTACCTGTCGGCAATTCTGCAATATTTGACGGTCGATGTCTTCTTTCTTCAATATGCCTGACCCGCCTCGCTTTTGACCGACCGAATGTCCATGCGTCTTCCGCCAATGTTCTTTGATGACATCCATGTTGCGGCAAACGTACGCACATTGCCCTTCATCCAACTCGCATTTTACACCGTCCGTGTACACGGGCAAACCTTCCACGGCTTCTTCGACATATTCGGGTATATTAAATTCGCCGGAAAATTGTGCGATACCATGCCATTGCTCGATCTCGTCCGAAATCCCTACGGCTTGCTTTCTGGGCATCCTATGTTGCCTATTTGTTAAATGACCCGCTACTTGCCTCGGCCATACCGCATATCGACATTCCTTGCATACGACTACCTCCCACTCGGTCAAATGCTGAAAATGGCTGCTTGCCATTTCTTTCGTTCCGGGCGCGGTGTATGTACGGTTTGACTGTTTGGTGTCGCTTTGCTGATTGCGGGTATGAAACGAATGGGCGACGATTTTTTGCGCTCTCACTTGACGCCCTTCTCTCTGACATATATATTTTCACATTGTTCATCCTGTCCTTGGGAAAATCGTTTGTTTGTAACAATACTAATCTCCACTGCTGCGCCTCGGGTGGTGTGACACTTCTCATTGGTACGCTCGTCTGATCCCTGCATTCTACGACTGTGTTTACCTCGATTCCGACGACGATAACTCGACGATTATACTACTTATGGCGGTGCTTGCAACACAAAACTTACTTACATTGATGTGCACTACAACATATCAAAATTTGGGCGAAATTGGTGTTACTCCATGAATCCAACGGGCCTGAATCCAATGGGCCCTCTGCTGGCGTAACCCTAACGAAATTTGTATGCGGGCTGAATCCAATGCGTACGCGTTGGATTCGACATTTTTGGATTGCCTTCGTACGGGTCTTCCTTCAACCTCGAACCTAATCCTACCCTCTACACTGCCCTCTGTCGTGCCACTTCGTGCCGTCCTATGCCTCCGTGGGGCATCCCACCCACAACCCCAATTGGGCACTCGCTACCTACCAATACAACACAACACTGCCCGCCATCGGGGGGCTGGACCTCATCAATTCATCCTTGCTTTGTTCATTCTGACCTCTCTCCACACCTATGCTACCGTCAAAATCTCCACCACTCTATCGAACCGGCCGGAACTCCCCCCTACGGTCCTCGCTCTCGTTCCGCCCATCGATGAAACAACCACACCATCCCGCTCATCTCTACCCCGTCCTCCTTGATCGTTGCCCCCAACCATTCCTGCGCCTCCATGTTTTTGCCCCTCTTCTCGATCTCGTCGAATATCCATCTCATGACTTCCTCGCCCGCGTGAAACATGATGATCGCCACTGCTTCCATCAAATAACCTCGATATTGACACTTCTGCTGCCCGCTCTCCCTGTACCTGCTCCTCCCGTGGTCGTGTACCGCTTCCCACGAATGGCATATCGCTTGTGGCGCCCAACACCGTGGGCACGCCGTCCATGCTGCCTCCCAACGCGTCCTTCTCAACCAACCGCATGCCTTATCGATCTGCTCACGCTCTTCCCTCGACGCACATCCACATATTCGCCATCCCTTTCGCCCAACCGCTCGTCCGTTGACCCGGCATACATTACAACCTACCTTCCAACCATCGAACAAATTCGTCAATCGCTCCACCATGTTGACGTGTTCGACGTTGCGGTACTGCTGCTGTGTGTGCCTTGCCTCCCGTTGTCGTTGCTCTCGTATCCATTCTGCCTGGGCCGCTTCTCGTTCTCTTGCCTCTTTTTCCTGCTGCTGTGCTCTTTGTTGTCTCTCGCTCTCCTCCTGTTCTCGCTGTTCGGCCATGTGCCACGCCTGCTGCTGGGCTGCTTGACGGTGTCTGGTGGGGGTGATGTCTTGTAATCGTGCTCTTTTGGCCTGGTCCTCTCCTTGCCTGACCTGCACACGAATCCGCTTCCGACCCTGCCCACGACACACATCGCAAAACTGCTCGCCTGTGCGGCAACTCGTCCGTGTGCCATCGCCATCCATGTCGGCGTCCAACACTGCCCTTCGACAACGCCTGCCCTCCAAATACTCCATCATTTCCGGCTCTTCCTGCCCCGTCCTGACTATGTACGATTGCCCTTGCTGGTTCTTTCTCTCTGCCTGTAACACGATGCTCTCGCTCGCGGTGACCCCGTCTCGCCCGGCTCGGCCACTCTGTTGTCCAAAATCGTCCAACTTGTTGATGCCGCCGACGTGGATGACCACTCGGACGGTGCTGGCGTCAATCCCTTCTCCCAATGCACTCGTCGACCAAAACAATCGTTCTTCGCCCTCGGTCAACATGGCCATGATCTCTCGCTTTCGCTCGATCTCTCCCACCCCGCTGTAAAACACGGCGCCCCCGATCTCGTCGGCGTATGATTGCATCTCTTTGATCTTGTGACAATACACGACGATGCGATCCTCGGCGGGGTACTGGGCCAATTTGCCGTCGATGAAATGCTGCAACGTCTCCATCTCCCCGTCGTACGTGATCACGCTGTACCGGATGTTGGGTCGTACGGTGGACTCTCGGATCATGTGTACTTCGCTGGGCTCCATGTCCATGATCGACATGAACGCTGGCTCACGCCGCGGCGGCAATGTTGCTGTCAAACAAACCACCTGCGTCTGTCGACTGATCAACTCTCGTAACTGCAACACCTTGGGTCGAAACTTTTTCGTCGACTGCAACACCGAATGACATTCGTCGATGATGACTCGTTCCAACTGCTGGTTCAACATCTTCGCATTGACGAAATCCGCAAACGATTGTGACACGGCCGACTCGGCAATGACGAATACGATCTGCACATCGTACGGTGGTGCTCGACTGTCGCTCCAAATCGCACATCGAATCCCATCCTTACGGCACCGGTCGGCCATGTCTTCTTGCAACATGATCTTCGGCATCACGACGATCGTGACTCCATCTCGCGACGCTGCTGCCGGCAACATGAACAACAAACTCTTGCCACCGCCTGTCCGCATCACGACGACGATCCGGGGTTGGCCGCTAATGATCGCGTCTAATGCCTCTCGTTGCTTGCCACGAAATTGGGCTTGGGCCCCGTACATCTTCTTCAACTGGGCCTCCACGTCGATCTGACGCATCTGCTGCCACCGTTCAAATTTGCGGCTGTCCTGCTCCTGTTTGATCCTTCGCTTGATGTCGGGGCTGACGTTCTGCACTTCGTACGACGACGGGAATTGCATGAATCGGTGCCAATCCACGCTCACCTCGCGAAACGCATCCTGCTCTCGTCTCATGGCGAACGGGTTCTGCTGCAACTGACGCCCGTAAATGCTCTCCTCCATCTGCGGGCTGTGGCCGGACTGCCTGGCGCGGATGGCCTCGCGCGTCTGCTCCTCATCCATGTTCATCCCCTGCTTGAACGGATTCTCGTTGGTGTATATGCGATTCAACGTGCCCACGACGTCCTGGTTGATGGCAAACTCGCGGTGAATCTCTGGGTACGCCTGTCGCCAATCCGACGTCCCGATGGGTACGCCGATCCTCTTCTCGCTCTCCCTGCGCATCATTCGGCGGATTCTATTTGTCTCCCAAAATCCGTCACAATTGCGCGCGACCATGGGGATGCATTGCTGTCGGACGAAACGTGCTTCTGCACTCTGATCTTCGGGCACATCGGGCAAACCCTTCTCCCCCTCTTCTTCGTCTTCTTCTGCCCACTCCTCTTCCTCGTCTCCCCATTCGTCTTCTGGTGCCGGCTCCCACATCCATGGACTGGACGTCATCTGGCCACGACTGCTTTGTAAAATGCGGACGAACGGCTCGATCAACCACAAATAATACACTATCAACTCGCCTACTTCTTGTGGCACGAACCGGTGTACGCACTTCTGGCTTTGGCTTGCGCTGAATCCTTTGTGGTACGACGTGATAAACGCCACCATTCCCTGGTCGATCATGATGCCGCGGTGACAACGTGCGTTTTCACCGTTGATCTGTTGCACACTGACCAACTCGGTGGCTCTGGCCGGCGCCCCTGCCGACATGTGCACCAACACCAACATCTCCTCCTTCCACCTCCTCACTTGCCGCAAATACGACTCTACTGCGTCGGGGTTGAACTTCCGTTCCTCGCTGTTCTCCATGAATCGTGCTCGGACGTGTGCCTCGGTGAACAATCGCTGCCCTAACCACCGTTTCCCATCCACGGGCCATGGGTTGCGGGCGTCGTGGATGAAATTGAACCCTTCGTCCATGATGGCATGGTTGTCGACGATGCTGGCCATGTCGAATTTCGGCATGTCCTCTGCCCGCCAATCGACGACTCCGGGTGCCATCATCATCAACTCTTCCACTAACCGCTTGCGGGTGGTGGCTAACAAACCGTGCACCACCGTCCGGATCTGGCCCATGCTGAACTGGATTTTGCGTACCACAATGATGTCGTGGTCGGGCCCGGACCAACCCACTTGTCCGTCGGCGTTCGTTGTGTATCGGATCTTCAACCCGTACATCTTTTGGGTGTGAATGGTTTGGATGGGGCTGGGCTGACCACCATATTCCGTCATGGTCATGAACTTTGCCACGTCCTGCTGTACCAATCGATGGATCACGGGTGCGTCTTGTTCGGCCGTATCATGGTCGACGCCGTTGTTCACTTGCTGCTCAATGTGATCCATCCGATGGCGCCATGCTCGCCGGACGACGATGGCTCGCATGCTGGTGATCATCGCGGCCAATGTGGGGGTGTAAAATATGGCTGGTACCCATCCGTTCTTCTCCCCACATGTGCCCAACACGGCCAATCCGCTCAACACGGCGTTCTCATATTCGTTATCCTTCAAATCGTGATCGAACATTGCAACCCAAAACTCCGAACTGGCTCGTACTATGCCCTCTCGCCAATCGCTGCTTGATACCCGCCCGGCCGCCGCGTGTTGCAATCTTTCCAATGCTTGCTTCTGGACGTCGGTCAACCGATATTTCGGCCGCTCCGACATCTTCGCCGTTCTCCAAATATACCTCAAAATCTGGGTGAATACGTTGGCATATTTGCGGATTGTCTTGATCTTTTGCTTACCGTAAAATGGCTTGTCGTTGTTCGGCGCTCCGTTCTCCCTTCGATTGACGCAATGCAACGCATGTCGCCCGACAATTTCCACACGACTTGTCTGGAACGAACGGCGGATCAATAACATGGTGCCCTCGCACGCGCGCGACAACGCTCTCTCTTGGTCGGTCGCAAACCGTTCGTCGTCTCCCCTAATCGCTCCTGCACTTTCCTGGCATTGGGTTCGGCTTTGACGAATTCCGTGATCCAACGACGACAATCGCTCGGCAAATGGCGCTCCCATCCGGTGTGCTCCAACCACGGATTCGGCTCATACCGATTGCGTTCGGTACGGACTCGTTCTTGCTCCTGGTTCATATCGGTGAACAATTCGTCCATCCACTCGTTGGCCTTGGTGGCAATGTCGATCGTGGCCGCTTGGCTGGGATGTGGCACTACCTGGACGGGGAATATCTTTTGCCATTTGCCTGTACGGAAAAACCATTGACATGCTTGGTTCTCCACCCATAATCGACTGTGGTCGGTGTCTTCGTTGGGTCGTCCTTTCGTACGTGGGTTTTTGTATCCATGCGTTTGGCAATGCTTCTGAATTCCGCTACGTTCGCGGCATGTGTAATTACATTCTCGCCCCTGGATTTCGAAAACGCATCGCAACCCGTTCGTATATACTGGTATCCCTGGGATGGCTGGACTGCTGATGTCGGGATACATCACTTGACTGGGATCTTTTGCGACCCGCGACAACCGACCGATAAATTCGATGACTTGCGCGCATTGTTCTTTGGTGACGGTCTTATGTTTGCTCTGTATGTGTCCCTTCAAATTGGCCGGGTTGATGGCGAATTGGCATCGCTTACATATGATTACTTGGCATTCTCGATGATGTATAAACAATTTTTCAAACACATCCATTGTGTCGGTGCTGTGTATAATGATTAATGGATGTCTCTTATGCCGCTATGTCTCTCACTAAACACGGACAAACGGTCGCGACTTTCGCGCGTGTGCACTGGCCGCGCTTGGTGATCTATGCGCGAACTTCACTTTATTCCTACCTATCTTCGGCGCCAACGACGATGTGTGCGCAACCACGAATTTTTGGGTATCTATCATATTCGGGCTTATCGCAACGATTGGCTCTATCGTCTGGTATTTTTCTCCAAATTATTACTCCCTGGGATTAAAATGTGATCGACTAAATGTGATCGACTAAAATCGGGTTGTACCCGTATCCTTTTTGGGTTAGTAAATATATGTGATCGAGTTGATCACAGTTAACAATTGTGGGTAGTAAATATATGTGATCGAGTTGATCACAGTTAACAATTGTGGGTAGTAAATATATGTGATCGAGTTGATCACAGTTAACAATTGTGGGTAGTTGATCACAGTTAACAATTGTGGGTAGTAAATATATGTGATCGAGTTGATCACAGTTAACAATTGTGGGTAGTGGTACTGCGAACTCACCGGGGTATTGCACAACACCTACCCATCCCTGTATCTCTTCACACTCTGCTTCGGCTTGCTTTCTAGCTAACTTGTGTTGCTTGTTTGTCAAATGGCCAACCACCTGGCTCGGCCAGACGGCGTATTGACATTCTTTACATATCACAACTTGCCACTCGCTCGAATGATGGAAATGTTTGCTTGACATTGCTGCTTTAAGTCGACTTATGCGTTTTTAATAATTGTACATCTCTCGTTCGGCCGGGGATGGCTGCTACTTATTATACTACACCTCTTCGCACGTCTTCTGCTGCTGTGTTCCTAATGTGGTGTTATGCATAATCTCTAACGTGGCTGCCCTCCCTCGTATCTCGCCGATTCCGTGGTACGCACCCTATTGGTTCACTCGACAAATTCTGGCACTTTGCGATTGATACCCACCTGAATGCCGACGACGATAACTCAACGACATATGGGTGTGTAGCAAAATGACACATACAAAAGTTGTTCAGTTGTGAGTATTGTGTATCATATCAAAATTTAGGCGCATTCTGCACTACTATGTGTGAATCGAATGCGCCTGAATCGAATGGGCCTTCGGCTGGCGTAACCCTAACGGAATTTGTATGGAAGCTGAATCGAATGCGTACGCGCTCGATTCGACATTTTTGGATTGCCTTGACTCGCCATCGATATGTATTTCTTTGGTGTTACATGAGCAACATCAGAGTCTTTTGCTCACTGTAAAATATTCTAGAATCCTGTCTACCTGCTCTATCACAAGACACCGAGCAACAGAGTGGTCACATACACGACGCGGATGGCTGGCAGCTGTCGAAAATCGCCAAGTAGATGATCAGAAGAAACGGCAAACAAAACATTCGTAAGCCGACCAATGATGTTAATGAGCAGGATCCTTTGTCTCGTCCTTCGTCCAAGTATGAATCAAGCGTTTCACCAAGACGCTTCCGTCTCCTCTCTCTGTATTCCACGCACCCCTTCTAGTACTAATCTTCTCTGCTCTCGGAAGAAGCCGGCGGTGTCAGGTCTCCTCCTAGGCGTATTCTGGCAGGACGATCCTTTGTGCCAGGGATTTTGATCCACTGTTATCGAAGCATCGCTGATGTTTCGGTCTTTCCCAAACAAGGCGGAAGCGAGAAATCCGCTTGTACGTATTGGACGAGCGATGTCATCTTGAGGAATATCACTCATGCGAAATCGTTTAGGCTCATGCTCGTCATCAGAATCATGATTATATCGCTTCGTACCAGCGATGCGTTGTCTTGCTGGCACTTGGACGCCCGGATCCGTACCGTCCGATAGCTTCCGAGGCTGCTCGAGGAAGTCATGCCATCGGCTTGACACCCATCGATATACTCTGAGCAGGGCTGGTTGTAACGAGTCGGGATAAGCAGCATCGATGCCATAGCTAGTTCCACGTTGCGTTGGCCTATGGCCGCTTTGCCAAGCGAATACCACCTCAATGTCGGCAGCTGTGCTCTTGTCATCGTTGAGGTCAAATGGGCGGCTTATCTCTTTGACATGCCTCTCAGTGGCTGCGATAGACAACTGGCGATAAATCTGGACACCAAAAGGCTGCGGACTGAGCTCTTGCGTCAGATTCTTCAAGGCACCCGTAAGAATGTCCGATTGCCAGTGCGTGTCAACCTTGTCAAGTGAAGCGAACATCAGGCGTCGCTCTTTGTCATAGCCAAAACACACTCGGTTGAGCATGTCAGCAAATGGCCTAATAAGCGTAAGGTACGTTGCTACAAGGTTGGAATCTTCTTTGGGTAGATAGCGAGCGACTTGGAATTCTTGGTTCGTCATACGCCGTGCTTTTGAATGCCGCGTGACATAAACGATCGATCCGGAATGTACGTAGATGCCACGCGAAGTACTTGGACCATTGTAACATTCGATACTCAGAAACTCAGTCGTTCGCGGAGCTTGCCCACCACGCAGGTACATCATCAGCATGATGTTCCGTAGCAGACTCGTCTCCTCTCTGAGATATCGATGCACGGCATCTATTTTCCAGACATCAGAAGACATGAGGCCGTCAACTGGGTGTAGACATGCTTTTGTAGAAAGATCAAGGTATGACCTCTCGAGCTTGTTTGCTGGTTCGGTGACAAAGGAATAGCCCTGCCTGTGGACGGACATCTTATCTTGTAAGTCTTCAAGCGACTCAATCGAAGGGGTTCCATAGAGTAAGCGATCCATAGAGTGCTGCGCTCGCTCCAAGGCTTTCCCGCCCAAAGCCCGGAGCTGGTTCATCGACAATGTGCCGCTTTCCCACCCGACTGTATCGCCACTCTGATCCCAATGCACTCTGAAGTTCGGACCGTCAGCACGGGAAAGTGCCCGTCCATATGATCTCAGGCTTAAAAGCTCGCCCGTGGATGACTGACAGCCGTGACACATGAAGCGGTCACGGAACCTTGTGAAGTGCTTCAGGCCGCCAATCCGTGGTCTCATCGACCAACAGATTTTAGGGTGCGAAAATCGGGGAAGCGTCCTTTCCAGCACACAAAGACGAATGCAATAGATCATAGCGGATAACTTTGGAGTATACTTGCCCGGTCTCTCGAATGTCGAACCATCTGGTGTGAAGCCGAGTACTCCGCTGAAGTATACAATTGCGGTCGAAGATGGAAGGCCATCTTCAAACTCTTCAGTGCACAAATGATAAGAGAATTTTCCGATAGCATCGTCGAGATCGTCTGGAGCGAAAAGGTTTCCTTCGTCGCTGGGTACAAGTTCTCCAGACCGGAAGAGGGTTGGCAATGCAGCAAGGGCGGCGGGGCTGCTAGGCGATGCTTCGTCTCCCGCTTCAAGCTCAGTACACCTGGAGCTTCCCTCAATCCAGCTGGCACTGTGAATCTCGTCGGATGCTTCTTCCTCGTCCGTAGCATCAGTGGCTTCATCGGAACTGGAGTCATATATAATGCTTGGAACCATATGCGACTTTTCCTCGTCTCCTTGGGAACTGGGGACGATCGGTCCCGACTCGGATTCTCTTGGCCACCGGGCAATAGCAGTGTCTTGCTCTGCAGCTACGGCCCTGCTCGCGATCTCCACGTGGCTAGAGGTCGAATTATCGTAAGATGTTGTCGCAGGGTCGGCCACCATTGACTCTAGAGCAGCTAAAAGTTCTTGACAAGCTTCAGTTTGTGTTCTCGAAGGGTAATACCGGAGGAATTCATGGCGCAATCGAGGTTCCACCTGGAAGATTCGGATGTAGAAAAACAACATGCTCTTCCAGATCCCATGATACTTTACGATCGTTGACCTTCGTGCGGGAATATCGAATGGAGCCTTGTACGGTCGGCCAACGATCTGTCCACGTAGCCAGCACAGCACCGAATGATCAGTGTGGCGTATAGTATCCTCGCACCTACTAAAAAATCGGTCAACAGCTCGGTCAACAGCTGCTAACCGTCTTTCGCAATACTCGCTGCTGTAGACTTCCTCGAGTCCATATCGACCCAGGTACAACTTGTGACCATCCCTTGCTGGCGCTTGGCGAAGCCTAAGAAGTAGTCTGCGATCCACATCTCTGTAAGTCTCCGCCCAGTTGGTGCGACGCATCCAGTTGCTCGTGGTGGCCAGATCGTCGATCCCTGTGTCGTCGCATGCCACTCTGCCATCTTGTGCCGTGAGTCTCTCTTCTTCCTGCTCATGTAAGGCGTTCAACCGCCGTCGCCGGCGTGGTGAGTCTTCCAGGCTACCCAGCAAAGGCATAGAGGCTCCACTGCGGACGGTCCAATACTGGCGAGGTCCATTCTGTGTCCAGCTCTGCAGACTCAGATTCTCGATGATCTCATCACGCATCCAGTCACTGCTCTTCCTTCTGAGATCGTGAGCTTTGGACACGTGACGTCCAACCAACTTAACACTCGTTGATCGATAACCACACTCTCGGCACTCAGCACCTGAGAGTATAGACAGGTGCGGATGCGGTTCGGATCTGTCCTGTCGAGGAGGGAGTTGGTTTGGATCAGTGAGGTGTAAGTCTTTTACATATGTTGAGAGTCCGTGACGCACTTCTGGGGGGATCTGATGTTTCTCCCAAAGATGTTTGGACACAGTCTCGCCAGACGGCTTGAGAGCATATTTGCAGCGTGTACAGATCAGGGCTTGCTCTGGCTGATTGTAATACAACCCGAGAGCCTCTAACCTGCGCTCTGCCTGTTCGAGAGGTAGACTTTTCCACGATCTTATAGGGTATCGTCGTCGGGTTTCGGTGGAAGGCAGCATATTGTGACTTTTCCATGGGAGAATTGGATGATAACAAAACCTACCGAAACCTGCTGCTTTTTGTTCTGATTACACCGATGCGTAAGAACAATATACCAGGGCTCTAAAGGGTTGATGTAGCAACTAGCTGCGCCCCTATCACACATTGCGCAGGCTTCGCGACGCAGATACGCTGGGGTTGCATCGCGACGCGTTTCAACTTGACAACATGCATGCAGTTGGCTCTCGACTGGAATCGCGACGCGTTTACGCGGGGCAACTTCAACCCTGGAGGCGAAATGCTGGAATCGCGACGCGATTCCCCGCAGAATACTAGAGTAGGTAGTGGACAACGGTAACGTTACTCTGCTAGCGTGGATGGCAAAGTAATCTCTATGCAAGTTTGACAAATTCTGCCGAAACACGATGCATTCCAACCTGCATGAAAGGGTAGGTGTTAAGGAGCAATTTCACTATTCCTTCATGTCCGTTCATGGCAGCCCATGAAAGTGGAGTTTGACCATAGTCGTCCTTCGAGTCGACATCGACCTTGCCAGTGTCTAGAAGCAGCTTCACTATTGCTTCGTGTCCCTTCCTAGCAGCCCAAGATATTGGAGTCTGGCCATACTTGTCTCTCGAATCGACATCGACCTTGCCAGTGTCTAGCAGCAGCTTCGCTATTACTTCGTGTCCCCTCATGGCAGCCCAAGACATTGGAGTCTGGCTATCATTGTCTTCCAAGTCGACGTCGACTTTGCTAGTATCCAGTAGCTGTTTGACAGTCGCGTCTTGTCCGTTCGCGGCAGCCCATGACAGTGGAGTCCAACCATCTTGGTCTTTCGAGTCGATATCAACTTTGTCAGTGTCCAGTAGCATTTTCACTACTGTTTCGTGTCCCTTCATAACGGCTAATGATAGTGGAGTCCAGCCATCGTTGTCTTTCGAATTTACCTCGACCTTGCCAGTATCTAGGAGCATGTTCACTATTGCTTCGTTCCCTCTCACAGCCGCTGATAACAGTGGCGTCCTGCCGTACCGATCTTTCGAATTAATGTCGGCTTCTCCGGTGTTCAGTAACTGCTCCACTATTGTTTCATGTCCGTTCATAGCAGCCCATGATAGCGGAGTCCGGTCAAACTTATCTTTCGAATCAACAACGACTTTATTGGTGTCTAGTAGCAGTTTCGCTATCGCTTTGTGTCCCTTCATAGCAGCCCAAGACAGTGGCGTATAGCCGGAATCTGCGCCCCTCGAGTCGCCGTCAGTCTTCTCAGCGACCAGTAGCTGCTCCACTATTGCCTCATCTCCGTTCGCGGCAGCCCACAACAGTGGAGTCCAGCCATCGTTGTCTTTCGAACCGACATCGACCTTGCCAGTGTCTAGCAGCAGTTTCGCTATTGCTTTGTGTCCCTTCATGGCAGCCCAAGATATTGGAGTCTGGCCATACTTGTCTCTCGGGTCGATATCAACTTTGTCGGTGTCTAGTAGTAGTTTCGCTATTACTTCGTGTCCCTTCATAGCAGCCCATGACAGCGGAGTCCGGTCAAGCTTGTCTTTCGAATCGACATCGACTTTGCCAGTGTCCAGTAGCAGCTTCACTATTGCTTCGTGTCCCTTCCTAGCAGCCCAAGACATTGGAGTCTGGCCATACTTGTCTCTCGAATCGACATCGACCTTGCTAGTGCCTAGCAGCAGCTTCGCTATTGCTTCGTGTCCCCTTCTAGCAGCCCAAGACATTGGAGTCCAGCCATCTTGGTCTTTCGAGTCGATATCAACTTTGTCGGTGTCTAGTAGTAGTTTCACTATCACTTCGTGTCCGTTCATAGCAGCCCAAGACATTGGAGTCTGGCCATACTTGTCTCTCGAATCGACATCGACCTTGCCAGTGTCTAGCAGCAGCCTCACTATTGCTTCGTGTCCCTTCCTAGCAGCCCAAGACATTGGAGTCTGGCTATCATTGTCTTCCAAGTCGACGTCGACTTTGCTAGTATCTAGTAGCTGTTTGACAGTCGCGTCTTGTCCGTTCGCAGCAGCCCATGACAGTGGAGTCCAGCCATCTTGGTCTTTCGAGTCGATATCAACTTTGTCGGTGTCTAGTAGTAGTTTCGCTATTACTTCGTGTCCCTTCATAGCAGCCCATAACAGCGGAGTCCGGTCAAGCTTGTCTTTCGAATCGACATCGACTTTGCCAGTGTCCAGTAGTAGTTTCACTATCACTTCGTGTCCGTTCATAGCGGCCCAAGACATTGGAGTCTGGCCATACTTGTCTCTCGAATCGACATCGACCTTGCCAGTGTCTAGCAGCAGCTTCACTATTGCTTCGTGTCCGTTCATAGCGGCCCAAGACATTGGAGTCTGGCCATACTTGTCTCTCGAATCGACATCGACCTTGCCAGTGTCTAGCAGCAGCTTCACTATTGCTTCGTGTCCCTTCCTAGCAGCCCAAGATATTGGAGTCTGGCCATACTTGTCTCTCGAATCGACATCGACCTTGCCAGTGTCTAGCAGCAGCTTCGCTATTACTTCGTGTCCCCTCATGGCAGCCCAAGACATTGGAGTAGTGCCATGCCTGTCTCTGAGGTCGATGTTAACCTTGCCGGTGTCCAGTAGATGCTTCACTGTTGCTTCTTGCCCGTACGCAGCAGCCAATGACAGTGGGGTCCAGCCGATCCGATCTTTTGCGTTGACATCGACCTTGCCAGTGTCTAGTAGCAATTTCACTATCGCTTCAAGTCTGTCCGCAGTGGCCCGCAATAATGGAGTCTGACCATAGTAATCCTTCAAGTCGACGTTAATCTTGCCAGTGCAAAGCAGCTCCTGCACTATTGCTCTATGTCCTTTCAAAGCAGCCCAAGAAAGTGGAGTCCGGTAGAGCTTGTCTTTGGAGTCGACATCGACCTTGTCAGTGTACAGTAGCTGCTTCACTATCGCTTCATGCCCGTTCATAGCAGCCCATGATAGTGGAGTTCGACCGCTGATGTCAGACACATCCAACTCGAGTCTTTTGTCTATCCACTGCTCAAGCAATGTCGAAAGTCCAAATCTTCCGATCCAGTGACTGCCACAAAATCCCTCGCCCTCCTCTCTCACAGGCGCCGATGACCATTTTTCCCTTTTCGACATGAATAATACCTGGCTGATAGTACTGAGACGCGTGGTGTCTAGCAGCAGAGATAAGACTTGTGTGGAAATCTCGTTCGACCCAACCACACGGTCTGTTCCCATGAGCCGATTCAAATGGGGCCCCCAGTATTCCGCAGAATACCCCAGGAACGCGAACTTCTTTAGTCGGTCGTCGTGGTCCTCTTGTGACGAGCATGGGCCCACAGCCAAGCCATCTATGGATAAGTAATCAGTGCAAGAGCGAGCAATCTGGATCTTTGCGTCTGGGAACAAAGTTGCCTGGTTTCGTCGCAGATACTCTTGCGTGGTGTAATGGATGAATCTGACACTGTCACTTTCTTCGTCGATTGTCACTAGCCCTGCGCATAGGGTAAGGAGCTGCCCAGTCCCCAGAATGTTGTCTTCGTCTATCTCCTTGTCGCCAGGCTCAACTGCCAATGCGTGAAGCAGTTCGAGGGTGCTGAGGGGGCGATATGCGCAAAGAATCCAAGACAATATCCTTTTCGCCATCTTACTTGGACCTTCTCCTTGTGCAAAGATTCTCTCTGTAGCAGCACGGTAAGCCTCATCGTACGCATCGGAACCTTGCGGCAAGTTTTGCAGGGCAACCTTAACCTCTCTCGCGGTAAGCTTAACTCGGAAAGAGTCCATAAGAAGCTGGGCTAGCAGGAACCTAGTATCAATTTTGTCAGCGATTTCCCTCTGAAACCGATCAGATCAGCGGTCAGACATACATTCCTCCTGTAGCACGGACTGTGCTGGTGACAAGGTCCTCGAGGAGGTCAGTCTTCGACATTACTTGGAAGGAAAGTTCACTAGCTCGTGACCTGATGTATTTCTCCAGGTCTCCTTCAGAAGCCCTGACCTCGAGCGTCGGTTTGCCTAAGAAGGTCGGGTGGGACTGCACGGTGGGAAGTGGCCTCGAAGTTGCCAGGAATCGTACCTCACATTGTCTGCGTAACGGTTCCACTGCCGACAAGAACTCATCACGAGCGCGTGTCTCGCACTCATCTAAAGCATCGACGATGATAGTCAACCCCTGTAGATCCTTCGAAGCTGCTTCGAGGACCTGCCTGATCTCGTCAGGCGAAGGTGCGGTTCTTTTGGTAGTGTGGAACGTGTAAAAGTCTTGGACAAGCTTGGGAACCCCGGGTTGAATGTCGATGATCTGACGAAGTATGCTGGATAGCATATGCGTCGCAGACTGCTCGCTCTGCCGCTTGTAGTTGCAGTAGATGAACGTGACCGGTTCGTCGGCCACATGTCGACTTCGAAGCAGATGGTCGATAACAAGAGCCGCCATGATGGTCTTTCCAGCACCCGGGATGCCTGGACAGAACAACGTCGCATCATCCGATCGGTCCCATCCTTTAAAAATCGTGTCTTGCAGAAACCATTGTCCAGTGCCAGTCTGGTGCCGGTTGATGAAGTCGTGATGTTGCACGTGATAGTCGATGGGGCAGATCCAGGTCATCAGGTCATGCTTGTGCCGTACAGCGGTGTCATCCAGCAGGACTGTCGTGTCGCTCTTGATGTCGGAGGTGGTATAGATGAGTGTCGTAGTGTTCAATTCTAAACCAGTAATACCTCTCTGAAGTACTTGTAGATCGGTTTCGATCGCATGTGACAGTGCACTGCCATGGTCAGAACTCATCTAGTCTTCGAGGTAGGATCATAGTACGAACATGTGGTCCATCTCCAGCGCAATACCCACAAGCTTCTTTACTCGTTCCATCTGTGATAGCAATTCGTCAAGTTCCTCCTTCCTAAACTTCCAAGTAATCCTTTGAATAGCTTTGCGAATGCCATGGCTGGGTGTGAGCTTGAGCAGTGCTTGGAGAGTAAGCTCGCACTGGCTGAGCGGACCGCCAGGTGTGGCCAAATCAGCTGTCACTCGTAGCCAGTCGTTTTGGGGATCGCGCTTCGCTTCATCGATCATGTCTTTGAGTGTGACCAGCAATCCCTTGAGGCTGATAGCTTCTCGAAGGATTCTTGCTCGCTCTTTGGGCGCATCTTTCGTCAGCTTTGCGTAGCTGATGATCTGTCCTGTGAGTTTCAAAAGGGCGACAATGCTAAGTGTTATACTGAGAGGATCCATTAAGAGCGAGAGAAATCGGCTAGCCTGGTGCTAGAAAGGTGGGATGTCTTTCATATGAACCTGGTATCCCTCGAGACTGATCCGCCGAGCTTAAGCTATAGTGCTGTGCCTCAAGGTAAGAGTGGCTGTGCCTATGGGATTGGCTTAGAAGCTGCTGCGGGGGTGATCGCCTCAGAATTCTGGGGAGGCGCAGTGATCTAAGCTCCTCAGGTGCGGGTTCTAGATCGTCCATTGACTGCGAGGAGTCATGATGGCATCCTCGCACCGGGCTCCCAAACACGAGAGTGAGATGCTGTGTTGTACAATGGGTAGTGTTTAGAGGAAATGCTCGTCCTGTCCAGACGACGGCGTTTGGTCGGGGAGCGGGCACCAGACAAGATCGGCGATGCCATGCCTCAGACGAGTGGGGCGCGCGACAGGCGACGTGGCCAGGCTTCGAGCCTGAGACCTCGCAGCCATCTCAGAAGCGTTACGCTCACTGGCTCGTCGCTCGAATTCATTAACCGGTCACACTACACTTGTTGTGTGTCAAGTACAGACCCAAGCACCGGGGGCCCCGAACCGGGACTTCCCCGTATGTGCCTGGAAAGCTGCGTAGATCTCAACAGCGCCGTGACTAGAGATGCACGCATGCACGAACATCTCCTGCGGTTGAGGGAAAGCAGTGCGACAGCATTCAGTATGTTGGCACTGTGAGCTACCACAAATGCGGGACACTGAGTTCCTGCGATGTCTAGTAAACATGAGCTAGCTGCATGCGACTGATCCAGGAGCGGTGTTTTGCTTACGAGTCATTCTCGTGTTTGCCCTATCTCTGCGCTAGGCGGTCAGGGGACCGCGCCTACGGCTTGCAGATTGGCAAGGCAATCAAACCGACCATATACGTTCAGGGCGTCACAGCATTAGAAGATCAGCAAATTTGTGGCACCTCCCCACTGCAAGTACGGCACCACCCACAATCTATTGCAAGATGGTGGGTGCATGCGATCCGCATCTGTCGATGAGTGAAGCTGGAATGCTGCACCGCAACCTGACACCATCCTAGAGTCTTTCAGCTGATACATGAGCCGCTTCACCGGTCGCAATGCGCCGCAGGTCATGCCGTCAGCGCCACCAAGGCAGCTCTGCAGACCAGCCGTCCGACAGGAAAGTCATGCAAGCGACCCAGTGAAGATGCAATCACTTACAGCCGCTCCTGCAGCTCCATCACATGCGATGGCTTGTGATATGTGCGGGGCCGCGAAGGCTTGCTGCGTCCTCGGGCCAGAAATCTCGTGCCACGTCACAGTCTGCGCGGCTGGAATGCAACTTTTGCTGCCATCGCACACAAGCGGCGAAGTTCCCCACCAAAGACTTAGGCTCGAACCTCGCAGCAGCTAGAGAACTGTGGAGAGCGTATCGAAGGTGACTTCTGTGGATATGTTTTTTTTAGGAGCGCGTCTCGCGGTGTTCACAGAGAACACCGCCGGTGCGACAAATCCTGATCGGATTCTCGCGGGAAACGGAGAATTGGAGGTGGTGACCGTACAGACAGCAGGATTTCCTCATGTTGGAGTATTCGTGTATTTTGTACGATGCACTAAGTGATTATATACAATATCTCGGGTCTTGATAGACATCATGTATATCTCTTCCGCGAGCAGTCCGGGTATTTGTACACCATATGCACGCTTGTGTGAAAAGATGAGGCTCGGCGCTGGTAGAGACCGTATTGTTTGCTTGTATAATTGGCAAACATTTCCTGTGTGCTTACGCTACGGGTAGTTGAGTGTACATAGAGTCCTTCTGGAAAATGAATATCATCACGACGTTGAAATAGCCTAGAGTGCAGATCGGACTCAGTCAGCGAGTAGTGTGAACTCTGCTTTGACCAGCCATTCTGCTAAATGATAGATGATAGAATAGGGTTACAGTAGGGTTTGGGTTTGTGAAACTCACTCTTGAGAGGACACCCAAGATTATACGTACTTTCGTAATGTACGGGTGCATGTCCTATGGGAGACAAGTACTCTATCATAAGCCTACTCATCATTGTTACCACCATACTCGCCTTCAAGTTGACGTACGATACGGACAGTTCATCTCAGTGGCTTTCTTGGCGGCCTTATGCCACAAGCCTTACTGAAAAACATTCACTTCATGCCACACATAGAACAGTAACCATCATGACGACCCCGCATACATTTTCCCGACACTAGTGGAAGGCTGAGTTCCAATGGTTCTCATACATCAGCCTAATCGAGGTATCCAAGCTTCTCCAAAAAGTCTCTCGAAAAATGATTGGCTCTTGCTTCAATTTTGCTGTGTTCGCCTACGGAGTCAGAGTTGCTCTTCAGCACATCTCCCATATTCCAACTATCACGTGTGCGGTAGTAGACGCTGGTCAGGCCATCCTCGCTACGGGAATCGAAAAAGCTTGCGTATTTGTCCTTTATCTCTGGCCAGGAAAGCTCCTTGATGATGCGGTGGTACATGATGAAGAACTTCTGCTCCTCCGTGTAAGGAAGTCTTGAGGGCCGAGGGGCCTGCCGTGGTGACCGAGTTGTTGTTGGTTGGTATAGCGATTGTACCCGTGGATCAGCTCCCCGATACTTGTAGACGGCTTTGCTGCTGCCTGGAGTGGCAGAGAGCGTTGGTGGAAGAGACACAGGTACGCCTCCGTGGTTATCAAGGTGATGCGGTATCTTCGCGGAGCTGTTGATGGTGTCGGAACGACTGACGCGATTAAGATAAGTCGCGGGGCCGGAATAATGGAAGCCAGAAGAGTGGAAAACGAGGGAACAGGGTCGATCGACAGTCGCATCGAGACGTTGGGGATGGTGGTGGTCCTGAGCCCAGATCGGGGTCACGTCTGGTGAGGAGCGAGTCTCAGATTCATGTAGATGCCGTTGCCTGGTTGGCTCACTCGACGTAGATTCGGCTTGTACGCTGTCGCAGCATAAAGATGCCACCGTGATCTTGCAGTCACTCTGGCGCTCCCCTAAGGCCACGACGACAGACGGTGTTGACATTGTGGTAGATAGCTGGGGTTGGCGCTCCCGTGTTGGTCGTTTTCGGAGCTCAGTAGTGCTGGGCGTGTCCAGTGGCTGATAGAGTCTCCAAGGTTAGACTCGTGCAATGCAATGGGGCAAGATCGTTCATCATCGCGGTGGGAGTTCGACATAATTTAGAGCGTGGTACCGTCTTTTGAAAAGACCATGACGACCCTGATCCGACGGTACACAGCACTGTTAACCTGTGCGGCAGCGGCGATTGTCGCACAACGTCAGATGTCACACCTGCGCTCCCTTGCTTCGGTGTGTGTGTAGCGTTGCAGTGGTGCGCCTTGGATTGCACTAAGCGTCCTAGTGGGTTATGCAAGGGATGTTAGGGTCGACGGTGAATCTAGCCGTGGTCGCGACTTTACGGTGTGCTATGATGAGTCTAGGACAGAGACGTAAGAGTCTTTTTAATGGTCCTTTTGTAGAGCGGAAACTTTTACTGCTGTGACCGATCACGGTGGAAAAGTGTCACCTACTAGCGTGTAAGACAAAGCAATCTCTATGATATCATTCGATCATTCCATGCTAGTCCCTGTGAACATGTTGGCCGAGGCCTTCGCGAAGCATAAGCTTTTCGGAAAGAAATCAAGACTCGTACGCGTATCGGTATTCATACGGTACTCCATAATCTGGAGCTTGGGACGAATTGCAGGATCCGGTGGTCTTGGCCTCAACAAGCTTCGCGGCACGAAAAAGCCACTATTATTCTGCTGCAGTCCTGGCGCCCATTGGCGGTGATGAGTGTAGAGGATCCCAAAATGGTGGCGGGCAGCAGACGTCGACTTCCATGTATCATCATGAGGGCTCGATTGTGCTGGCTATTGTCTTTGGCTAGATTCTCTAGGCGTTCGAACACACGAAGGGAGACGAGGCAGACAAGGTCCTATCAACGCTAAGACATCAAACATGATGCGATCTGCCGACCTTTCGCAACAAGCCTAATCTGATGGGGCATAAAATGGCGGATCTCCTAGGATCATAGCTTCGTCCTTTTCGCCTGATTTCCAAAGTCATCTTCGAAGTACCGCTTTTGCGCTCCCAAACACACACTGAAGCCGAGAAAGTTATGCCACTCTCGACTGATTGCTCGGAACTCTGATCTCCGTGCTTCTACGAAACCAGGTGCATCCTCGAGTCCCCTCGCATATAACCTGCCTGCGGTCCAGGAGTTGTGTGTCGTCTGTCTATCACTTGACTTTTCTTCAATCCCGTAATCTCTTCGAAATCCACCGCCTTTGAGATGCCGACGCGATAGCGCGATGGCTACGTGACGATAGGTGGATATTGTCATCCCTGCTTTGAACATAGGAGCTGTTTCCTTCCTCAAGACGTCGGAGAGCTTCTGACTTGTCCATGTGCCTTCGCCATGTGACCACAGGAATGATGACTTTTCTTGGTTTTGCAGTAATGCAAGAGTTTCGAGTTGCTTTTTGAATGGTAGAATCAGCCAGAGATAGTAGATCAAAAGCTCTGAAACTTCTCTCGGCAGATATCGATGAATGATCTTGGTTGTCCCTGTGCACGTGTACCCCTTATGGTAGCTGGTCACCAGCGCAACTAGACCATCTTCAACAAAGATGTTGCGGTGGAAAATTGTATTTGAATGTCGGATCGACATGATCTCAGTTCCGCGAGCTGGCTGTCCTGACGTGATGTGAATGAGCAATAGGAGGCTCTCCAAGAATTTGTCCAGCTTCTTAAGGTACTCCTGGGCTTTTGCTCGACACCATACAAGTTTGTGTTCACGGTCGATTGTGACAAATTCGTCACGAAGCCATTCATTCTTCAGTATGCGGTGTAGGAGCCACTCTCTGTGTCCGGGCAGAACACTATGGTTCCGTTCGTCTAGGAGAAAACTCCAACCGTTCTCGACTTTTGCTGGGTTATCTCGCACACGATGCAATGCGAAATTTGGCACAACATCTTCTCGCTTTTCTTCATGGCTTAGGAGAAACAAATCTTCCAGAAGTGCCTGGCACTGCTTTACTTGCATCGCAACGAATCTGCGAAAGGAGCCGACGTGAATCTCGAGATCCTTGTAGAAAATTGTTTCGTTATCTTCGGACCATTGAATGTATCCCAGAGACGTCATGCTGTCTCTGACGCGTTTGCCATATGATCTGAGCTGCACAGCCCAGCTGAAAGGAGTGCAAGTCTCGATTGTCATGAAACGCTCGCGCATCTCATCCAGAATTGTGAAAGGCTCTTCGACTTCTTCGCTCTCAACAGCCCGCACGGCTTTCTGCAATACGAGCATCTGCCCAATCTTGATGAAGCCTGACAATATTGGAGTGTAGTTCTGCGCTTCGAAAAACGTCGAGTTCTTTTCGTCGATGCCGAGGACTGCAAGGAAACCAAGAACAGTGCTCTCAAAAAGATCTCCTCTGAGATGGTGGTCCAGAAGAGCGATACAGAAGTCTAAGCAGGCATCATCGAGATGCGTGTCAAGGGATCCTCGTCCATCAGTAAATACTCCGATCGAGCTGTTTTCTTGTTCATAACATAAGGTGAGAAGCTTGTCGTAAAGCTCAGTCTGCTTGGCAGTAAGCTGATGGCGTAGCGAAAGCCGATCTGAAGCATTGACTGATCGGAACACAAAACAGAGCAGTCTTTTCCATAGTTCCTTGTACCTCTGGTATGTGCTTCTTTGCAGTTTAACCATGAGCGGTTGGCTATACATGGTTTTCTTCGGTATGAAGGAATTGATACGCCTTTGAGCGAAGAAGTTGATCTTGTCGTCGCATACTGATTCATATGCTGATTCGACAAGCCGGTCGATCGAAGACGTGAGCTTTACCAGCATAGGCTCGGCTACCAGATTGGCGCTTCGAGCTAGTGGCAGTAGATCTGAAAAGCGTAGCCCACTCATAAATTTTGGCCATCTGGTCCTCTCTAGCCATGGAGAGATCTGTGTCTTATTCGTGGCCTCACTGAGCACAGCGCCTTCGTCGTTGACTTTTTCTTCGTGATCGGCGAGCCTGCGAAGAACCTCCTCGACAATAAAATCTCCTTTGCTCAGTACATGGGCTTGCCTCATCCTCTCACGCGCGTCATCCTCATCAATCTGTTGCTCTCGAGTACGGACTCGGAAAGCGTTCGAACCGGGACCACCATTGAAGAAGCGTTGATAATGGGCAGGATGCCAAGCAGGCGATTCTCCGAAATGCTCTAGATTCAGTTGATCGCGTAAGTTGCCTTTTGCTGTCCCTAAGAGGCCACCACGCCTGCGTCGTACTGCCGCGTGACTCTCGTTGAAGTGACGTTGGATACTGCCAAGATTCTTCGACACAAACGGACAATGATTGCAACCGAAGCCACGAATCAACTTCAGTCCTGGAAGTGCTTCGCGGTCTGGTGCTGGCAAGATGACTGGCTCTTTGGAAGGGTCCAATATTTGCCCATCGAGAACAGTAGGCAGAATCTTCTTGATGAAGGCGTGAATCAGTTTTGGTGTAGCGAACGATGAAGAATGCTGCATATGCAGCTTTCGAAGATGGCCAAACAGTTTTCCTTGGGTTATAGCAACCCCGCAGCGTTTGCAGACTAGCATGCGATACTCGGGCAGCCATTGCAAGACGTCCATTTCAGATGAAGCTACCTTAGAGTTCAAGAAGTCACCGCCCACTCTTGATGATTTCATGAATGTAAGTCGCGAACCCGCCTAGACGCGACATTCAGACAGCAACGACGCGTCTCTTGCAGCATGGCAACACGTATGCCCGCGCAACCAAAACGACGACTTTCCATTGGACGCGCTCGGTGCCGAGGAGTCTTATGCTGTGGCATAAGACGCAGGGCCATTTTTGCAGGCGCCGGACAAGATCGGCCGGGATGGGGTCCCGCCTGTAAGCCAATCAAATTGTCGCGCCGAAAGATGTACAGTAGATATTTTGAAGCATGGGTCTGCAGGAGCTTCATCAGCGGGTAAGACGTCCGATGGGCCATAACTGAATCCTTTCTGGCGAGTCCTTGGCCCTCCGCGATGCTTTCTGACGGCAGCATGAGAGATGTTGTAATGTTGGCGAATCTGATTGGCATTTTTGCATACCACTGCACAGTGATTACAACCTAGGCCGGTGTGGACCTTCAACCCGGGTAAAGCTTCGGAGTCTGTAGCAGGTAGCTGAACAGATTCGGTGCGGTGGTCGAGTAAAGGCCGGTCCAGTATTGATGGCAACGTGTCGATGACGAACCGCCGGACAAGCTCGCGCGTTGCTAATGCCCCCGATTGCTCTAGGTGATGCTTTTTGAGATGACCTTGCAATCTATGGGGAGCAACTGCAATACCACAGGGCAAGCATACCAAGACGCGATGTGCCGGTAAGTGAAGCAATATATCCATGGTGCTAGGGGCTCACCAACCACTCCGGTAAAGCTTTTCTCTTTTTTTTCCTTGAAAGAAGGAAGATAGTCAAACATATGCCCGAGGTCATCTTCTCTTGCTGCATAGCTTGCTCGAGATATACAAACGCTGCAGCCAGAATATGCACATCGTATCGCAGGGTGATGCGATCCGCCGCAGTCGAGGAAGTCCGGGGTGCATGGGGCGACGGGAACGACGCGCCGCACACGGCCGATCCCGAGGGAGGAAGCGGCGGGTGATTGGGCGAGCAAAGAAATCGAGTCGAATGGTATGCGCATAAGTGTTCAGTGATCCGCGATTGGCAAGCCCGTCATGCTGAACGGGACTCGATACCCTGTCACACGTTAGGATGGATCACGTCTTTCAAAGATGACGACAAACGCTGAATACCTACTCCAGACTTGCCTCGAACGAGTGTTTCCATTTCAGTTCCCTTAACGGCTTCTGTCACAGCAAATACGAGTCAGCTGAGCCGTAAGCTGTGTTCATCGACCAAGACAAAAGAAAGGTTGCGTGAGATGATAGATGGGTTGCACACAAACATTACTGACCTACACGCGGTCTATCCGGCAGCTCAATCTCCTCGATCATCGCAGCAGCACACAAAGCCGCCCGTGCGGCAGGGTAGCCACGCCACTTCTTGTTCTTGTGGCTGTCTGCGTAGTCGACAACTCCCTTGACCACGATCGTCCCGAACACTTCCCACGCACCTGCACCCTCCATCTCGAATCCGATCACACCCTCGTCTCGTATTAACAAGTCCCGCCGATGTCCACTCTTCATCACGGCATTGCCCGAAGCGTACCGGCCAAAATGTATCTTCGTATCACCCACTATATTGCAGTAGTGCGGCACGCAACCAAGCTCCTGGCAGCTCGCCGACAGCGCCTGTTCACACACCTCGTGATACCACTCCGTACATTGACTGCACTGCGCACATTTCCCTTGCTCCTGATGCTTGTGACGATACCCCAAGTCATATACGTTGTCGGTGCGCGGGCCGGGATGCTCGTGATATCCGTTCCTGCCTGTCTCAAGCCTGTTAAAATCCCGAAGGTCGGCGTTCGTCTTCCGTAGAACTCGTTGGTAAGCCCGCCCTTTGCCGCGCTCAAACTGATTGACAAAGTTGGTTACCTCCGCAGGTGCCTTCGACAGCACGCTCTCTACGTTAGTCCGTCTCTTGAAGCCGTTTTCGTACTCCCTGCCGAAGTCGTATTCGATGACCTGTGTGCTAACGATGATGTCCCCCAGGTGGATATTCGACGCTTTCCAGCCGCTCCCATCAGGCACGAAAGGCGCTCCGCTAGTGATTCCCACCACGAAAGCATACGTGATGCTCGGGAAGCTGATTCGCAGCCCCCGCGCGAGATCTCTCGTGTTGGTCGTGCCCATGTCCCTGGGAGCCACCAGTACCACCGGCTTGCCACCGAACTCGCCGACTGTGTAGCTGTTTTCGTCACCCCTCACCTTGCCATACCGTTGTCCTTCGTCCTTGTAATCTCTTGTCATCAAAGCCTCGACCGTGTAGCGTTCCTCAGGCAGGGCGCATATAATGGCGATCGCAATGTCGTCTCTAGATGCGGGAGGATGGGCTGAGCCCATGCCTCCAGATGCGGGAGGAGGAGGAGGGACTGGATGCCTACGTATAGCTTCAGTGGCGACATATCGCACATTGCTCTCCCTGTCTCGGAGAAGCGGAAAGAGGGCTGTTATGGCTGACATTGGCAGATTCGCCTGCTTGCCTAAGGTCTCAGCGGCGACACATCGTACATTCGCTTCCTCGTCCTGAAGAGTTGTAGCCAGAGCTGCGATGGCTACACCTGGCAAGCTGGACTGCCCGCGTAGGGCCTGGGCAGCGACAGATCTTGCGCCACTCTTCTCGTCCCGAAGTAGCATTGCAAGAGCTGCGATGGCTGACTCTGGCAGAATCGACTGCTTGCTCAAAGCTCTAACCGCGACATAGCGTACTGGCTCATTCTTGTCTTGGAGGAGCTCAATAAGGCCTGTAATGGCTGAATCTTGCAACTGCGACTGTTTACCTATGGTTTCGGCGGCAACAAGTCGTATGTCATTCCTTTCTTCTTGGAGAAGCGCAGTCAGAGCTGTGATGGCTGACTCTGGCAAGCTGGACTGGCTGCCCAAGGCTCTACCGGCGGTAGATCGTACGGTCTCATCTTTGTGTTGGAGACACGTGATGAGGGCCGTAACGGCTGATTCTGACAATCGCGACTGCTTGCCCGAGGCTTTAGCGCCTGCAAACCCTACATCGCTCTGCTCGTGCTGAAGAGGCGCAATGGGCGCTTCGTTGGCTGACTCTAGAAATCGCGACTGGCTGTCTACGGCTTCGTTGAGTAAAATCTTCAGTATCTCGGTGTGGTGTCCCGCCAAGGCAGCTTGGAGGGCGCTACCATATACTCCACCCTGAGCGTTGACGTCGGCGCCCGAGTCTACTAGAAGCTGCACTATCTGTATGTGGCCTGCCGCTGATGCTGCCTGGAGGGCGCTGCCATACCGTCCGCCCTGGGTGTTAATGTCTGCCCCAATTTTCAAGATACTGCTGACTACGACAGAAAGCCCTAGGAGACTTGCGTAATATATCGCTGAGCCTGAGACCTTTTGTTTATCTCCGTGTTTCTCAAAGGGCTTCCTCGAGGGTGTGTCTGGATCATGAACAAGAAGCCAGTCGTGTTTAGCTTGTCCAGTTTGGAGAAATGATACTTCACGGCTTGTCTCCCCACTTTGTTGCAATGCACAGTGATAGAACCAAGATTGAGCTGCGTACTTCAACAGAGGGAAAGTCGCAAGATCTCGTTTCGTCAAGGTCTTCTCCAGACTTGAACTGTAATATTGCAAGTACGTCAAGCAACTTTGAGAAAGAACTCTGTGCCCTGTCGCACTCTCAAGGTGAAACCGATTTGCATCGCTCTTGAGTATACGCTCAGACTCCAGATACTCTTTCACCGAGAAATGAGCAAGCCTTACTCTGGTGTCCGTGGTAAGATGTTGACTGTGAAGTGTGACATCTAATTGGTCATGATCTATGATCGAGGCATCGCGGGTGTGGATTTCAGTCTCTGAGTGACCTTCTGCACCAGAGTTTCTGCTCTCCTCGACACTGACTAGCCCGGAGAGGATGTTCAAAGTATCTTCCAGGCCGCCGCGATTGTCAGAGTCTATGCTGCTCTCGTAAATCGGATCGATTACAGCAACTTCGACAAGCTCGCTGAGGGTCGGAAATGAACGCGCGTAAGCCAACCATCGAAGGAGCGTGAGCACGTCATCGTGGTATATCTCTTCAATATCCAACAGGACACGCGTGTACGATTCGTCTAGCGTTGCAGGAAGAGCATCCAGAGCTTGCTTCACGTGCTTCGGAGAAGTTGACTTTAGCTTTTTGAGTGCCTGCAGCTGACAATATGCCCAACGGAACCTACGTGAGAACAAAATCGTCAGTCAGATCGATCAACGGCCGAGTGATTTGAATTTTCCTACATTCCATCTGCTTTGCTTGCAATGGTGGACTCAATCAAATCGAGTGTTTCCTCCTTGAACTTTCTAAAGCTGCGATCGTCTGATAGCTGGTTGGCTACGTAAATCCGTATGTCGGCGTTCACAGCCGACGTCGCGACACACATGGGTTTAGACCCCAAAGCCGCCATGGACTCACGGATAGCAGGAAACTCACGACTAGTCGTGAGGATCTTGAGGTTCGGCGCATCCTGGGTTAGTCTCTCGATTAGTGTTAGAACACTTGAACGAGTCTCCTGATCTTCCGGGCATTCGTCAAGTGCGTCGATGCAAAGGTATACCTTGCTACACGACCTCATAGAAGCCAACAAAATCTTTTCTAGCTCATCTGGCCTTGGTACGCTTCCCCTGGCGTCGCGGTAAGCCTGACGAAGCTTAGATAGGCCTGGCTCCCTCCACCCGAGTTGCGCGACAAGTGAGCAAAGCAAGTCGCTGTCCGATTGTTTACGCTCATCCGAAAAGGAGAAGTAGAAGAACGCGAAGGCGGTGTCTGCATCCTGCTCAAAAGTCATTCGAATGTCCTCGATCGCTGTAGAACAGAGGATGGTCTTTCCGCAGCCAGCTTTGCCATATATCCACAGATGGCTGACTGCACCTGTCTTCCAGCTCTGATATTGAGTTGACTTCAGCAACCAGTCGCCCGTTTTAATTTCGTGGCGCCGACGAGCAACATCGTGGTTCGCTCCAGGATCGGGTGGTGCGAGCCAGGCAACGATTTTGAGGAACTCCTCTGACTGCTGTGCATCTAGAACGAGCTGGCTCTTAGCTACGATCTGCGTTGGAGTATTACTCTCACTGATTTTTATGTTTTGCGTGGGCATGAGATTTGGCTGATTGGTCATCTCATCTGATTGCATCTTTGTTTCGAGGGTCAATTTTTCTGCAGCTAGCCAAGCTTCCACTGCGGAGATAGACTCAGGATCATGTATTTTGACCCCTGACGCGGCCAGGGATTGCTGTAAAGCATCTTGTTGTCGCGATAGAGATTCAGTCGTCAGGGAAAGTTTAGCGCGAACATCATGGTTCGGCGACAGCGTCGCGTCGGCGCGATCATTTTCTCCCCCGTCCAAACTTTGAAGCTCGAACTCTAAATCCTTGCTTGTTCTGCTTGAAGTTGCGTTAGATTCTCCGACTTCGCTCGTCACGCCAAGATCCTCAACACATGGTAAAGACAGCATTGCTAGACTTTGCATGTGTTCCTGAGCCATGTGTGAAACCAGCTCTTCCCAGTGTTCTTCAGTGGTTTGATTGTCTTTTCTTTTACCGCCGCCATTACAGAACACACACGATTGGAGAACATGCGGTCTGCGGCGTGCGGCATATTGTATCGCAGCACGGGCATCAAACCCGTCCATATTTTCGTCATGATCGTCCAAAAGGTGAGCGGTGAGCAGGTCTGTGCTTGCAAAATCAAACTCTCCTTTCCCAGAATTAGCACACCGCGGACATGTTAAGACCATGTCGACATGAATAGCGTCCATGTGCTGCTTCAGAAGTCTACTAGTAGAATAGCGAGTCGTTGGAGATGGACAATCCTTGAAGACACAGATATATGGAGAGAGATCACGGATCACATGTGACCTAAGCGAGGTTAGTGAAATGAAGTAACATATAACTAGCCGTCGCTCACCGCCAAAGCTTCCCTTGCAAATCCTTTGCTGGCATCGGTATCCAGCACAGAGGACAGATGCCTTCATCCCCATTGACACAAATCTCTCTAGGGAAGTCGGCATCTCTGAGATTCACACCTATCTTGGTCATAACAGCATGGTGTGATCTGTCTTCTTGTACATGCTCCAAGCACTTGCGTTCTGCTGGGACTTGAGTTGCTGCAGAAGACATTGCTGTAAACGCTGTATCAACCCTTTCGGCGTGATGTTTGTTGTGGATCTCATCAGGGACTTGAATCCTATCAGGGATACCCGAGATCGCCGCCGAAGAGTCGTGCGTGGCCGTTACTTGCCCGAAAGGTGAATGGGTGAAAGTGGCGTCAGATTCGACAGCCTGCTCGATGGTCGACTGGTCGTCAATGGACTCGTTGTCCCCGTGAATTGTCGCTAGTGAACTCGCGTGATATGATCGATAACACAGAAGTCGCCATCGCTGAGTGATCGTGGTTTGCAAGCGATCTAACATGTAGTCCTGACTCATTCCATCCACCGGTGAGCCGAGTGCGAGTGAGAGCTTTTCATAACCGTCTGAAAAAGTCTCTGCGTCGTTGTCATCCAGTATTGCATTCCTATCGTCTGCGCGACGAGATGTCAATTTTTCTTCATGGGACTCAACTGCATACCGACACCTCAGAAGATGCAACAGACAGTATTTGCGAACATACTGCTCGAACTCTGGACGTAGAGACCGTCCTTGATCATCAATCGGCTCGAATTCAAGAGCACGTTGCTCCTCGCGATGTGTGCCGGGCTTGCGCAGGTCAGATGCGATGTCAAGTAGTAGCCCAATATTGCATGCGGCGGTCCTTCGTATCGATTCTGCTGAAGCGTTCTGTGACTTGTAGACAGGTGGGAAAAGACTTGATAGCAACGGAATTCGTGTAATACGATCCAGCAAGTTCGAGCCCCATAGCTCCGAGTCACTGGTGCGAGCATCGGATCCCTGCACGCTCGATGATAGCATTCTTAGACAATTCTTGAGGCCATCGAGAAGCTGATAGATCATCGCCGCAAGGGGTTCGTTAAGCCTGAGTCTATAGGCAATAGACAGCCGCCCTTTCGCATCGACCCCAAGTGTTGCTGCCCACATCCTAAGTCGCGCGTCTTGGTTCTCTGCCCATTTTCTTGTTTCCGCCTCCACATCTCCACGCTCTTGCACTTCCCGGAAGGCTTTGTGACATCGGCGGGTCATCCGGCGAATACTGTTTGGCAAAGACATCGCGGCGCCTCGAGTTGAGAGGACTAGATGCTATCAAGATAATATTCTGTATGAGAGTCAGCCTCAGGAGTCCAAGTGGAGCAAGAAATCCCAACATGTGATCGGGTGTTCCGCTTGCGCCGTAAGCGCCGTGGCGCAATTTCCCCGCACGTGATATGCTTTTTCGGGAAGACGACTTGATCCCCTTCACTGCTGTTGCACTGAAAGCATACCAAATATCTTTGTATGAGGCGACAGCATGAGTTCAACCCAACCCTGGAACGTCGTGACCGCGACACAACTTTTGGAAACACTTCTGCCTGGTATCATAGCTGTGGCGAACCACTTGGCAACCAGCCAAGAAGAAGCCATTGTTGAAGTTCGGAATGTGCTCTGGAAGCGTAATCCTTGTCGCCCGTTCCATGTGACATTGAGTCGATACTTGAAACAACTCCAGAAGTTTACCAACCGTCTGTCACTCGGATCCAGAGAGCAGAATTCGCCTATACTGTTGGCAGCCCTACTGGATGTGCTAGACACGCTGGAGGACCATTTCATTATGACTCAAGAAGATCCCGCAGAGCCCGTTGCGGAGAATCCTTTTATCTTCCGAGCTATCTCATCATGGTTATGGCGATGGTATGGTCTAAGGTCTCGACTATACAAGAACCTGCTCTCCTGGACAGTATCTGATCCGTATGATGGACACGTGCAGCTTTCGAGACTTATGCGAGGATCTCGATTCCAGTGCCCCACCTTCCCCGAAGAAGAGAAGCTTCTACAAGTCGTCCAGAACTGCGCACAAGAAGTGCACAAGTATATCACCATCGACATTTCGCCAGAGGAAGAAGACGATGAAGCGAGTATCTCTTCCAGTCAGTATACTACATGGAGCAAGATAGAACGTCTCTGTCAGAGCATGGTTGCAGTCCATCGTCAACTCTCAAAACCTTGGGGATGTGGATGTCCCAAACATGACACAACGCTGTATCTTGCCCTGAACTCATACGAGCTTCTGCCCAGTAACGAAACCTTCGCTGTGTCTTCGGTCCTACACGACACCAGGGGTTGGAAGGAGACAAAGATGCGCATGAGATGTTCGCAAAATGTAAATGAACTGGCAGATTACGGACAGCTTTGCGGCGATCTAGAAGTTTCTGGAGTAGAGAGGCTATGGTACACGGTAACTAGATGCGACCCTTGTGAGCAGCCGGAATCTTTCGAGCAATTACAGGCAACGATGGTGAAGCCTCTACCGAAAGAGCGTCTTTGTTTAGCTGTGTTCCTTTCGCACCTGTACCTGCACCTCAGCGGCAGCGATTGGTGGCCTTACACGCAAACACGTCAGCCGTTTCGATTCCACGGGAGCCGGAATATGCCGCATCTTCCGGTCAGCTCTCCCTACTTTGCATTTGCTAGAGGGACCAATAATGTGGACAGTACGGAATTCACAGCCATGCTTATCAACCCAGGGATGCCCAGTCTTCCTGAGTTCGGTAAATTGATCCTTGAAGTGTTGACTTGGACACCATGCGTTTGGAAAGCCAGAGGTTACAATGAGAAAAGTGTCGAAGAAAGCCTCAGAGCCCTGGAAACTATAGACACAGACCTCGCATGTGGAGATGTGATAGCCACCGCTATCAACACTTGTCTCGGTCGCATTGACCTTCTCAGGGCGAAATCCGAAGAAGAGTCTATCCGCTCAAACGAGCGCAAAAGAAAAGATTTTGTTGAGAAAGTCATAGTAAAGTTGGAGAAGGTTCTTTCTGAAGCATACCGATTGGAAATTTCTGCGATATTTCCAGCTGTGCGCGAGGATACGCAAGCGCAGCAAGACTCAAAATTTGAGATACAGTCTCGACCATTTCGAGACAACAATCTCTCAACCAGAGCACCTGACCGACCAGCCACCGAACAAATTGCAAATCCGACATCGACTCTGGTCGAGCCTATAGCTGGAGTTCTTGCTGCAACAGATACTATTAGCCTAATGAACGACGACACTGGGGGAGTTGAGCATATTGACCGAGCACGGTAAATTACTCTTATTAGGGATCGTCTTGCGGCAATTTACTGATCTGTACACAGGGTACAAGAAGCAGATCGTTGGTTTGCAAAGCTAAGACCAGTACAGCGATTGATCTCCCATGAGCGGAGTCCCCTTCCAGTCAAGCTCGCTATCCTTGATAGCGGTCTGCATTTCGACCCGGACGTGGCTGATCGTTACCCGCTTCGCTACAAATCTTATTGCTTCC
Organism: Graphiopsis chlorocephala; assembly: GCA_022828445.1. Classification (NCBI taxonomy): domain Eukaryota; kingdom Fungi; phylum Ascomycota; class Dothideomycetes; order Cladosporiales; family Cladosporiaceae; genus Graphiopsis; species Graphiopsis chlorocephala. Next base: position 376,353 of record JAIZZJ010000017.1, on the reverse strand, counting down.
TCCAGGATCTCTCTGGCCCAGTGCCGTACCAAGACGACAAAGACGGCCATGGCACGCACATGGCTTCCATCGTTCTTGAAACCGCGATGAATTGCGAAGTATACACAGGCCGGATCTATGAGCGACGTCAAGATATTCATGACTCCAGATCGTGCAGAGATGTGGCAAAACGGGTTGCAAAGGTTGTGATTTTCAAACGTGGTTCAGCAAGATACTCATATTGACCAACAACACAGGCAATAAGGCACGCAGTTGATATATGGAAAGTCGATATTATCTCGATGTCGTTCGGGTTCGAAAAAACATTTGAGGTAATCAAGAAGGCTGTCAAGTACGCGTACGACAATGATGTACTTGTGCTTGCAGCAGCAGGGAACAGCGGCGGCCTTGATCGCGTTCGCTATCCAGCACGAGACGAACATGTACTATGTGTCCACGCCGCAACAGGTTACGGCAACATGTACAACGGAAACCCGACCATCAAAGCTAACACCTCAAATTTCGCGTTGCTAGGCGTAGCTGTGCCAGGCAACGCACCGGCAGGGCGAGAACAAAACGAAGTTCGACGTTCAGGCACTTCACAGGCGACCGCCATGGGCGCAGCTGTTGCTGCACTCATATTGCAGATCATGCGCGATCGTCAGGAAGAAGCTGAAGAAGCCGTAGGCTCCATAGTGTACAGACGGGCTTTGTCACAGCTACGACGCCTGCACAGTATGCGAAGGGTGTTCGAAGGAATGTGCGATACGAATAAGCGGGACGGATATGACATTGTGGAACCATGGAGGCTTTTGAACAAGGATGTGACGGAAAGCAAGGTCGCGAGTCAAGCTTGTTTATACATCATCAAATGTCTTGACATACATTTGGTCGATGACCATGGTTTGTGATTGAATTGGCTATTCATCATCTTCAACCTGAGTGGTAACTTCGACTAGGTCCAATCCTTCATGCAACTTCTCCGATAGTGTTCCAGTATCCATCTGCTCATCGTCCAGTACGGCGAAATTGTTGAAGTCATTTTCCGCGTACGAGTCTTTCTTCATCCTGATTCGTCTTGTTTCAAACGCAAGCACAAACCTTGTCTTTTCGATGGGCACAATCCGATAATCTTCTCTCTTAGCGTTGATGTTTGCTGCCACTTCCACAGGTACACCGAACATTGTAAGATCGATCTCTGGCCCAACCTCAGCACCTGCAGACTTTTTTGAACCAGTCACGATCAGCGCCTTTTCTGCTATTTTGACACCAGTGACCATGAACACTGACGGTCTCCTAAAATTCAACAGCTCTTTTCGAACCACAACACCTTTCAGCGCTTGCGCGAAGTATGAAGAGTCTGGTAAAAACCATTGTGTCTCGACTTGTTGCGCCACGATGTGCAATATCTCTTCACTACTGCCATTTCCCTCGACCCCGCCTCCGATGCCTTGTAGTATGGGGAGGTTGAGCTTCAGGCCGGCTCCTCCAGATCGAAGCTTTCCGCCATCAAGGATGACAAGAGGATCTGTACGTGTTCGGTAAAGTGTGGTAGGAACTTGAATTCGACTTGACCGGTTGAGAACCCGCTTCGTGTCGGGTCGGCGCGGTCTTGTCTGCGTCCGTGGATGTATCGATCCAAGTTGAACATCGGTGCCTGGAAGAACGTCGAAACTAGGTGGCTGCAAAAGTGCGAAAGTTGCTTCGTCATTCGCCATGTTGCTTGTTTCAGGTAGGCCTGATTTTGAGACCAATGCGTTGGGTATGTATGTATTCGTGCGAGAGTGTTGATTGCAGTGTAAGCGACATATATTGATACCCGTATGTGGTGCCTTCGAGCCCAGGATTGAGCCGGAGAATCACGTTTGAAGCTGTCCACATCGAGGACTTTCTTGGTGCCCAATTGTGGAGTTGGCAACGATAGAAATGCAGGAAAGAGGAGGTAGGGGACGGTCCAGGCCTAGGAATGCAACCCGAGTGAAGCGATTGCAGCTATGGCGACAGTCAGCGGCTCGCTGTGATTGACATGTGGTTAGCCGGTATTTCTTGATTGGCATGATACGCTTAGATCTCTGCATGACAAAACCATTCGTGATAAGCGTTACTGTTCGATGGACGGAAGGCTAGATCATCGCGTTCGGAAGGATGGACAAGCACTTGACAAAATAGGCAACGCCGTGGCTCAGACAGACGGGCGGGAAATGCAAAGTGCGGGGTTACCAGACTTCAAGCTCGGAAGCGGAGAATCTCAGATGCGCCACGCTTAGGGGCTGGTGTCCTGAAGCCCTAACGGCAATCTGCATCTTGACAAAACCTTTCGGTCGCAAAACCACCACTGGAATCGAATGACACATCAACATGTTGTATAGAGATGTGTTTCTAAGGTAAACAGGAAAGAGCCGTGATGAATTTAGGTGCGCAGTCTGGCTTGCACGTGTCTCCAACCACGGCATTGTGGAGATCTACACAGCGTCCAGGCACATGTGGGGAAATCCCGCGTCGGGGTCTCCGGTGGCTGGATCGTGACTGAGACGTGACGAGTCTGACTTGGTGTGATTGGTGTCAAGGACAAGCAGAACTGCATATGCTCGCTGATATGTATGTGGTCAAGCCGCGTCTTTCGGATACGCATCAATGGAGTCTTACCCTAAGCATTTGCCGTACCAGCCGGGGGGCAATCAGGTCCTGCCGCGTTTTCGAGCGCATCGAGACCTTCTACCTGCATCTCAGTCGCATCATCACAGCGGAAAGGTCCACAAGGGCGTTTACCTGCATGCATGTGGCCTTGCGCATCGCTGGCAGCGCAAATCCGGTCAGTTGAATGCCCACTATTGTCACTGTGGCGCTTGAGGACCGTCCAATACTTGGTGGAACTGGCTCAGCCCTTTGTTGCAAGATAGTATCCGACCGGTCAGTCTGCAATCAGGTGAAAGCAGAGAAAGATGACGCAAATTCTGGGGAACGGCGCGTGGGAATTGCGATACTGGGGTAGCAAGAAACCATAACCAGGTTGACAAGCTTATCATGTGCCGCTCAATTGCTCCCGCGAGATTGTCTGGTACAGTAAGTCGATTGGACTGGACACATCCGCGTGTACAAGGGAGGCTGAGTCCGTGTGGGAGCGGGCCACCGCATCCCCCTGAAGATCTGAGTGGCGTACTCGAGTCGGCTCGGGTCCAGACGCCGCCACGGCGCGTATTTACAGGGTCCGATCACCTTAGCAACAGTAGCAGCTGCCATCATCGACCTCGACGCCGGCGCTGAAGCCAAACAATGGCAAAACGTTTGCAAAATCACGAGTATCGACCTCAGAGCCCCAGTGGCCTCGCCAGTACCTGATGGTTACCGGAGACTCACTTCCTCGCCTCGAGTTGTCGTGCATCATCCTGGGTACCCCGATGACAACACTAACGAACTCTTCGCTCTGGTCGCGACTGACGGCAGAACTCACGACGTATCCTCGCCAGTGTTACATCACGACGCGTTTCATTCAGGCAACACGAATGCAGGCGGCTCCGGATCGAGATCGCAACGCTTTTACGCGGGGCAACTTTTTGACTGCAGGCAGAAATTGGTAATCGCGACGCAGTTCCCCGTAGAATACTAGAGTAGGACTGGACCACGTTGTGTGAAAGATTTTTTGCAACAAATCCACCACGGATAACACTTAGGCCCATCATACCTGCCTGTGCGTTCCATGAAGGCCAGGGCGATCGGCGGAGAAAGGCGACGCATATTCTGGGGAATGACGCGTGGGAGTTGCGATGCTGGGGTAGCGCGGAAACTGCACCACGCGTTGGTGGGCGTGGCAGTCAGACACTGTTCTTCAACACGTGCCAGCAGGGCGCTTGCTTGAATCGTTCGTACAAGAAAGTGCATGAGTCGTACAACATCAACCGATGGATACCAAGCCTGCGCACGACATGAAGCCTAATTCTACTACAAAGCCTCTGTATTCCAAATCATTTGTGATTATCATACCAACAGACGTTGTCGTTTCGCGTAGTTGTCCATCGATTCACTTTTCCTCTTAGACATCCCGACCTGGCCTTTAGTCAACTTGGACTTGTGGAAGTCAATGATGAGTACGCAGTTCAGTTCCGAGTTCCACAGAGTGTTTGGAGGCCGGATATCACCGTGACGAACCCCAAGCTCGCGGATCCTGGCACGAGACTTCTTCACATGCTTAAGCTTGTCCTGCCACTGCGACACAGTGAGAGGCTCTCCTCCCCACGCCATCAGTAGCATATGCTGTATTTCGCCGGCCCCATGTAAGAAGTAAGTCTGCGCCATATCGATGGCTCCGAGAAATACAGGGACGGCGGAGCCCTGCGCGTTGCTGAGGATCTGGTAGAAATTCGCTTCGCGAGAGACAACATGCCATAGACTTGAAGTGGTCCCTTTACCGACAAACGTGTACCCATAGAATTCGTTATGGAGTTTAAACGGGGCCCCAGTCCTACCACACTCCCCAAACGGTTCGCAGTGAGAATCTACGTCCTCGTCAAGCTGTTGCTTAAAATTATGTACCATCTCGGTAACCGTAACCAAGTGCCTGTCCGTTTGTCGACCTCTACGGTGCTTCGAGACATTAGGACAAGCAGTATCCAAGGCCAGATTCTGTTTAAGACCGAATAAGCACCTTTGAGTACAAAATGGTAGCGCATCGTGCTTTCTTTGATGTCCTCCACTCTGCCGCGATGTCATAGCCCCTTGGACTTGAGGCTGCGGTGGTGACGAAGCTATTTGACTGTAGTTCCGCTTATGACGCCGTGCGGCGACATTTGGGTCCGAATCTGAGGAGTCCGAGGAGTCAACTCGATCTAGCAACACGCCCGGTGAAGGTTTGCAGACAGGGTTCGAGCGCGTGTTGCGTCGACGAACCCCTTGTTCTGGGGATGCGACTGGGGACGAAGGTACATATTCTGAACCTGGCGGTGTCTGGTACAGCTGCTCGTCGGGTATTTGCGATCGTGTATGCTCGAAGTTGGTCCTCCAGACATGTACCATACTCTTAGCCCGGTTTCGCCATGCATTGCTTCGCAGTGATGTTGCGCAGCACATCAGGCCGAGGCATAGCAGTCTGGCGACGGCGGTCACGGGCTGTAGAGAGATCCCTTCGCCCGTGGATCGTACATCTTCGTTCGGTACGCATAGATGATAGTATAGCGTAGTTGGCTCCTCTTCTGGCACATAGAGAAAGACCATGGCTATGCCCGTAGACAGACACGAATACGTCAATCCTTCTTGTATCATCACGTGATATTCTTGCACAATTGCGGCTCCAGCCAATCTCGCTGCGTTGTACCTTAACTTTTCCGCTTTGTCGGTTGGAACGGTTTCGGAGTTGACCACCTCTTCCCAGAAATCCATCGGTCGCAGGCCAGCGCACAAGTTCTCCGTGGACAACTTGTGAGGTGGTTTGTACTCTACTGTCATCAGTAACGTGCTCGAGTCACCATCCAAGCGGTGTACACAGAACTGGTCGGGCTGCATTCTTCCTGTTGTTGAGTCTCTTCCACGAGCTTCGGCAGTCTCTTCGTCCAGAGCGTTTGCGTGACTGTCGAAGCGAAAGCCATTTCCAAGTCGCAGCTCTTCACGAGCATGAGGGTTTTCGCAGAGCGCAGAGACGATGTCGTGAACATGGCGATCCTTCCCGTAACGCTCCACTCCTTCAAGATCTTTTTCGCTGCTAAGGGGCCGCAAGCATAGAGATCTTCCAAGGTCCTGCAATGCAATCAGAGAAGAGAACAGCCGCGGCGCGTCTACTTCGGCGGGCTGCAAGTAGCCGCGGACGGTGTTGTACACCTCGGTTTGCTGAGCAGCGAAGTCGGTCCATTCGCGAAACCTGGTGGGGCAGTACTTTCCGGTCGGCGCAGGAATGCTGCCTTTCGTGGAGCGAGATGGGCATGCGACTCGCAAGGGCGCGCACAGTAACGAATGGCAAGCGGCTATGTATTCGTCAAAGTTCGTCCCTCTCGTGAGCTCTTCCGCCTGCCGCTGCTGTTCTTCCGCCTGCCGTTGCTGTTCTTCCGCCTGCAGTTGTTGTTCTTCCGCCTGCTTACGCAACTCAGCTTCGCGTTCCCGTTCTTCTTCCGCACGTTGCTGCCCCTGCCGTGCCTCTTCGAGCTGCCGGAGTAAGGCTTCGTAGTCGGCTGCGCTACGACCAGTCATTTCGCTTGATGGAGGTGGTCAATTTGGTTGTGGACAGGACAGGTTGTGTGGTGAAAAGAGCAGTGGACTTGCCAGCTCGGCAGAGCGCTCCTGAGGTATGCTAAGATCCTCAATTTGCAGATCGTCAGCGTAGCGTGAATAAGGCGGTTCCATAACGAGACCGCAACCTCGATATAGCGAGATGCACCTTTTCTCCAGCATGAGTAGCGTGTGGATTGAGTGTCGGGCGCGTGTCTTCGTGAGCTGGCACTCAAGACTTTGCCCCCACGTGTCTTAGCGTGACAACCGGCCGGCTTATAGTGATCTCATAGTGCGGCCTGCAATGTGTTCAGCCTGGCTAGGGTTAGGGCTTATACTCAACCCCGACTCATGACTGACTATGGGGTACGCCATATGAGCACATGTGAATTCGTGTCGTTCGGTCATGTACCCTATGAAACAAAAATGTTAAATCATATCTTACGATGATGAACAAGCTCAGTCGTTCCGTCGATGGAGGTAGGAAAGACCATGCATTGTAGGGATGTTTGCAGCGTTGAGGCTTACAAGGCCAATTGTGCACAGCACAGCCTCCTTCGAAAATGCGTCACGTGGATACAGTCACCTTGAGGGAAGACGAAATCAGAAAACTCAAGGGATTCCAACAGATTTGGATATCCTCCGCCATCAGGCAGCTCATGATGAACTTGGAACGTGAGGGGGCGCTGACCTCTCTGCCTTTGTGTGCTTGAACTGTCCGGAATCTACCCCTCATCAATATCGCCGAGAAGCATGCTGTGATTACTTCCCTGAGTGGAACGCGAAGACAACTGTATACCCTCGGTCGTTCAGTCTGGGATGCAACATCTTCATAAGTAACATACAACTCTGGGCAAAAGCGTCTTCTCTGTACTTGTCTCACTTGTACCACTAATGATGCTGAACCGAAAAACGAAACACTCTGATCCCAACCTTGCAAACCTCCAAAGGCACTCAGTAATCATTTGCGTATGAACTCCAAGCCTCAACCGATAGTTGCGATCGCCTTGTCAATTCCATGCATGTTAGGCCCATATCTGCAAGACGAGCCAAAAGAGCAACGACCATCGTAGACACAATGGTGAGCTGAAACACAATCTCTTTCGTAGCAGTGAGTCCCCCGTTCGCACGGATCTTCTCGAGCGATCCGCGTCAATGCACGTCTTTCATCATTACCAATGGAACCGGCATGACTTTTCGAGCATTGCAACTTTTTACACTCAGTCAAGAAGTATCTCGGACAGAGTGATCTTTGCCTCAACTGTTTGGTAATTTGTTCGTCCCAAAAACGTATCGGCTCGTTAACGCGTTGATCGTATCGATTGAGTTGTATCTTCCTGCTTGGTTCTTGACTTGATGTTGATTCACCTGTCGGTGGCAAGGATAGACCCGCTCGGATTTGCGGTCCAGGACCTTTGGGAAAAGCTATCACGTTTGCATAAGTCTGCTGATTGGAACTTGACGGAAAAACTTATTCTTTCGAAACAAACTTTGTGTCACGGAACACATGCTCGAACGAAACATGATGGAACGAGTTGGCTAATTTTTTGAACGTCGTTGGGAATGGAACAGACTCGACCAATGTAAGTCTGGCTGTATGCTTGTCCTCGGCGTGGTATGAGCGGAGAAAATTCACGTAGCTTGCATCTGCTGATCCAGCGAGTAAAACATGTCTGCAGTGCTCGTCCGTTCAGTACAGATTGAGATTTTCTCTCTTCCATCAGCTTGACAATCCGGCTTTATTTATGTAGTGGACGTACCTTTGATCTTGTTATCCGCTGCGTCCTTATCTGCACCCGCGTCTACGAACTCACAAAGCGGGAATTCGCGGTTGGAACCAACGATGAATTGCTCGATCAAGCGCACATCGTTGACTGTGTGTGAGTTGGCGTATATACCCAGAAGACCTCGTGTGTTTGCGTAGATTCGAACAAAGATCTTCCAATGCGGTTGGGAATCCAACAGATTCTTGATGTATACTTGAATCGCCTCTTGCAACTTTTTGGCGACTTGGTGGCCACCCTCTGTGCCAGATTGTACAAACTTGTCAAGAAACTTATTGGTCAGCGTCGTACCCTTCATGCGAAGCAGTGTTTTCAGCTAACCAGTGTGTTGTCACCATCGACAAGAACGACCACGAAGGGACCAGCAGACTGTGGGATCGTCAGATTATCAGAGGCTATGCGGTTGTCTCAGCTCATACCAGACGGCTCTCCAACGCCTTGCATTCTGCAGTCAGTCGTTTCACTTCACTTGAATAGTGAAGCTCGTGGAATTTGAGACTATCAACATCTTTCTGGATTTTGTCGTTGTCAGCGAACAGATGATGTATGGTTGCGAACAAATTCTACAAGTCAGCCAGAAGATGTTAGCATGTAATAGGTTGATTAGTCTGGTGACTTGTCACCTCGACCAATTCGTGGTAGGACTTCTCTTCCTTTTTTGATTCATCCCACTGCTTCAACATCATTGCAATCTGCTCCGAGCCTGCCGTGGTTTCTGCCATAGTCAATCGTTCTCAAGGTGGCGTGTGGTGAGAGTGCTTCCGTCTATATGACTACCACCGCGAGTATATAAGCAATACTATTAGCCAGCTCCTGCAGCCGCCGTCGTGGTCGCTTGAGTCTGAAAAGTGTAGCTCAGCGGTTGGCCGTGAATCAGCCAGCGGGCGCCAGAGCTACCGTAGTGTGGATCAAGCGCTAGACCACTTTCGCAAGCGCCAGACCACTGTGCAATACATGCAACATGTGTACAGTATCACTGGCGAATGCTGCTGTTTCGTATCTTCTATTGGGTGGGCTATTCACCGGTCAGTGTCAACCCACCATAAAAATAGTTAGGTGTGCGGTGCAGTGAAGGTAACACTATTTCTGCATATGTCGCCGTATGTGGCCTGCTCTATTTTTGGCCATGGGTCGCATTAGCTTAGGTAGATGTGTCGATCATGACATTGGAGGTGCAATACTTGTTGAGTCGATATCTGTGCGCACGTGTTGCGAGGTTCCCTGCAAGGTCGTTTTTGGAATGTAGAATCTGAATAGTCCCTAGTGACTATCAGGCTTGATTTCATCTTTGGGAAGCTTGAGATACGAGTGACTCCCCAGATTGACCATGCAGGCGTTGGCGCATCCCCATCCTTCGACTACTTGTCTACGCGCGCGGCTACCCGAGCTGAACCGCACATATGCACGTAGGTGGGTGATAACATGCAGCGTACCCCCCATGACAAAATATGAAGAAGTCCAGGACAGCATCTTCCTTTCTACCATCTTAGTGCTCGATCATCTGCAATTCAACACAACACACCAACCATGACCGCGTCAAGGATGTACGAGAGCAACGATTTATTACGAGAGTAAGCAGTATACGATGATCTCTCACACTTGCAACCACTGATATATGTAAATCTCCAGACTGCGCAACAACGGTGCCTATTCCGATTTGACTATCAAATGCGGCGACGCTGAGTTTCGAGTTCATAAATGTATCGTCTGTCCGCAGTCGACATTCTTCCGCAACGCTTGTGAGAAACAGAAATGGAAGGTCAGTGATATCTTGAACGTGGTACTTGTAGCACTAGCTCAAACTTGATACAGGAGGGTGATACTGGTACCATCGAGCTGCAGGCTGCTCAGGGAAACAAACCAGACCTTGGAGACGACGATCCTCGTGCAGTGAAACTTATGGTAGATTACCTGTACCTTCACGACTATGACCCGAAGACAGCTATAGTGCCGGTCTCAGTCTCCATCAGCGAGGACTGCAAGCATGGGGAAAGCACAGATCGCGCAGCAGAACTCGAGCAAACTGTCAGACGTCACCAGAGTCAGTCTGGTGTACCGGTTTTGGGAGATGAGACAAAAGTGGACGAGATTCCTGTTGATGAGACAGTCCAACCGAATGGTACGGACGATCCCTGGGGATTTGGCACTGTCGTCAAGAAGGTGAAGAAGGAAAAGAAGAAAACCAAAAGACTGGATATGTGGCAATTGGAACCAGAGCCAGTACCTGAACCTACGTCCGAGCCTATGTCTTTAGATTACCATCTTCCGACGGACACGGCCGGTACTGCATCGACGGTACTTCATGGACGTTCAAGTTTCTTGGAGATGCATGCAAAAGTATTTGCCATCGCGTCCAAGTATGACATCAGGTCACTGGAACATGATGCCCGCAAGAAGTTCAAGGACCAAACACAGCGAAGCTGGGAGATCGCCGACCTCATTGCGGCTGTCCATGTTGTCTTCAATCGTACGCCAGACAACGAGTTCAAGCCACGCAACATCTTGAAAGACACGATGGCGGGACATGCCCTTACATTGGTGCAACACCCTGACTTCGAAGACGCTGTGGCGAGTATCGATGGCCTCGCATATGATTTGTTCCGCCGAAAGACGTACACAAGGCGTTGAACGGTATTGCAATGCAGACTCAGTCCTACACACGCCGAGATGACGAATAGCTATCTGCGATCGTTGCAGTTTCTTGTATACACCTTTAAATGACAGTAAAAGACCCTCTCACTCTGTTCCCTGCCTATGGCTTGCCTGTGGGCTACCAAAATCGCGTCGTGCAGCTCGGATATTTTTACGGCCAGCGTTTTGACATGACGGATGCAGACTTCGACGCAGAGGAGATGTAAGAAAAGGTTCCCTGACAACCGAATTAGAGCGAACGGGTCCTGTTTGGGTGCAAGTCAACTGTGTAAACATGCAACGTCCCGAGTGTAAGAATGGAAGATATGAGGAGAGAGATGTGAAAAGGATCTATATTGTCCAGCAGCCCGACCTGTAAGCCTTGAGATGCCTACTGTAGGCTTGCATTCTAAGTGCTCGAAAGAACCGTCCCCGTTTATTCGCTGGTCCAAATGCGGCAGACAGCCGATCCTCAGGGCGGCTGGCCATAGGTGTCACTGACCACGTCTTCCCAATTGTGCATCCAGTCGCGAATGATCAAAACCGCCCCAGATGCTTCACTGCTACGCCGGAGGCGCCCACGACAAGATTTATGGCATAATTTCGAAGTTGGACAACTATAGACTAGTATCCTGTCCGCTAGTCTTTTTCTTTCCCAAGTCTATTGTCACAACGCTAACAGAAATCTAACAATAAATCGAGAATCTGGTTCGAAAACTTGACTTGTCTGTGGACAGACACAAATGTCTTAGAGACGCTGCAGATCAAGCAAGGCATCCCTGATGGTCGCAACGATGGCGGCTTCGTCGCGGTATCATACTCCTTCGAGCACACTCCTGGACTTGAGTGCGATCGCAACGGCAGATACATCATCGTTAGCCGTCTGGAGGATTTGTCCGCCGGAGCAAAGTTCGTGACGTGATACTTTGCAGAATCCTTCGTTACGCGGAGCACAAGAATGTGTGCCGATTTTGGATCGACAAGGAATGCAGTCCCGAGGAAGAATCGAGTGAGAAGCAGACCCCTATGGATTCCATGGATATCTTGTACCGCACGAGCAGGCATCTGATCGGGCTTTTGGCGGTCATCCTGGAGACTCAGACTGAGGTCAACCATCTCCAGTCACTCATGTTGGGTCATGCAATTGTCAGAGGCAGCGAGGATGAATATCCCAGATTGAAGCATTCGACGACGTCTCACCAGTCATTGGGAATCTTCGATGTTCTTGTCCACCTGCATACCGACCGATGGTGGACCAGAGCATGGATCTTTCAAGAAGAACACCTGTCATCGACACATATGCAGATACTGATCCGACGCGAGCCAGGGCGAGTCGCGAGGCGTCGATTTGGTTCTGTGCAAGGGGAAATATGCCTAAATGCCGTGGAGTTTCGCACTCAGGCGACGCTCTTTCTACTTGCGTTCAAACGGGAGGCCCACCGCGACTTTGTCAGGAGGTGCGCTACAATGCTCAAAACGTTTGGGCGATACAACATACAATACTGCTTCCAGCATGACGCACAAAAGAAAGCTATGTCACCAAGGATCTTTGCTAACATGCAACGGAGGAATGTGGGCAGAGAATTTGATCGTCTGCCAATCGTTGCAAACAGTTGCAACTACGCAATCCGCTTCGGATCGCAAAAGATGTACAAAACGAATCATGATCTAAGACTTTGCCTGCTCACCATGGACCTGCTCAACGGAGAACTTTTACGCGACAGCCGGGATATCAGAAAGCTGCCAGCAGAGATGGACATCGCCAACTACATGCAGTACATCACATTCAATCAATTTGACCCGCCCGTAACGAAGAGGCGTTTATCGTACCTGAAAGCTTGCCGACTCCATCAAGTGTCTCTGCGAAAAGCAGGGATTTGCACAAGGGGAATTATATGGGTCGCCAAAGATGCCATACTACCATCTCAATGGCCCAGTTGTCCTCAAAAGAGTCGAAAGCGCCTCAAGACTGGACTCAGGAACTTTCAGCGTGATCGCCTTCTTCAGTTAGCTGATATGCTGGACACGTTGTGCGCCGGAAGGTTGGCATTTTCGATACGGAAGTATCTCCGAACTGATTTAATTTTCAAGAACCCCACGGCAGCGAAGAAGCATATCGATATCATGGCGGGATCCATAGTAGAAGCCATGAGGCTGGCACTCCTCTACAGATAGCAGGTGCGTATGGCTCGAGCAAGGCCTGTGGTATATTCGTTGGTAGGCATAACCAGAATATGGAGATCTTCACTTCCTGGCACGCTGGTGTCGATATGGACGACAGATGGCGCCAAAGTCACGTGTCGCTTGGTGTTGAGGTTCAGAATAGTACGGGTGTGCCGTTGTTGGACACTGTCAAATGGGTGAACGGACTGGCGTTCTTCAAGCAATGTGATCAGACACCAGTCATCTTCAGATGGCCACGTATATGGGTCGAAAAAACCTATCGATAGTCTGTTAGACACGAGTCCAAGAACAAAGCTTGTCCACTTTCGAGGTCATGCATGCTCCAACGACCGATATCAGACGAGGGTGGCAGACTGAATTGTTCGCACAGTCCGTACACGCTGTTGAACTTCTTGTGCTTTTCCAACTTAGACATACATGTTGATGAAGACTTTGTGTGAGCGTTGCGCTGAGCGGTCATCTCTGATGATATGATACAAACAACATAATCGAAGTGGATCGAACAGACCCTGAGACGCGGATCACGAAGTCCTTCCTCATAGCACGTAAATACTTTTTCGATCGCTGCGTCGAACTCTTCCCAAACATCAGGATTGGTATCTCTGCGAGCTGAGAATCTTGCAACTGATGCCAACTGGGAGAGCATAGTACTGTACACGGCGATATTTGCTACATACACTCTGCATACCCAAAAGCATGTATGTACCTTCATATACATCTGGTAATTCCCGATAGCTTCGGTAGTTGCATGTCTCAATCTCCTCATGATAGGTTCCGACACACTCATAACTCCATCTCAGACTCCGTCTCGTCGTCTTCTACTCTACGCACGTCTTGTCCATGCCCATTCGAGATTTTCTTTCTCTTCATGGCCACCACGCTTGAAATTCTGCGTTGCTTCGCGTGGTTTCTCTTTGGAAGTGATGATATCCTGGTTTGCTTTGTCTGGCTGACTTGGATCACGTCCGGTTGTATTGCACTAGAGTTTGATGGCGAGGTGTCGACGTTCATAGCATCAGGTTGTGGACTGCTCGATGCCGAAGGTTCTCGAGAGATGATAACTTCGGGTGGCTGACTTCTTGATGCCGAGGACTCTCGTGGTTGTACAAACAACGATTCTGGTCGTGCAACCTGCTTGAGCCGAACGACATCTAAGTCGACGTTCCGGTACCTTCTCCAATTCGCAGTGAGCTCCCCATCCTGGAAGACTTTGTCAAAGGGTGTGTTCTGCAGTTGTTTGACGACACGTCCGTCCTTGGCGAATATCGCATAGAACGCCGCAGATAACCTAGACACTTCCACGTACAAATACACGTGACACACCCTTTTGCCAAACATGACAGTCGAATGCGGTAGTCGCTGCTCAAACCTCCCAAACTCAGTCACTTTGTCGACATTCGTGTAGGCAAAATTCTCGACATTCCAGCCTTGGATGATGGCTTCATCAGAAACCCCGGCCGGCGTGCCAAAGACTGAGAGGTCAAGCGATGGAGGCTCGCCGCCAATAGCACTAAGCTCAAAATGTATGGGGTGTGATGCTGAGATCCTGTCCCGTACGTTCGCCGTGTCGTTAATGTCTTGCCCTTGCGTGCATATTCGGACTACGGTATTCCGTTCTTCCCCATCTGTATTTTCATCTGGATCGCTTCTCAGCCACAACGATACTGGTACCTCGTCCACGGCAAGAATCTCAGGTTTGTCTGCGATGCACATTAGACCTGCGAGGACAGCGGTGCTACAACGGTTGTCAGTGACTGCTTTGAACTCCATCCCTGTCTGCACGTACATGTTCATTTGCTTGTCCTCATATACTGTCGCGGCAGGAAAGTCCTGGCTAATGAGTTTTCGGAAAGCTTTGAGAAAGGTAGGGCTTCGTGACCCGCGACCAGTCAATAGCGCGTGGACCCCGATGTCGTTCTCGAAACGGCCGGCAAGCTCATCAGCGTCCTTGAGTGTTGATCGCGCAAAATTAGGGCGGCGCCGATCTAGGCTGTGATTGGCCAACTTGGCGCGGCCCATGACTGTCTCCCATTCATCTTCTGTAAGTCCACACCGGGAAGATATCTCAGATTCTGGCTCCGGTTTGAAATACTCGTCGATGCACTCAGAAATCTCCCAGACGTTGCTCTCAGCAGACATGGCGCCGTTAGCCCTGTTAATAGCTCGCACCGCATCTTCCACAGCCATGTTGATCTCTCCAGCACCTGCGGGATAATCCTTCCATCGATGGACCTTGTATTTCGGTCCAGGTGCGACCTCGGCCAAGCCAACGTTCTGTCTAGGGTGTTAGATCTGATCTAGGAGTCTTGAGGTTGGAAACATACCATGCCAGAATGGCCGCAGTCAATCACCACATACACCCCTTCGGCTGATGCACTGCCAGTATCGCTAGAAATCCGGCCTATGATACTGCTCAAGCATTCATCCACATGTTCGAACTGGGCATCAGTCCTCACGCTTTTCAAACTGATCATGAGCTCTTGTACATTGCGGTTGGGCCAACGATCGCTAATGTTCATGTATATCTTGAACACCTCTTCTCTCCCCGCGATAACTTCACTTATCATGTGCCGGAAAAATGCGATCGCTATCCCTTTGGAAGTCATGCCAAGCGCCATCGCTTTTTCTTTCTGGAGATCTAACGTTCGCTGGACGTCGGGGGTGGTTCCTTCGTCCGTGAAGACCAATTTCGGATACGCAAACATCTCCCAGTCACCAGGGTTCCGCTTCCGAGCGCGCACAGCCGCGTGGCCATGGAGTATTTCTGTGCCCTCTCCCCTCTTACGTATCGCCGTCATAGCCGGTATTGCCTCCGCGCCCCCTACACTGCTTGCGCTGACACCTTGTGCCCATCTGACGAGCTCCCATTCACCACCCAGCTTCTTCACCATCGCTTGGCCGTTGGAAGCGCCGAGCTCGATTGCGGCAGTCCATGTTGCGTGTTGGACTGTTTGCGGTCGGGGTGTGGGTGTGGGTGTGGCCTTATGGTGAGGCTTTGACGTCGGGATATATTTCGTGCGCGCCATGAGGTCGCCAGTCTTCACGCTGGGACGAAGAGTGGGGTGCAGTGTCTAGCGTTTGCGACAGACCGCGTGTGCATCGCTCCAACGAGACGACGCATTGGACGCGGTGCACGGAGGTCTCACGGGTTGCTATAGAAACGATCCTGGGCTTGACGTTTTGCGTGGCAGCACGCGTAGCGTGCAAACTGAACGCAGTGTGCATACTGGCCTACACAAAGCAGCCTTACTGTGTTCAGATCAGCCCAGCACATTCAGACAAAGATCACCAATAATTGTTATATGCTCAAATCAATAAGTTGGGCTGCAAGTTGAGTTCACTCTTGCAACTTGAATCATTTTGTCAACGTTAATGGTTGCTCTTGAGTGCGCTGTAGCGAAACAATGCGGTATGGAGACTGGCGTAGGCTGCATACCGGCTGCACTTCGCATACTGGTTCTGTTGTAAATGCTTGTCCGGCTGCCACTGTCTTCCGCTCGATACCCTCCTCAGCAACACTGGCTTCTGAGCAATCGCGTCTCGTACATCTCGGTGTATAGCTCTACCCTCCCAATTCAAAAGTATAAACAATCATGACGACACCTGCTAGTAGCTCGTCCTCTACATTGTCTCTGCTCTCAATCGACCCTCACTTGAGACGGAGCTTCCTCAGACGCTTCCCCACAACGAGAGAGTCGTATGGTAGGCTGAGAGAACGAGAAGTTCTCGCCACTATTTCTGGAAGCGCCGCCTGGCGACGCGTGGGAAAGCCTTACTTTCGACTAGATGTTGATACAGGCGTAGTTTTTCGCGGAGCGCCAGCAAGCCGATCATCCCCAGCATGTCGCATCACTGTCTGCGTCCCTTACGAGGTCGCTTTCCATGTTGCTGTTCGTATCTTGAATCTTAGTAGTCTATCGTTACTATCTGTCAATAGCTAAGTTGATCACAGGCTATGGAACACCGCGATTCACACACGCTGTTCTCAAAAGGCGAGAAGCCGGATAGTGTTGAGTCAAGCATTGCTGCAAAGTACACGGGAGTCGACCGAGATCACCTGAGGTTCATCAGAAGGCATTGTTCACACTGCAATGCTGATGCAGGAGATGCATTCGAGATAACATTGGATTACCCGGCGATTGTACGCAGCCTGCTGATGGCCTCTCGCACCCTCGACCCTAATTTACACCCATCAATGAGACTCGGAGACGCTGTACCTGGTCGACAACGAAGGCGTGCAGTTAGTGTTAGCGTCGATGTCGTCGGCTTGAGATCTACTGCCCGATATTCCACGGTGTTCTGGATCGGCTGCCAAGACAAGATGGTATCGCCGGTCTCCACACAGACACTTCGGCACAGCGATACGGCGGCCTTGAACAGTGCACATGTACCAAGCTGCTTCTCGCTCGGTCGTGCAGCAGAACTTCTCTCCACAGTGGGCCCGAATTTCATAAGTACAGACGGCGAGCAAGTCACTGCTCACCAGTCCATTGTAACTGCGGCTATCCTGGATGACAATAACAAAGGACAGGTTCAATATCGAACTGCCAGCTGGTTGCAACGACAGCTTGCAAAAGATCCCTCAGCGTTAGTTCAAAGGGCGGTCTTGTTGCTAGCATGGCAAAAATACAATCCGGAGCATTCAACTATCTTGCTGGACATCTATAACCGAGTGAACGGTTACGAAACAAGCATGCTACGTGTCTTCCCTTCCAGAACGGAGCTTGAGCACGCGCAGGGGAAACTTGACGATATCCGGGCCCTGGACCAAATCGCCCAGTGCGCACCGACAAGCTGGTCTTTTCGCCCAATCACTTGTGATTGTACGAGCACATGTCGCATTGGCAAAGCCGATGTGTTGAAACGTACATATAGCTGTGGTAGTGACCACGTCATCTTGCACCCAACATCGTCCGACATCACGAGACATCTCAGGTGTCTAGCAGATCAACGCAGGACGAGCAGACGGAAAGCAGCGCAGTACAAGGAACGATGGTTTCACCAGGAGTTCGTGCAAGACCTCCGACGAATAGGCGAGTTCAGAGTTTTCATTGTCACTGTGAGCGACACGTTGGCAACGCGTGGGCGGAAAGGAGTTGTATTTGAGGTGGTGCATACGCTCGAGCTCGAGGACAGGGAGCTAGTAGTCACCGTCCTCCCTTCTTCTACAGCGTGGCCAGGGGGAGACACCTCATACAACAAGGTCGATGTCTACGAGCTGAAAAGGTTTGCTCTGCATGTTTTCCACGCTTTACGAGACAGACCTGATTGGGATACAAACTTCGAGTCCCTCGAGATTGGAGCCCGACTGGACATCGGCGTCTCCATGATGGGCAGTATATGTCGGTACTTCGTGAACGAAATCACTCGGCTGTACGAAGCAGATTTCTTTGCAGAATGGTTGTCGCAGCCTGGAACGCACATATGCAGGGCGGTAGCAGCGGCTTTGGAAGAAGTCTTTCTCCTGAGATCTACCGGATAGCGCATGGGCTTATTAGCGAGAGGTAGAGCATATTGAGGCTTGGTTACGACAAAGCTTGTAGGACAATCTAGACGTACGCAGCAGAGCTACATCTAAGCTCCACCAGGAAACAATGGTTGTGACAATATGTATCGTATATAACTTGTGATCGGGGTGATGGAGGTGCAATCCGAACGACTAATCACAGATGGTCGCGGGCCATGTGTTTTGGAGCGATCACATCAAACTTTAACGCCACCGCGAATACTACTGTTTGACAGCACGAATCCGAGAATACTTCTCAATCATGCCAGATACGAAATGTACATCGGTAACGTGATTTTGTCTCACTCTCCTCATCGACTGTCAATGCTTCGAGGTGATTTCATATCAGCGACAGTGATTGACACGATCCAGATGTAACTCCAACTCCAACCCTAATTATATAGCAAAGAGGCTACCTCTAAAGCTTCCCTCGTTTGTATAAGTTTCGTATAACATAGTCGTAATCGACACTGCGTCTATTGCTGTGTCCAATTACCGAGAAGGAGCACCCTGTCGTAACTACGAAGCATTTCAATCACGTTGGGATATATCCCCGCAGTTGCTGAAATACGGTACGTTTCATATCTGCGGCCACAATTCCGAAAGTCCACGTTCGGGGTTGCGACGCATTTGAAGTGTGCAACACGCGGCGTTTTGGGTGTTTTCCGAAAATGCGTCGGAATCCAAGGAAGCATAACTGCATAGCAGCACACGGTTATCTCGGATGGCGGCATAGGCAATCTACCTCTTTCAGCAGGGCTTTTGGGGATAAGGGTTGGGGTTGATGGGGCTGTTTTAGCGAAATTGGTGAGAACGGCCGGTGATTGGTTGATCAAAAAAATCAGATGCGATTTGTATGAGCATAGGTGATCAGTCGTTCTCGGTCGAGCTCACGGCGGTGGTTGACGTCTGCATGATCGCTCTCTCCAGAGATCGGACGACCACGTTTGCCAGGCATATTTGACTAGATCAGATCTGCGATACACGTGGCTTGTGCAATATTGTCACTGTAGCAAGGCATGGGTACTCTGCCCTTCCGCATTTGGCCGGGAATTGTCACGCTCTTAGCGCGCTTTACCCGTTTCGTCAGGAATTGTCACGCTCTTAGCATCCCGCTTCGTAGCCACCACAAAATCGATAACTTCGACGATGACATACACAATAACAATAACTCTCTTCGATATTCTGAAGAGACAGAGTTGTATAGAATTGCTTGTTATATATGTTATAGTAAAGAAAATAATTATTTTTAATTTCTGAAGGTCTAACCCTAAGGGGAAAATCAGGTCGTGAAATAATTATTTTCCATTTCTGAAGGTCTAACCCTAAGGGGAAAATCAGGTCGTGAAAAACCTAAACCGTGATGCTCGTTTTGTGTACAGCCATGGAAGCCGTGCACAAGCTCGTCATATAACTTTTGCACTACAAGATCGTGGGCAGTTGTCTCATGAACGTTGCCTTCTTCGATGTGCAAGGATGCATGCTCGGAGGCGAAGCTGATGTGCGATTCACTGTCACTACGGTTGTCTTCGGGCCCAGGGAGCTGCTCTAGGCCAAGAAGATCCTCGCTCCCGAGCCCACGGTTGACTAACTCCTCGTCAGGCTGGATGTCATTCCGACTATAGTTTGCATTGCTATTCACGCCTTCCGTCGAGCCTTCTATCCTGAATTCTTGCCTTGTCCGATTGGGTGTATGTTCTTGCTGGCTTGCGACCGCCAGGCTCTCTGCGGATGGTTCATCATTATACGGTTCTGCTTCTATCGTACTTGGTCCAGCAACAAGGGTTTGTAGCAATACATCGCGAGCAGGACTACTCACACGTCGTGTCGTCGTGTTCTCCGTACTATTCTTTGCTGGGAGTGAGGGAAAGTATCGTGCAAGCGGGGTCTGACCCTGTGGAGCCCCTTCTTGTTCTTGTTCTTGAGGTGGTCTTCTAGCAAATTGCCTGAAGAAACCTGGATGTACCCGTCGCTGGCTTTCTCTGACATCATCCTGAGCTTTTTCAATGTTCGGGTATAATTCGTGGTGTTCGTCTGCATCGACCGCATCCCGCTGCAAATCGGCCTCGGCGGGATTCTGTGGGAGCGTTAGGTCTTGAACTCGAAGGCCAAGCTGAAGCAAGGTCGCTGCTGCGTCTTCTTCTGTGGATGTGGTGAAGTTGATGATTTGCTCGCCTTGTGCAAGCTGCTCAGTCGATCTCGCTAATGTGCTGTTGTTTGCTTCTCGTTGCCTCTGCCGAAGTTGACGCATGCGCTCTCGTGTTCGCATACGCCGGAGTTCGGTGGCAGCGTCTCTGTCGTCTTCTAAAATCGGTCTACCACGTTTGGACGCCATGCTAAAGTGAAGCGGGAGTATTCAACATATGATATTCGAGTGAATTGCATTGTGGTAGCCCAAAGTGCACAGTTGTTGCAGAGCTCCCCTTTCTGGCAGGAATTGTGACGCTCTTGGCAGCGCTTTCTATCCTCGGCCTCGAATTGTGACGCTCTTGGCATCCCGCTTTGCAATCACCAAACAGTCGACGAGTTCGACAACAACATACGCAACATCCAGAGTCGTTGTGGATAATCTGAAGAGACAGAACGATAGAAATTTACTTGTTCTATATGAGAATGTGGTAGAACAAAACATAACTTGCTTTGATAAGTCTAACCCTAAGGGGGAGAGCGACCCGTGAATGTGGGTAGTTGTACCTCAACACTAACCCTAAACTTGGAAGCCCGGCTTGCGGTGCCTCTTACAGCGGGAGTTTGTCAGTGTCAACGGCTCGACATGCAACTTTTCCCTCGATGCAATATCGCAGCTAAAATTCCAGAATAATTCATACCGGCGGTTATGGCACTCACAAGCGCTCTGTGATTTTTTTCACAGCATCTAGACCACTGAGACAGTGTATACAACATTATGACCTAGAGGTATGACCTACAGCCCGGGTATGGTGAGTACGCATGGGTGTGAATATCTCATCACTAATTCGCGAAATGACTTATAGATCTGTAACCCATTAGGTATTTTGGATAGATATGTGATCGAGTTGATCACAGTTGACAGTTGTGGATATGTAGTCATTGTTTATCGGTATCGATAATTTACGTTATTTGCTGTCTTGTCTCTTCAGACTTTTGTTGTACATCATGCTTCTACCAAGACCCAATCTGCGACCAATGTGTACAATACCATCCAAGCTTTCCGCTCGAAATTCTCTATACTATTTCTCTCCTAACACAGTAAGCATCCTCAATCTCAACTCTTGCTTCTCGCGTCGTCGGTCCATTATCTTTCGATCGATCTACTTGTAGAGCAAAACACCAACTCTGACCCTAAACTCGCAAGGTTGGCTCGCGAGGCCTTTGCAGCGGGACTTTGTCGAGTGTCAACGGCTTCACGTACCGATTTTTCCTCGGCGCAGTATTGAAGCTAAAATTCCAGAACAATTCATATCGACAGTTGTTGCTATCGCAGACCTTCTGCATTTTTTCTCACACTGTCTAGATGGCCGCAATACGGCGCACGAGGATATGACACAGAGGTAACGACCTATAGCCTCAGAATTGCATGTACGCATGAATGTGCACACCTCATCACTAACTCGTGAAATGACACACGGATCTGTAACCTATTAGAAGTTTTGGATAGAGTTTCAGAGTGCAACCGAGGAGAGAAATGCTGTTGCGTCGCATGAAGTCCTATGTTTGAGCCGCCTGGCGATAAGCGTAAACTTTTCCTGGTCTCATCTCTGAACACAGTTTTCGGCGGTCAATCTTGAATCGAAGAAGAGAACCATTGCTGCAGCCGACAACAATAACATCTTTGAAGCTGTCAAAACACATTAGGCGGTATTCTCATGGGAGTCGGACGACAGCAGGCTTATCGCCGTAAATCCACTGGTCCTTAGCAGATAACAGGAAGTCGGTTCTGGTGGCATTATCTCGCCTGTTTTCAGCCATAGTGACAAGCTCGACAGTGCCACAGTCTGTATTGAGGTAGGAATCGTTTGCGGAGTAGGAAATAGACGTCGTACGTGAAGTAAGAGGGATCGTCTTCACTGAGCCCCCTGTGAAACCTGCACCGAATATGCTGAGCATCCCCCATTGCGTGGAGGGTGAAGGATCCCACAGCTTGATGGTCTTATCCTCAGATGCCGACGCAAGCTGCGTGCCATCGCGCGAGAAGGCCACGGCGTCAATCAAGTCAGAGTGGCCCTTCAACGTCTTGCGCAGCTCGCCTGTGATGGGGTTCCACAGCATGATGGTCTTGTCCCTAGATGCCGATGCAAGCTGCGTGCCATCGTGCGAGAAGGACACAGCGGTGACCCAACTAGAGTGGCCCCTCAACGTCTTGCGCAGCTCGCCTGTGATGGGATTCCACAGCTTCACGGTCTTGTCCCAAGATGCCGACGCAAGCTGCATGCCATCGTGCGAGAAAGCCACAGCGGTGACTGAACGAGAGTGGCCTGTTAGCGTTTGTATCAAGAGCGACCATTCCTCTTCCACTTCTGGTAGCTCCCTCAGCCATGAGGGTATTTTTCCCAAGTTTACCCTCCTGATCATACTTTTCTGAGGTGTGAACAAGATCGCAGAGCTGTATATCTGTAGAGGCCACTTGGCCATAGTCGAGTAGTGTCGCAACACGAAACGCATGGCTTCCTGCATAAATTTCGAGACGTCGTTGTCTTGCTGGACCAGGAAATCTGTCAGTAACTTTTCCAGTCACAGGAGTACTGACTTCGTTAGCTCACCTCAAATCTAGCCGAGATCGTTTTGACTACCCTGAGTCTCTCGACAGACACTCGAAGCCGACCAAGAAGTGCTAGGCATTCCAACCACTCCAGAAACTTGCTATAGAGGAGGTCAGAGATGACTCTACCCTTGGTGAAAAAGTCCTGATGTGCTTGGCTGTAACAGGCGCCCTCTAGATGTTGTATCCAGAAAGTGGCGGCATAGTCCAGGCTTTGCAGCAATTGTTGTGCCTTACTGTCGTCGGCTGACATATCAGAGAGCGTCCAAGTCGAGTCTGACCTCGGAAGGTCGAGCAGATTGACTTTGAGCTGCTGATCGAGATGGGAAAGGCAGCTCATTGCAAGTTCAAGATGTCCGTACAGGGCGGAAGACTCGAGTGGGGACTGACCGTCCTTCCCACCCAGATAATCTCGGGCTGACTGATGCACGAACTCGATACTATTCTTTCGCGACCGTAGGAAAGACGAGCACTGGTCGACTAGGCGCCTCACTATTTCCTGTTCGTCAGAGTTGTTGATCAAGCCTCCAAGTTCAGAGACATGCAATGGGCGATAAGCGAGCAACAGAACTTTCAAGATGCGTTTACAGGCCTCAGATTCCCTGCTTCCACTGAGCTGCTGGAATGCTCGCCGGAAAAGGGGCATCAAGCCTTTTGGCGTACTGTTGATTGTCGCCAGTGCGTCCTTCGCAGGTATGTCTTCAAGTGCTTTGCACACCAAGCTGACCCACAAGAAAGTGGCTTCGGCCTTCAGTGTCAGCTCAGCAATGAGTTGCAGGCGGAGAGTCTTCCCGTAATGTTTCCCTCGATCGAGCTCCTGGACCTTGGCGGCGATAAAAGCTTGCACCCCTCGAGCAACATGTTCCGAGTTGAGCTCCAAGCTCAGCCCAATCTGATCCCGTCCTGCCAACAGCTTCTGCTCTGCGCTATCCAGTGGCCGACTCGTAAGCAGCCACTTGACCCTCGACTGATACAATCCACACCGAACAACACGGCCCAAGAAATCTGCCATGTCTTTGACTTCACATTCATCGCGTGCATCAATGACGATGTACACTTTTCGAGAGCGACAGCGGTCCAGCATCTCGAGCAAAACATCCCACAGCGTCTGCCAGACGTTCATGTCCTCAAGGAACTGCTGGTCCTTGCGAACCCAACGCCTCTGCAACGAGTCCTTTAGGTCTTCTTGTTGGCTCATTAGCCGTAGGATGAGTCCCTTTAGAATACCTGCAACAGTGTTGAGCTGCGAGTCGGCGTTCTGGCAAAAAAAGTATGTGACAAGTACAGAGTCGCCGCCAGCAGAGAGAATTCGCTTTGTAATTCCAATCGTCATCATGGTCTTGCCTTTGCCTGCACCTCCTTTTGTCCAAAGAAGATGTTTCTCCGAATCGTTTAGCCAGCTGATAAATCGTTCTTGATCTTGAAATATCCATTCTATTGCTTCCAGGCGTAGTGCGTCCTTGTTTTCCAGAAGGCGGTTTCTTACAATGTAGGGATCAGGCCAGCGCAGTTTCGAAAGAATTTGGTACATATCATCAGTACCATTTACGACAAAATTCCCGTGTAACTTATCGGTCCGTTCACCTGGATTGAGCTCCCATGTGATTCATTTCCACTGACTTGATAACTCGCCATTCGTAAGACAAACCAAGAAGGTACAGTATGATAGAGATGGGAAAGCGCGAATTTCCAATGTGCTCAGATGAGAGTATCAAGCGACTGAACATGTATGCGACCTGATATAATTCTGGAGGTTCCAAATGATGGGCTTGGGCGACACATAGATGCGTGGTGGGTGTTAGCACCCCCACATCCTGATCTTGCGCTGAGCGCAGTAGTCGTGAGCACGGACGTTTTTGACGAACTATTGGCTGCAAGAACGCCAAGTGGAGACAGCTCGGACAAGCGTGTCAGATGGCGTGATAAGCCAGTCAAGTCTACGAGTACAAGACAGCCTCTGGTCTTCGGATCCTCTGCTTCGAGGTACCTCGTTTCACAATTAAACATGGTAAGTCTCTAAAAACGTGCTTCTCTAGGCAGACTCGCTCACATATGCATCTAAGTCAGGTCTGGACATTCTTGGCGGCATTTCAGCCGCCTCGGGACTACTGGAAGGGTCTATAAGCATCTTGAAGCGGATACGGACAGCCTATACGCGACAGAAGGAGCTTGCAAATGTCCTCAGCGATCATGAGGCCGTCCTGTCGACCACCAATAACATTCTGCTTGTGGTCAAGGATGAGGAAGCATTGCGAACCGCAGCTGTCACAGCTCAATTGATCACAATCCAGGGCCTCGCAAAGAAGCTTCACGAATACCTTCAATCCTTAGACCCAGAGGGTAAAAGCCACTTGCGCCAATTCACTCATCAGTTGTTCAAAGGATCGCAAGATGAGATGACACTCGCTGCTGTAATGGAGGAAGTAGCACGTGCGAAGTCGGACCTCAGCCTTCACCTCCAGGTCGCTAATGTCGGCCTCACGAGGACTGTCGCGGATGGACTCGCTGTGAACGCGGATGTTGTCCGTCGTATTGATCTTATCCTGCAACGGATCTTTGGCGAAGGACAAGGACTCAGGATTACCAATTTACTTGGAGAAAGGCTTGTGCAAGGTGAGTTCGATCTTCCCTTACTGAAATACCCGCTGAGAAGAAGACAGGTGATGGCATGGTGTCTCTGCACGAGGGTGACGTTGCCCGGCTTGGAGACGTGGCGCCTGATCTGGCTGAGGACACAGCTGAACTAGAAACGGCGGCTACTACGCTCACCTCGCGAATTGTGCTAAACAACATCACACAAGGGCAAGCTCTGCAGATCAATGGACCGATTGGGGAGGATGGCTGGAGGGAGGTTGCCAAGCTCGAAATCAGGGATAACAAAGCCGAAAACAAGAGCATACAGGTCAACCACGCAATATCCGAGGGGACTTTTGCCCAATTGCTAGCGGCTCGAGCTGCAGGATTGCAATGATCAAGGAGCATCTCAGTTACAGTACTATACACGACATCGTGTATCTAAGTAATGTAAATGATTGATGCTGTACATACAGATCTACACTACTTCTCTGGATACCAGGACTGAGTAGCATGACAACGACAACACTAGGACGCCGTGCCGTAGACTGGATAGAGTTTGAGGTGTACTCTAGTCTAAGCCAGACTATCGCATCTGGGGGGCTTGCTTTAGCAGCACCATGACTCAGACAAATGGAGGCCGCGGAGGGTGGCGTGGCCAGGCTTCAAGCATGAGAAAAGCGATACAACCACCCCATTAGCGGCACGCTCACTGGCTTGTGTTCGAATGATCTAGTGGCTGTCTGCATCTTGACAAGGCCGTCTAGGCTACAAGGATGCAAGCTCGATCAAATGATGCATCAATATATCGAAATAGATGTTTACAGGGCAGCGATGATAATATTAGATGCGCAGTCTGGCTTGTACGTGTCTCCATTTACGTCATTGTGGAGATCTACATAGCGTTCAGGCACATGTGGGATATCCCGCTTCGGGGTCCCCGGTGGCCAGGTTGTACCTGACGCGTGACGAATCTAACTTGGTGTGATTGGTGTCAAGGATAAAGCAGAGCTGCATAGGATGGCTAATGCATGCGTGGGCGGGCTGTGGAAACCCCACCATGATCCTTCAGCATTCATTGATAGAGGCAGTTCCCAGTCACAAGCACGCCAGCGCCGGCTGGGGATGCGCTGTTTCGTCGTGCCGCGCCTTTGGGCGCATCCAGGTCCTCTACCTGCACCTCGGTCACACCATCACAGCGGAAAGGCCCACAAGGGCGTTTGCCTGCAGACATGTGGCGTCGCGTATCGCTGGCAACCCAAATTCGGTCAGACGGAGGCCAAGTATTGCCACTGTGGCGCTTAAGAGCTGTCCAATTCTTGATGGAAGTGGCTCAGCCTTTGTTGCAAGATAGTGTGCGACCGGTCAGCCTGCAATCATAGCGGTCGAGATTCACTAGTTCAGTAGAGATTCAGCTAGCGTGATCTTGTAGCACCATAATCCCAGGCTATGACACTCAGTTTTGCTGTGCCTAAGGTGAGATTACTTTGATGCGATGCAAAGCAGTGTTTATGTACCCTAAGACTGACTCTAAAGTTCTGCTCATGATTACACGATCACGTGCTTGGTGCCCGCTTCCTCATCTGGTCGTATAGAATAGCTCAGTCCCGACTCGGTAGCGCTTAAACATTTAGATCATGCTGCATGAAAGATCTTCTACCATTTATAAACGATGAACGATACATAAGCCCATCATGTCTCCCTTTGCGTTTCGTGAGGGCCTGCGCGATCTGTGAAGATGAAGCAAATTCTGGGTACGGCTCGCGGAATTGCTATACTGGGGTAGCGCGGAAATTCAACCGCGTTGGTTGGTATCGCAGTCGGGCACCGATCTAACACATGCCAGCAGCGCACTTGGTTGCATCCTTTGTACAAGCAGACGCATAAGTCGTACCATATTGACCTATGGACTCCAAGCGCACGCACAACATCACGCCTAGTACATCACCAGACGACGACGTCTTGCCTGGACCACGCACTCCGACAGCGCGTACTCTCTCGCTTACTCCGCCCTTCTCACCATCCCAGCAGCAGCGACAACGGCGACCTCAGAAGATCAGATTTTGTTCTCAAGCACCTCAAAAGAGCTGTCGACCGGTACCTTCGAAGGGAGATATTGGAACCCGATTAGAGGTCTGAATTCGAGCTCTCTCCGACGCAGCTGGACGATCTTAAGCTCGGTCTGCAAGGCGAGAAGCCTTCTCTATAGTGTTTCTGGGAGCATAAGCCTCGCAACGACTACGAAGCATCAAACTCAGGAAGCAAACTTGTCTTGCGCATGCCTAGTGCGGTTCATGAGGTTTTCATATAATCTTAAGAGAGCATAATAGAGAAGGAGCCTACAGTTCTTGCAAACCGAATTTACATATCGGATGAGATGACTGCAGCCGGAACACATCGGATACACAAGTCTGGAAGCATAGCACTTGATTACACGGACCCAGAGCTGGGCCCCAGTGACTCGAAAGCCACAAGAGAACCTGTTACTGTATTGTTCGTCACAGTCCAAATGCCTCGTTCGAACATGTGATCCCAGGATCGTAAGCGCCCGGATGTAGTGGGTTGTACTCGGGGTAGGAACGTGGAACGAGGTACTAAGGGTTTCAGGGTAAGGGAGACTGGTAACGGTCTGAGTAGCACACTGGTCAAGTTGCGTTATGATCAATGACTCCAAGTTGGTTACTTAAGTTGAGCACGAGGCTCCTATAAAAGATGGAACTCCAACTATCCTATATACCAAGGAGACTCGTGAGTTGTGCAACCTGCTCTGTTCCAAACAGAGCAACAGAGCAACCCGCAGGTCACGTGACTTGCGGCTCTGTTACGATCCTAAGCGAACGTCGTCGCTTCACATAGTGGCGCCTGAGGCATTACACCGGACTTGTCAACTAATAGCCCTAGCCTAACAGAATTAATCAATCAGTCAATCAATTGGACCATCATACTACTTGGGACAATGGAGTATGAAATCAATTCAATCTACAGATAGGCATATGTAGTCTGATATACAGGCGTTTACGGAGAGTAATTTCTTGTCAGTAGACAGAATTTTCGAACCGCGACGCGATTGCCCACAGAATATAAGAGTAGATACAAGGGTAGGCACAAAAGTCTAAGGGAACGACTGATACGGTTGCCGTGAGAGCCTGATCTAGTCGAACAAATGGACAGACGCAATTGAGAGCAGCTATGATGACGTGATACTGTGAACATATAGCGAGAAGCTTTTGCTAAGTCTGAGTCTCAACTGAACTCAAGTCCGACCGGTCAATCACAAAACGAAGGACACGACCATCACAGCAGCCAACAAAGATAGTATCCTCATGGCTTGCATAAATCCCAGCAGAGTACGCCTCCGGTATACGAAAGATAGGCGATTTGCCGTGATATATCCATTGTTCCTTGACCGACAGTAATGATTCTGCTGTGTTTGAGTCGTCATCTACAATAGATAGGGAGGCCGTGAGCTTGACATTACCATTGTTTGTCTTCAGATATGAGCCATCCCCAGAATATACCAACACGTCGGTATGTTTGGAGCAAGGGATCGTCCGCACAACGTCTTTTCGGATGGCATGGTGCAGCCACCAAAGAGGTGAGGGCATAGGATCCCACAGCTTGACAGTCTCGTCCCAAGATGCTGATGCAAGCTGTTTGTCGTCGTGTGAGAAGGCTATGGCAGTAATGCGATCAGAGTGGCCTATTAGTGTTTTGCGTAGCTGACCAGTCCAAGGGTCCCACAGCTTGACAGTCTTGTCATCTGATGCTGATGCGAGCTGTTTGTCGTCGTGTGAGAAGGCTATGGCAGTAATGCGATCAGAGTGGCCAGTTAGTGTATTGCGTAGCTGACCACTCCAACGGCCCCATAGCTTGACAGTGTTGTCATCTGATGCTGATGCAAGCAGCATGCCATCGTGCGAGAAAGTGACAGCTTGGACGCTTTTCGTGTGACCTGTCAGTGTTTTGCGTAGCTGACCAGTCGAAGGGTCCCATAGCTTGACCGTCTTGTCATCTGATGCTGATGCAAGCAACTTTCCATCGTGCGAGAAAGCCATAGCGACGACTTCGTCCGAGTGACCTGACGATGTAGTACACATCTGACCTAGAGTGGGATCCCACAACTTGATTTGGTCCCAGGACCCTGATGCAAGCTGATTGTCATCACGCGAGAAAACCACAGTGAAGACCGAAAGCTCATGGTGATCTGTAAGTATTTTGCGTAGCTTTCCAGTAGAAGGGTCCCACAGCTTGATGGTCTGATCGAAGGATGATGAAGCGAGCCACTTGCCATGGTGCGAGAAGGTTACGGCGCAAACCCTTCCCGAATGACCTATCAGTGTTTCGCGTAGCTGACCAGTAGACGGATTCCACAGCTTGACAGTCTCGTCCCAAGATGCTGATGCGAGTTGTTTGTCATCGTGTGAGAAGGCTACAGCAGTAATGCGATCAGAGTGGCCAGTTAGTGTTTTGCGTAGCTGACCAGTCGAAGAGTCCCATAGCTTGACCGTCTTGTCATCTGATGCTGATGCAAGCAATTTGCCATCGTGCGAGAAAGTGACAGCGTGGACGCTTTTCGAATGACCTGTTAGTGTTCTGCGTAGCTGACCAGTCGAAGGGTCCCATAACTTGACAGTCTTGTCCCAAGATGCTGATGCAAGCAGCTTGCCATCGTGCGAGAAAGTGACAGCGTGGACGCTTTTCGAATGACCTGTTAGTGTTTTGCGTAGCTGACCAGTCGAAGGGTCCCATAACTTGACAGTCTTGTCCCAAGATGCTGATGCAAGCAGCTTGCCATCAGAGGAGAAGACCACATCCCAAACTTCCTCCGAGTGGCCTGTTAGTGTTTTACGTAGCTGACCAGTCGAAGAGTCCCATAGCTTGACAGTCATGTCCCAAGATGCTGATGCGAGCATTTCTCCATCATGCGAGAAGGTCACAGCAGCGACAGCTAAATCATGACCTGTTAGTATTTGTATCAGAGGTGACCATGTCTGCTCTACTCGAGGAAGGACTTTCAGCCAGGACGGCAGCCTTTCCATGTTCTTCTTTCTGACAGAGCTTGTACTGGGAGTGAAGATAATCGCGGAGCTGTAGATCTGCAATGGCCAAATCGAGATCGTGGAGTAGTGTCGTAACAAGAAGCGTGTAGCATCTTTTACGAATTTTGAGAAATCATTTCGTCGCTGAGGCAACATTATCATTAGCGTCCCAATCGCGTTATCCAAGAATTTTTGGCGGAACTGACTCACCCCTGCAGCAGTCAAAAGTGCTTGCAATGTTCTAAGCCCGTCAACTGACACTTGCAGTTGATCAAGGAGCGCCAGGCACTCCAGCCACTCCAGCAATTTCGCATTTAAGAAGACAGAGACAATTTCCCAGGGGGTACGACGTATCCCAGATGCTTGATCATCGTGCGAGTTTTCAAGATGTCGTATCCAAGACGTGGCGGAATAACCCAGACTAACCAGTAGTCTTTCTGCTGCGCTCGCGCATGGCGTTAGTGAAGACTTCCGGGTGGAATCTGCTTTGGGCAGGTTGAGCAGATTGGCTTCAAGGTGTCGGTCCAGATGAGCCAGACATTCCATTGCCAGTTCAAGATGTCCGTAGGAAGTTGAAGAGTCAAGCAGAAACAAATCGTCACTCCTGTCCAGAAAGTCTCGCGCTGATTGGTGTACAAACTCAACGCCGTTCTCTTGAGACCTTACAAAAGATGAACATTGCTCGATCAAGCGACCCATATCCGCATCGCTCTTGCTAGTGTTGATTATACCTCGAAGCTCGGTGACACGCACCGGGCGATAAGCAAGCATCATGACCCTCAAAAGATGCATGCATATATCTGATTGCCTGCTTTCCTTAAGTTTCTTGAATGATCGTTGATAGAGGGACATCAAACCCTCCGGCATATCGTTGAGAGTAGCTAGTGCTTTGTCTGCATGCACAGCCTCCAGCTCTTTGCACACCAGGCTGACCCATAAGAATGTCGCCTCGGCTTTTCGCACGAGCTCAGCCTCCAATTGTCGTCGGATAATCTCTCCGTACAACTTTGTTCGATTGAGCTTATTGACTTTGGCCGTAACATAAGCTTGAACCCCTCGAGCGACATGTTCCGAGTTGAGCTCCAAGCCAATTCCGATCTGATCTGATCCTGACAACAATTTGCATTGTACGCTATCCTGCGGTCGACTTGTGAACAACCACTTGACCCCTAGCTGACGCATCCCAGACCGAACGACGCGGCCCAGGAAGTCTTCTATCTCTTTGTCTTCACACTCGTCGAGTGCGTCAATGATGATATAAACTTTTTGGGAGCGGCAGCCATCTAGCATCTCGAGGAAAATATCCCATAGCGTCTGCCACGTGTTCATGTCCTCAATGAACTGCTGCTTCTTGCGATTCCATCGCTTCTGCAGCGAGTCTTTTAGGTCTTCTTGTTGGCTCATTAGCCGTAGGATGAGTCCCTTTAGAATACCTGCAACAGTGTTGAGCTGCGAGTCGGCGTTCTGGCAAAAAAAGTATGTGACAAGTACAGAGTCGTCGCCAGCAGAAAGAATCCTCTCCGTAATTCCAATCGTCATCATGGTCTTGCCTTTGCCTGCACCTCCCTTGATGCAGAAGAGACGTCTATCCACATCGTTCAGCCAGCTGAGGAATTGTTCTTCGTCCTGGAAAATCCATTCTATCGCTTCCAAACATAGTGCGTCGTTATTTTCCATGAGTCGGTCCATGACAACACGGGGATCAGGCCAACGTAAGTTCGAGAGGATCTGGTACAGATTATCGATCTCGTCGGACGGGAAGCTTGCGGATACGACAAAGTTTCCATGTATAGGTCCGTTCACTTGTATTGAGCTCCCCCGTGACTCATTACCACTAATATGATGACTCGTCATTTGCGGGACAAGCCAAGAAGATATGGTCTGGTCGAGATGGGGAAGTGTAACTTTCCGATGTTGCCAGCGGAGTATCAAGCGACTGGCTATCGACGCAGCCCGGTAGAAATTTGAAGATTGGGAATGATGATTGTGAGTAACACATGGATGTGTAGTATATGTCGGGACCTCCGCGTCTTTATCCTGCGCCGAGAGTGCTGTAACCGCGTGCACGGACATGTTCTGCCGAAGATGTGGCTGCGCGGGAGAATGCCATGTGGAGACGATTTGGAGAAGCGGGTTCGGCGGCGTGAGTGACAACACCACCACTTAGCCCGCACAAAGTTCAGGCCAGGTTATAGCGCAGTCTGGCTTGCACGTGTCTCCAAAAACGGCGTTGTGGAGATCTACACAGCGTCCAGGCACATGTGGGGTAATCTCGCTTCGGGGTCCCTGGTGGCTGGGACTGTACCTGACACGTGACGAGTCTGAATTGGTGTGATTGGTGTCAAGGATGTGGCGGAGCTGCATATGCGAGCTAGTATGTATTTGGTCGGGCCGCATCCGTTCTGTACCCATCGATGTGGTCTTTCGCTAAGCATCTGCCGTGCCAACCGGGGGACAATCAGGCCTTGGCGGAGTTTCGAGCACATCGAGACCGTCCACCTGCATCTCATTTGCATCATCAAAATGGAAAAGTCCACAGAGGCGTTTGACTGCATGCATGTGGCGTCGCGTATCGCTGGCAACCCAAACCCGGTCATTTGTATGCTAACTATTGCCATCGTGGCGCTTGGGAACGCTTGATTAAATTGACTCAGCCTTTGTTGCAAGATACCAGTAAATCTGCAATGATGTTAAAGCAAAGAAAGGTAACGCAAATTCTGGGGAACGGCGCATGGGGACTACGATACTGGGTTAGCGGGAAACCATAACCATGTTGCCAAACTTATCATGTGCCGCTCTGTTGCTCCCGCGAGATTATCTGGTACAGTAAGTCAACTGGACCGGACACATCTGCATGTACAAGCGAGGCTGAGTCCGTATGGGAGCGGGCCGCCGCATTTCCCCGAAGACCTGAGTGACGTTTGCGGTCGTATTCGAGTCGGCTCGGGTCTAGACGCCGCCGCGGCGCGCGTTTACAGGGTCCGATCACCTTAGCAACGGTAGCAGCTGTCATCATCAACCTCGATGCCGGCGCCGAAGCCAAACAATGGCAAATCGTTTGCAAAATCATGAGTATCGACCTCAAAGCCCCAGTGGCATCGCCTGTCCCTGATAGTTATCAGAGACTCATTTCCTCGCCTCGAGTTGTCGTGCATTATCCTGGGTAACCCGATGACAGCACCAACGAACTCTTCGCTGTGGTCACGACTGACGGCGGTTCAAGTGCACCTGGACGTACAATATGACGTAGTGCACGCGGCTTGTGCAATATTTTCTTGTAACCGCTTCAATGGCTGGTTGTCCGCAACACGGATTCAACAATTAGAGGAATGTCTCCTGGCACACGTTACGGGGTCAAAAACATTGAGAGCGACACTGACAGCGGCGTCGGCTTCTCGAGCAACGATTACGAGCAGGACTGTTATGAATTGCGACGTCGGGAGCGGCAGAGACTAGTTGACGCGTTGGTCTCAGGCGCCCCATCAAAGTGCTCCAGGAAGAAGAGGCGGAGATTGGAGGGCGAGTGTCAAGAGGAGGACAGAGGGAGGACACGAATGCGGCGAATAATCCAACGGACACTTTATGGGTGACACATTTTTACAAGCAGCATGAATGCCGCAGAGAATTTGAAACGAGAAGTGACCAGAATGGTATAGCATACTATTGCCAGCGGGCAAGCATTGGAGCAAGCGGGACAGTACAGGTCCATCTCCTACGAATAATGACGAATTGTAATTCACAACGATTTGGTTGGGTGTCAGCCGTTCAGTGTGCATATAGCACCGCTGTCGCGCAAGAGGAAGTGGAGTGATACACCGCTGCAGGTACAGGAGAATGTGTTCGATGAAAAGTTGGCTGTGAAGTACAAAGTAAAGCCTTGGAAAGATTGGAAACCTCTGCGACAATATAAGAGATTTACTGATAAGGGGAGACACGCTATTGATAGGACGGATGGTCATGAGAGGGCACTGTGCTAACGGATGGCGAGAGTAGTGGGATCTGAAAGCATTGCAACTGGTGACTTTATCTTGATTAGTCATAGTATAACCGAAGGTCCAGCCTTTGACAGTCTCTCAGACTGGAAAGCGAGGGTTTTGGAAGTGCGTGCACTCGACGAGGAGCATGTGTACGTCCGCGTCAGCTGGCTCAATCGACCTGAAGACTTGGAGGGTGGACGCCAGGACCATCATGGCAAGAATGAGCTCGTGCCCACGAACCAAATGGATGTCATCAATGCACAAGCTGTGAACGGTACATTTAGATTAACACGCTGTGACCGTCTGAAGTACGACGATCGGAAAAACGCTTCTGATGAATACAAATACTTCTGGAGGCAGACGTTCGACTTTGCAAGCAAGAGGCTTTTGGTAAAGCTAAGATTAAATCATGTCTGATCGAACATCTATACTGACTCGCTCACAGACCCCACGGGACATGCATTGAGTATATTCTCCCGGTGTCAGGGTTCGATAGTGCTGAGTCACGAGATCAGGTTCGCCGATGCCGCCTGACTTGGACAAGCCCTATGAGGACTTCCGATATGGCGGTCCTAAGCGCATTTCCAGATCAAGTCTGGAGAGGAAAGAGCCTTGGATGGGTGGGACCGCCGTTATCCAGTTGGCTCAGTCGACGCAAACTTGGCCTGTAAGCTGTCGCAGCACAAGGATGCCACCATGATCTTGCAGTCACTTTGGCGATCTTCTGGGGAATTGACGATAGTCGGTCTTAACGTCGTGGTAGATAGCGAGCGTTGACACTCCCTCGTCGTCCCGAACGTCAGATAGTGCTGGGAGTGCCTTTTGGCTGATCGTCTTTCCAATGTGGGCTCATGCAATTGAGTGAGGTAAAGAGGTCTTCTGTCGCTGGGAAAATTTTCAACCATCGTTCAAGTAAGGTCCTCGACAGCATTATCGCTGTTCCTGTGTCGGGAACTCCTTCGTAGTTTTGGGAGATGGCTCCCCAGAAGACTTTGACGTTTGCTGGGGCCTGACCAATCGACATCGATGTCCTGCTCCTTTACTGAATCTTCAAGTTCGAGATTCGCAAAGGCTTTTTCACGCGGGCTGGATAGTTGTTCGGACGGCGAACGTTTCCTTTTCCGGAAAATTTTCGGAGCATCGTCTTCTGATTCCGTTCGAGACTCGGAACAAGTTTCAGATTTGTCGAGCAGTCGAGCTAGTGTTGTAAACGAGATTGTGATGGTTTCCTGATTGGCTTGTGCAGAGAGTTTTCTACACAGCGAAGGCCGAAGGAAATCAGAGATACTCAGGTCCAACGAGCCGTCGCATACCAGGCCCTTGCCATCGCGGAATGGAACTGCTTCCATAATAGGCATACAAATGCCGATATCGCCTTCTTCATGTTGCTCCAAACCCGGCCGCCACAGTGATAACCTGGCAGTTCTGTCACGCCTGCTTCCTGTCTGCTTTGGAGAGTGATACACGATGTCCAATGCAATCACGCATCGAATTTTGTGTCGGCTGTTTGTGATATAGCTATCCGCCAAACGTGAGAGCTTGTTGCTCTGTTGTGAATAACCGACCTCTATGACAAGGCCGGGCGCCTGCGCTCCTGTGCTTTCATGTGTGAATGAAGCGTCTGGGCTATGCCGAACGATACTGGGTCCGGTATCGTCTTTCTCTTCATGGTCGATCAATGCTGGCTCTTCAAATTCTAGCGTTGTGCTTCCAGATTTCCACACCTTTCCTGTTTCGAGTGCAGCTCTTTCATCATATGAAGAATACCTATCCGCAAGTCCTGCAAGCTCTTTCTGAATTTCGTCTGCAACAGCTTGCGTGAAGTGTTCGTGGATGGCGCTGGGCATACGTAGACAAAGTTGCGCCTCTCCGATCGTGCCGTCGTAATCGTACCGTACCTTTTCCTCCCACCCCTCAGCGCGCAGGCAGCGCTCGAGCTGAACTAGCTGAGACTGAGGAAGATCGAACGCCGCGCAGGTGTTGGAAATGTCTTGATGTTTCTCGCTCGAATGTCGCGTCAGAAACTGGAGTATTCGATCGATGTTCGCAGTCGTTGACTCGAGGTGCCGCTGCTGTCCCTCCTGATCATGAGTTGGCGTAAAAGGTGGATTCGGCGGCAAAGTGCGCCCGCCCGGAGTTTGGGATCGAAGCTCGGTTGGAGGTAATGTACTGGGAGCGCTCGTAGAGGGAAACTTGCTGGCCATGGGCGGGTATGGCACAAGCTATACGTCAACTGATATGTGCTATCGGACTTGAGAGTCTCGGGCGCGCTGTTCTGGCTCAAGTAGGAGCGGGTCGACTGCCAGCTTGACAGTACCTCGGTAGCTCCCGCCTCCACGATTTCCGCTCGCAGCCCGCTTCTAAAGTGGACAAACACGCGACGTGTTCTGAGCGCGCAACTTTAGTTGGCTCAGCTGTATTCCTTGGCATCACGTGCGGCGAGCCATCGACAGAAGTCTGATGCCAAGGGATACAGCTTGACTGTCAAACTGTATGCCTTGGCATCATGTGAGATGAGCCACGCCGAGTATTGAAGCATGCAAGCCTACTCTTTCACGTTTACATGTGGTAAGAGTTTTCCGTGCCATTTGTTTCCTCGGTTCCTTGCGCTGAAGATTCTTGGTGTCACCGCTACTTGTCTGGATCAATGGCCTACCACGTCTAAAGATCATGTTTGACCCACGGAGCTACAGCGGTTTGTCAGGAACGCGCGCTATACTGGAAGTTCTCAGAGTTGTTCACAAATGCTGCGTTAGTCCATTTTGGCACGGGATTTGTTCGCAGCAAGCGCCCTAATCCATGTCGGGATGGATTGTTCGCTCAACACAGCTGAACAAGAGAATTACATTGTTTACAACAATGTATGGAAGCACAACCACGATTATAACGAACTTGAGATATACCTTGTAGGATCTTAGAAGCCTTCGAGTTGTGTATAGTCTTGCATTGAACAACAGGAATGGGCTCTCGAAGTCTAAAAGTATAGCCAATTTGGCCTCTAGGAACCCTAAGCCCTAAACCCTAAAGCGTTCTGGTCGTGCTGTGATATATCTATGCAGTTGCTGAAACGCGACGCGTCTCGGATATACAGCCACTGTCCCAGATGTGCAGATACAGGGAATGCGACGCATTCCGAGTGTGCAACATGCGGCAATTTGGGTATTTTCTGGGAATTCGCCGCATTCCAGGGAAGCATTACTGCGTAGTCAAGGCTGAATCTATGCTGTCATCTTCACCTCGTGCATTGCGCCGAGTCTTGGCAAGTTTATATACATACACGATGATCAGATATGCATCGCTGTAGCCTTAATGTAAGGGTGGCACGGCGATTGTGTGACCGCCTGACCGCCACTTCAATAGGCAAGATGCACTATCGCGTACTCCGGAGCACCTTAGACGCAGCTGCATGCAGGTGACTTAAGTAGATGCAAGCGAGTCACATAGAGCCGTGACCTCAGGAACATTCACAAGAGGCGATGAGATGGGTCACAGAAGTGCTAGCATGTCACCTGAGCGCAACCAATCAGCACGACAAGATCCTGCCACCCATGTGCCTCTATTACCATTGGAGTATCATGCCATAATTGAGGCAAGTGCTCTTCCAGTTGGTCTCAGAAGATTTTGCGAGCTTTACCGCTCTACTACTTGATTTTGGGCCTCGAACCATGGCGTAACGAGCTATGGATTGCTAGCACAAATAGGAGGGTCCTATGTAAGACGATGGGCTCCCTCAATCTAGTAGCACGAGGGCACAAGTCTTGCGACACCCGATACTGGAACGGCACAGGAGGGTGTATTGTTCTTCTACGAATCTATGTTAGGAGGAGCATCGCATGCAGGTTTGCCTCCCTCCAGCTCGACGCAGCCAGGGCTGAATCGGCTCCGCCTGGTCATACAGGCTGTGCCAAGAGTAAGGATAGGATAAGTTCGTCCTTAAAAACGAACATAGATAGGGCCTTCCTCAGATTCTGCAACAGTCCATCCATCCCCCAAATCCTCGGCATCTTTAATATCCACCTCGATCGCATCTTCATCGTCTTCGTCGTCGTCGTCCTCGTAAGCATTGCGCCTATCGCCTTCCATGCAACACCACTGTCGGGTTTTCGACAAACTCGAATTTTCCAGAGTACGGCTGGATAGCCACTTGAACTTTACTTCGCGGTACTTGATGGTGCATATCTGCTCACCGGGAGCAAAGATACGCGTTTCGTTGCTTGCAACCCTGGCGAACTCCACTTGTACAGAGGGATCCACAAGACCGGCAAAAGGCACCACAGCGCCTGCAGCTGCAAGAGAGAGACCGACGGGCGCGGTGGCTTGACCCTGAGTCCCTTGCTCTCGGGTAGATGTCTGAACGAATCGCGTGTCGGTCATGGTGCAGAAACCAACAATCATATAAATCTTGCGCCCACGGATGGCAGCCTTCTCGATCCACTTTTTCGTCTCTGGGAGAGCGATAGCCCCATCGAAATGCGACTCCGAATTGTCGAGAGCGTAAGCTTTGAAGCAACGCGGTTCGACACGTAATTGACTTGCAGCACGCTTCGAGAATGCCGCTGAGAACAGGGAGGTCACGGAAGCTTCAAAACTCGCTCTGGAACTTTGCTGATTGTGCTCAGCATAGTCAAGCTCGCTCACAATTTCCGTCGGTTGTGTGGCGAAAGGAGGTTGATGGTACCCCTCCAGTGGCTGATCGATACTTGTGACGAATCTTCCGAGCCTAAGAGTTCCAGGTGGCAGCAAAAGTGGACTGGGAATCACAGCGAGAGGCATGATGTGAGAAGAACAAGATAGCGTGGAAATTGTTGACCAAGGGTTGCGCAATGGTGTATCTGCTCTTTCTACCATCGACAAAGTTTAGTAACCACTCCTCAGCTGATAACCGAAAAGCCAATGCTGGCGTGTTGGTTGTGCGCAGCCCCAGCCAAACTCGACACGTACGTTTACTCGAGCCTGCACTGTGGAGAGGTGGCGGCTCAGCTGTAACGTGGCGCGCATATATCACAACACAGGATGGGCTCCGGATTGGACAGCTTCGCGCCGTTGGCGGCCTGGCATTCACCGGATGTGCTCACGGTGCTCAGTGGAAGTCCTTGAGAATATGCGACGTTACGAGCGAAATAGTCAGAAGCAACATAGAATATATAGCATAGAGTATAGCCTCGAAATACATCGATGATGTACAGTATTTCAGGCGACAAAATGTTGGTTTTGCTGGCGCGATGCGCTTCAAGTAGTCTGTACAATATCAGGCAACAGACACGGATAGAGCGCTGAGTGACACAGCTAGCTTGCGGGGCTGGATGCGTCCCCTGCATCCCATCTCGTCCCAGGCTATGCATTCTCATGCAAAGCTGCTGCTGCCGCACAGGCAGCGACATTTGGGCCGATCCGCTGGCGTGGAGTTGCAAGCTGGGTGCGTCGTCGTCACATCAGGCTGAGTCGGTCTCCGTTCTTTCGAGCATGATCTTCCATGCTGCACGCATCTCTGCCACACCGTTCCGCTCGCGTTGAATTCTTTACAACCCTACAACATCACAACGGGGACAGGCTATGCAGAATTTGTCAAAAGTCCCGAGCTGTTGAAATGGACTGTGCGAATTCGAAAACAAAGTACGTGGTGCACACCAGGAGTGACGAGAAGATTGCTCGATCTTGGATGGTAAGGGCAGTCCTCTCTTACAAAATATACGAGGGATCGGGAGAGCTTGTACAGCTCGATGATGCAATCAGATCTATCCGAGAGGGATTGGAGTTGACTGTCCAAAACCATGAATCTCATGCCGAATACCTAAGCATCATTGGTGTGTTTTTAGGATCACGATTTGAGCGCACTGGAGAGGTGAAAGTTCTGGAAGAGGCTATCAACACAGCTCGCAAGGCAGTGAATTTGACCCCATCCAATCACCCAGACCTTGCAGGTCGCTTGACCAACCTTGGGAGCTGGCTTGGGAGACGGTTCGAGCACACTGGAGAGATGAAAGACCTGGAAGAAGCTATCGACACAGTTCGCCAGGCAGTGCAGTCGACTCCACACGATCATCCAAACCTGGCAGCGATCTCGAACAACCTTGGGAGCTGGCTTGGAAGTCGGTTCGAGCGCACTGGAGAGATGAAAGACCTGGAAGAAGCTATCGATACAGCTCGACAGGCAATGCAGTCGACTCCATCCGCTCACCCAACCCTAGCAATATACTTGAACAATCTTGCGAGCTTCCTTGGGCATCGGTTCGAGAGAAGTGGAGAGTTGAATGATCTGGAAGAGGTTATCAACACAGGTCGCCAGGCAGTGCAGCTGACTCCATCCGGTCACCCAAACCTCGCAGCGATCTCAAACAACCTTGGGAGCTGGCTTGGGAGTCGGTTCGAGCGTACTGGAGAGATGAAAGACCTACAAGAAGCTATCGATAGAGCTCGCCAGGCAGTGCAGTCGACTCCACCCGATCATCCAAACCTGGCATTGTACTTGAACAGTCTTAGCAGTAGGCTTGGGCGTCTGTTCGAGCGCACGGGAGAGGTGAAAGATCTGGAAGGGGCTATCGATACGGCTCGCCAGGCAGTGAATCTGACCCCATCCGATCACCCAGACCTTGCAGGTCGCTTGAACAACCTTGGGAGCTGGCTTGAGAGGTGGTTCGAGCGAAGAGGAGAGATGAAAGACCTCGAAAATGCTATCGATACAGGTCGGCAGGCAGTGCAGTCGACTCCACCCGATCATCCAAACCTGGCAATGTACTTGAACAA
This sequence comes from Graphiopsis chlorocephala, assembly GCA_022828445.1. Taxonomy (NCBI): domain Eukaryota; kingdom Fungi; phylum Ascomycota; class Dothideomycetes; order Cladosporiales; family Cladosporiaceae; genus Graphiopsis; species Graphiopsis chlorocephala. The sequence goes on along the minus strand of JAIZZJ010000017.1, from coordinate 335,005 downwards.
CCTTAGCAGCAGGCTTGGGCGTAGATTCGAGCGCACTGGAGAGATGAACGACCTGGAAGAAGCTATCGACACAGTTCGCCAGGCAGTGCAGTCGACTCCACACGATCATCCAAATCTGGCAGCGATCTCGAACAACCTTGGGAGCTGGCTTGGGAGTCGGTTCGAGCGGAGTGGAGAGATGGAAGATCTGGGAGAGGCTATCAGCACAGTTTGCCAGGCAGTGCAGTTGACTCCATCTGATCACCCGAACCTGGTAATGTACTTGAACAACCTTGGGAACAGGCTTTGGAGTCGTTTCGAGAGAAGTGGAGAGTTGAATGATCTGGAAGAGGCTATCAACACAGGTCGCCAGGCAGTGCAGTTGTCTCCATCCGGTCACCCAAACCTGGCAATGTACTTGAACAACCTTAGCAGCAGGCTGAAGAGTCGGTTCGAGCGCACTGGAGAGATGAAAGACCTGGAAGAGGCTATCGATAGAGCTCGCCAGGCAGTGCAGTCGACTCCACCTGATCACCCAGATCTGGCAATGTACTCTAACAACCTTGGCAGCAGCCTCGGGCGTCGGTTCGAGCGGAGTGGAGAGTCGAAATACCTGGAAGGTGCTATCGATATGGCTCGCCAGGCAGTGGATTTGACCCCATCCGATCACCCAAACCTGGCAATGTACTTGAACAACCTTAGCAGCGACCTTAGACGACGTTTCGAACGAAGTGGAGAGATGAAAAGCCTGGAAGAGGCTATCCATACGGGTCGCAAGGCAGTGCAGTTGACTCCACACGATCACCCAAAACTGGCAGGCCGCTTGAACAACCTCGGGAGCTATCTTGGCATACGCTTCGAGCGAAGTGGAGAGATCCAAGACTTGGAAATTGCTATCGATACAGTTCGCCAGGCAGTGCAGTCGACTCCACCCGATCATCCGAACCTGGCAATGTACTTGAACAACCTTAGCAGCAGGCTTGGGCGTAGATTCGAGCGCACTGGAGAGATGAAAGACCTGGAAGAAGCTATCGATACAGCTCGACAGGCAATGCAGTCGACTCCACTCGATCACCCAGACCTGGCTGTCCGTTCGAATAACCTTGGGAACTGGCTTGGGAGGCGGTTCGAGCGCAGTGGAGAGATTGGAGATCTGGAGAAGGCTATTAGCACAGCTCGCCAGGCAGTGCAGTCGACTTCATTCGATCACCCAAACCTGGCATTGTACTTGAACAATCTTGCGAGCTTCCTTGGGCATCGGTTCGAGCACACTGGAGAGGTGAACGACCTGGAAAAGGCTATCGATACAGGTCGCCAGGCAGTGCAGTTGACTCCGCATGATCACCCAAATCTGGCAGTAATCCTGAACAACCTTGGTAGTCTCCTTGATAATCAGTTCGAGCGGAGTGGGAAAAAGAAAGACCTCGAACACGTGGTACAGTGCTATCTAGGTGCCTTCGACTGCACCACTGCTGTCCCTCTGGAACGTGTCAAGGCCGCAGCTCGGTGTCTCAGCAAGCTAGTAGATCAACGTGAAACTCGCAAAGCCGTAATGCTCGGCCGGGACGCTCTGGCCCTACTTCCTATTGTGAGCAACCGCAATCTAGATCGGAACGATCAACAATACGCGCTATCTGGATTTTCGGGCATCGCAACTGACCTTTGTGCTTTGCTGCTTTCGGAAGGCTGTGTCCACGAGGCTGTCGAATGTCTCGAGCAAGGCCGCGCTACCATCATCAGTCGGTTGTTGGATGATCGAAGCGACATCTCCGGCCTCTGTCAAGAACACCCAAAGCTAGCCGAGCACTACCAATCTCTCGTCGCCGAAGTCAACACACCGTTTGGCAGCACAGAGGATAATATCACCGCACATGCTAAAGCGACGCGACGCCGGGAGGCAATGACAGCGCTCGAAGCATGTGTGATAGATATCCGAGCCATTTCTGGTTACGAGAGGTTCCTTCTAAGACAGACTGTCGCAGAGATGCAGGAAGGCATGAACGAGGGTTACGTCGCCATTGTTAACATCTCTCAGATCAGAAGCGACGCAGTCATCATGACTCGAGGCTCTTTACAGGCGATATCACTTCCAGAGCTGATTGTGAATGATGCCAGGCGTTGGCTGGGTACTGATTGGATTGTCAGGAGACGGTCAGAACAAAGGCAGAAGAACGACATGTTCTTGAGATACCTTGCCTGGCTCTGGCATGTCTGCGTAGAAGACACGCTTGACCGCGTATCCGTTCTTTACAGGGGTCAAGGTTCAGGGCTCCCCCGGGTTTGGTGGATCGGATGCGGCCTTGCAAGCTCTATGCCCTTCCATGCTGCTGGAGTCCATGCTCATGGGTCCCTGAAAAACGCCCTTAGCAGGGTGACATCGTCATACACGCCTTCAGTCAAGGCACTCGGGTATTCACGCAACCAGACCAAGCATGCCCGGAGCGATCAGCCTGCGCGGGATCAGATGCTCATCACACTTATGCCGCAAACGCCTAAAGGAGCCAACGACAAGGGAAGTCTTGGGGCATTGAAAGGTGTTTCGAACGAGAAAGAGAAGATTCTCTCAATAGTTTCCCCATATGTGAGCCCTATCGTCCGCGAGACACCCGATGCAGGCGTCGTTCTGAGCGAACTGGAGAAGTGCCAGATTGCGCATTTCGCTTGCCACGGCATGTCGGACCTAGATGATCCGTCCAGCAGTGGCCTCGTCCTGCAGCGTCTGGCCCCCGACGGAACGTTAGAGCAAGACCGCCTGTCAGTCTCCCGCATCGCGCACCTCAGGCTGAAGCACGCACAGATTGCCTACCTCTCGGCGTGCTCAACGGCGGAGAACAAAGGCGCACGACTGCGAGATGAAGTGATCCACATCGTAAGCGGCTTCCAAGTAGCGGGGTTTCCTCATGTCATAGGGTCGCTATGGCCAGCTGGAGACGACGAATGTACGCAGGTAGCAGGTGGTTTCTATACGTCTCTTTTTGAGCACAAAGGCGTGCCGGACTCGGGCGCTGGACGGGTGGCATGGGCGCTACGGGAAGCGGTGATGGCGGCGCGCGCTGAAGACATGGACATGCCATTGAACTGGGCGCAGTTCGTGCACTTTGGTGCCTAAGGTGATCAGATTCAATGGCAAAGACCAGAAGCAGAACGAACCCCGACCACAATGCTAAATTTTAGTCATGCGAGTGCCTCGCGCTCCTGACGATTCAACAAATTATATTTGCTCAACCAAACAACTTGACCATATCTGTTCACAAGCCTGAATCCAATTGAATAGGGCGATGATCCGATCTAGGAATGCGAACATGGGCCACGTGTTCACTTGCTTCGTGCGTCTCCCTTGTCAAAGGCACTGAAAAGCGGATGCATAGCTAGCGGCGGGTCGGCAAGCCCGCGCTTCCGGCCGATCAGAGTCCCGACACCTGGATTCGTGGATCCGGATGCCGGACTTCACGACTGGGTCAGGATTTCTGTGGACGTTTGAGCCGCATGCTTAATTCTTGGTGTAGGACTTGAGAACGGTATGCCCCTACGGATCAACTTGGTAAGGGGTTTCTGTCCAAAATGTGACGAGAAGCTGGAGGCCCACACGCTATCTAGTGCGCTTTTCTGCAAAGCTTATGCATGTATCTCGAGGCCAAAACCTAAGATCAATGCTTTGAATATGAAAGTCGACGTCCTTGTCCTGACAATGGAGTGGCTCCGAGTCGAGGCGAAACAATAAACACTCGAGGACGCGCTGACGCGCCAAAGCGGGCTCGTGAAATGCGCTTGACCTAAATGGGAAGACGCAACGGGGCCCGCTGAAATCAACGGGCCCCGAGGCAGAATCATGTATTAGGCCCCTACGGATCATATTGGCAAGGCTTTTTGCCTTGCTAATCGCAATACAGACTGGTCAAAAGTCATCTTTTCAGACGAGTGTTCTGTTGAGAAGGGTATTGGCAAAAAGAGGACCTGGGTTTGGGGTGATCCTAAGCAGAAATGGGACCACCAACTGATTGAGACCTTCCCAAAAGGGAAGCAGGCTTGCATTATGGTTTGGGGTGCTATCTGTGAGAGATTTACAATGTCTCAATTAGTGGTAATGAAAAGGGACCCAACTGCGAAGAAAAATGGCTATACAGCTTGGTCATACCTAGAGGCATTAAACGAAGGACTCCTTCCTAAGTATCGCAGGGGCCTCACCTTTATGCAGGATAATGCTAGTGTTCATACAGCTAGTGTGGTGGGCATTTGGTTAAGAGATCACTTCATCCCAATACTGCCAAATTGGCCACCATACAGCCCTGATCTCAATCCTATTGAACACCTTTGGGCAAGGCTAAAAGAGATGATCTACGAGCGTCATCCTGATCTGGATAGTATTCAGGATAAGGCTGAACAGGAGAGAATACTTACGGAGGTATTACCTTCGTGTTGGGAAGCACTTGATCCATTAGCAATTGGAAGTCTAGTTCAGTCAATGCCAGACAGAATTGAGGCGTGCATCCGTGCCAACGGGTGGCAAACCAGATATTGAATAGACAGATCTCTTTATTAGGACCTAGGCTACAGCATAAGTCAATCAAAACATGAATCTGTCTATTATCAGTGAATTATGTGGCTTCAAAGGTGTCGCATTGAAAGTTGGTTGACTGCCAAGGAATCAAAATTCCGAAGACTTTTGAACAAGTACTGTACTCCAACACTAACCCTAAACATGTTGTAAAGAACAAACATCGTACGAGCCTCACAAATCCTAGCGGTAGACGCTAGGTACAGGGAGTGAATTTAAGCACATCCACCCGTCCTACTTGTCTGGTGTTTAAGCCATAAACTGCTACGATAGATGAAAAGGGCAGCTTTCGTAAGTTGTCATCGTGCAGCAGTTGGTCGAGCATGCTAGCCTAGAGAAGAATAGCACGCTACTTACGGTATCCGTTGAATTAATACAGATGCAGGGCTAACGATTAGCAATTATGCAGAGGAATGGCACCTGCGTCGCACGAAGGCGCGCGCTTACAGCTGCTGTGAGGCGCAGCCCCCACTTGGACGTGCGTCGTGACCTCCAGACACGAAACATCCACTCGCACCGAATGCTAAGGCTCTAGAAACCATCCGCTAATTTGGGAATTTAGTTTGTAGATTATTTACTCGACGGGCAACAGAAAAGCCAAGCTCCATCACGCTTGTCTGGCCGACTCCTCCACCAACAGCAATAAAGGTGAGCGATAGTACTTGGTTCGCTACAACCAGGCAGCTCACAATTGGCGTGCGGCGTCGAGGAAGCTTTGCTTGTCCGCAGTAAGCCAACGATGCGGTGCATAGAGCCTGCGCCTCAATGGTCCTCTGTAAGGGCCTCTATGCCAATGGTGTGGATGTTCCCCCTCGGCGTTGGTGCGGCGTACGCTCATGGGAAATCATCCAATCAATTCCACTTAATATAATGAATGCTGCGCCGGACTTGTGTTGTGATAAGTATCGACCTGCCTGCAGCGATGACTGTCCACTCTCACTTTTTCCTTATACTGCTATCATAGGGATCTGTATGTCAGACTATTAAGCTTGTGATTCCCCTACCGAGTCCTCAAATTCTCCATATATTCGACTGGCAGACCAGCTTTTACGCACAAAGCGAATCTACGTACCAAGCTCGGGTCTTCCACAAAGTCCTCCTCTTCTTCAGCGCAATCTTGTGCATCATGGCGCCTTATCTTCTTCTCGCCAGCTGGAAAGTCGTAGACACTCCGAGCACTACAGCAGGCTTGAGAGAGTTCATCAGCCAGAGGAATCCAGTCTGGAACTTTGTCTTGAGCCACGCAAGTGCCTTTGCGAAGTGGATTGCACAACCTTGTGAGCCGTACCTTGGGACACTATGAACTGATGTTGATCTGGCTAACACAAATCCAGAGACACTCGTCCTCATCACCGTATGGTGGGTCACGTTCACCATTATCGTGACATGCGTGCTGTGTCTAGGCTTTGGGCCATCCGGTGTAATCCCTGGTGAGCTACCACCCACCTCTGGAAGATGCAAATGACAGCTGACGATTCTCAAGGTTCCTTTACCGCTGCTTTCCAGGGCTGGGCATACGGGGCCTTCACTCCAGCAGCCGGCCTCTTTGCAACTCTCACCAGCTTGGGAATGGTGGGCTTTCTGGCACCTGCTGTCGCTCTTTTCGGCGCGGGGGTGGCTACAGCCACTACGTTTGTTGCCTGGCTGTGCTAATGATCTCTTGAGGACAATTATGGTCGACATAGAAACTTCGGGTTCTGATATCAATTCAATGGTACATAGCGCTCAATATACATGCGGGCCGGAGATGAGCAGCAAAGGATCACAGGAAATCGTCTTCCATAATGCTGAATCTTGTTAACTCGTCAAATACATGACCGTGGCTGGCTACAGCGTGCTTCTAAATATATCGTCTTCCTCCATAGGGCTCTCACCGGTGCCTATGTGATGAAAGGGAAATCACTAAGTCGCCAAAGTGCGCGATTGGATCGCAGTGCACAACCTAATGGATTTCTGCTCGCACAAACACCACTTTCACAGACCATAGATTCAGAGCTAATTTCGTATCGATTAATCACTGGCACATCTGACAGCGAGGATGTGATTTGACTTCTCGAAACTAGAGCTTATCGCGTTGCGGCAAACCAGTGGTGCTTTTAGGCTACGGCCTCCGGCAAGGAGAGACGAGTGGGTAGTATGCATACTGGGTGTACGGTGCATACTGGCCCGCTTCTCAGAGCCAAAACCGTCGGGGAACTTTGGGGATCAAAGCAGGATTAGTGGGGCCTTGTTTACCAGGCCGTGCGACTACATAACAACAAGCTATTTACCCATAAATGCATACCAACGAGAGCTCACTCTCCCGTGCTACAAGATATTGTTCAGGTTTCCGTATGACAATGCTGTGCCTCGATTGCATCAAGTGTGTCGTAGCATCAGCGCTCTAGTGCCCACAAACCGGTAAGTTGTGGAGCGAATGGAACGCTTCCAAATGCAGCACATGTTCTGCGAGCCGCTTGGTAATTTAGAGGGCGACACTTCCCACCACGTGTTGGTATTTGCCTGAAATTAATGTCCGAGGATCGTGGCATTACCAAAAGTGCACTGACGATGCGACTTGTCAATATAGAAACGTATTTGTTGTCCGATCATTCTGTCGGTCAAACCCCTCCATCTGCAATCTCATCCCATCGCTTGATTGTTGTCCACTTCTCCACCCTCCGGCACGTATTGCACCCACACCCAGCCTCTTACTCGAATAGCGCTCTCCGGTTCTTTCGAAGTGTTCACTAGTACCCTTATCATTGAAATGACCATCCGTGCTGCGAGATAGTGTGATACTCACGCTCTAAGCTCTTTATTAGCTCGGATATCTCCTGTATCTTCCGTGCGCAATGGTACAGTTGACTACCGCGGGCGGTTCGTAATGTGAACGTCGTCTGAGCTTGCTGTTTGCGTACCTCTCACCTTTTACTCTTATTCCTTGGTATTGGCTTGTCGCCCGGACTCCTATTCCTACCACCACCATTACCATTCTGCTGGGGCATAACATTTTCAGCCTCGTTTTCGTCGATATTCATGTCGTTTCATAAAGTGTAGAACCCTAAGACTAGCCAACAAATAATTCGGCCGACCAAACCCTAACCCTAATAACCATCAGCCTTGGCCAAATAAAAAAGGCTGCAATGGTCTATTTTCTCAGTCCCAGTCGTAAGTTGCCCGCTTTACTTTTCTTCCCTTCTTTCTTGTGGAGCTAAAGCCCCACGAGTCACTAGTGTCTGGAACGGCATCATCTTCTGGTGGTACTTCTTCGCTGGCTTCATGACTCGAAACTGGAGCCGCAGGATGTTCTTCGCTCACTTCTGCTGGAGACTCCCCTGGTGTTTCCTCCGCTTGAGATGCGCTGTTTTCCGCGATTGAATCTTCCCCGTGCTTCACATCTCGGTCGAAGCCATTGGACCCTGAGCGAAGTCCTTGCGTGGGTAAGTACATGTAGAGCAGTTTCACAGTGATTCGATGGCTCAACTTACTTTGGGAACTCAATCGATGTTTGTCGAGGCTCCTCAACTCGTGTAAACCGGCTTGAAGCACAGTCAGCCTCTCCATACATTTACCACGCTGATTTGTGGTGTCTTCAGTCTCTGATGCAAGCTGTGAGATTTCTTCTTCCGACATCTCGTGAATCACTTCCGGTCTGAATAGAAACGGTAGTCTCCCCACGAGGCACTGTTCTACAGCAAGTGTGCTGAAGTTGTCGACGACTCTCTTCAACGCGACCTTCGATTCGTCAGTTTTTTATGCTCATTCTGGACGTGAATGACATACTTTGTAATACGCTTGCATGTAATCTACAGCGGAATCACTTGCATAACGCTCCATGTCGGTTTCTACGCTTCGATCCAGGACGTCCAGCAACTGACTTGGCCGAAAATACAGCTGTGTGGCTTGGTCCAAGTTATCAGTATTGAGATGACCTTTCAAAGCCAGTTCGAAACTTTTGCGGCGTCGTTCTGACTGTATCTTTTGGACAGAATCGATCAGATAGTGATTGTAGGTGATAGGGTGCACGGTACAGAATGGGTCGAGGATTTGCGACACCTTTTCATCGAGGTCAAGCCGCAGAGCATCAATTCCTCTATTCAGAATTCTGAGTATGCCATCGGTGGTATCGGACACAGTACTGTGATCAACGATAGCAGTCACCGCGTCATACGTCGCCTCGATCACATCTTCTTTCGCCTTTGTGACATGCCTTTTCCACGGCTTGCATTGTTCCGCAAAGAGCTCCCCGATGATGAGGGGATTGAATGTACCAGGCAATTCGCAGCCCCTGCTTCTCCGCATCAATTGTGTAACTTCTTTGAGGTAGTCTGATCTGGAGATCCCATTAGGTTCAAGGACCTCTTCCTCAGGAGTCTCAACAATGATGCGAGCGTGACCTTCTTCTCGTATCGTCTCTTCAAAGTCGGTCAAGGTGTTTTGAATGACCGCTCGTAGACGTCTCCGGTACCCATCCTCCGTCATCGCATTTCCGAAGAACTGGTCGTTGTACATGCCATCCACAGCTGACTTGATGAGAGCGGAAAGATCATGGCTGACCTGCAGGAGGTAGCGACGTTGGTCTGCTATTGTTGCTCTAGAGCTGCCAAGTTGCGCCAAGATGTTGTGACTTGCGGCGATACCGGCGCCCACATCGTCCAAAAGGCTAGGTAGTTGGAGAAGGATCTGGTCTTTGAGGACGTTGCTCAATCGAATCTTTAGCGTCTTGGCTCCCAAAAATGATGACTCGATGGAAGCCCACGCTCCACTAGCGAAAAATGTCTCTTCTATCTTGTCCCGTGCGATGGATGTGGTGTTTCTTGTTTCGTAGCTTCTGTTTCGCAGTACATGCCAGCCCAACCGGAAAACGACGTCTTTGTTCTGTGCAAGCCTCACATATGAGCTCTCGCTATCTGAGCCAGGATCCAAAGTGTCTGGTTTCGTTATGAGTCCGAGCGTACGCATTCCTTCCGGGTCTAGATTTCGTGCCAGCTCTGTGACCTCTTGTAGAGCAAAGTCGCTCTTGGCGGATACGACGGCGAGTATGATGCTCCTCGGCCTTTTCATATATCCAACCACCATATTTCTGACAGTATCTGCATCCTCAACCGATTGGTCTTGGTTTCCAGCTCGGAAGAGACCCGGAAGATCGACCATTGTGAGGTGTGGTTGAAGAGGCCCACAAAGCTCGACTCGGAGAATGTCAGTGCTGAATCTTTTGACATCAGATAGGCCCATGACTTCTTTCGCCTTCTCAACGACTTCACCCAGGTCGGGCGTCTCATTCTCAAAGTCGTAGCCGAATTCTGAAAGACGCTGTCGCTCGCGGTCTGTTCGGTTTGGACCAGCAGTGATAGATATCTTGACAGTTTCGTTTTGTGCGCGCCGCAGTACGAGCTCTGTAGCGAACCTTGTGCACAGGTTGTCCTTCGTTGGGAACGACATGCCAGAAATAGCTTCGAGGACCGAGCTCTTTCCGGCTGACTGGTCGCCGCAAACCACAATTTCAGGCAGATCCACATACTTGCTAATGCCTTTGGATCGAAGTCTGTCGATGATATCCAGTAACTGCCGGTGTTGCTCGGATTGTAGCTCTACTGAAGACATGGCGAGCACGCGGAAGTCCCGTGACTAGTTCAGAAAACAACTTCTTTTCTAGAAGAAAATGTTGCAAAAAGGCTGCTGCTTGCCAATGCCACAACTGCTTTTGTCACTTCAGCGTGCAATGTCCAGACTAAGTACTCTGTGATGCGGGATAACTTGAGGATTTTCGAATTTGCCAAGAATGGAAATGCAGGGTCACAAACCTCTTGACAACGCATACTTCTACCTTCTCGATACAGAGTCCCGATCAGTGATGCGATATGATAACGCAAGCCGCATGCATCACACCAATGTTTCGCTTAGTAGAGGCATTCTTACAGTAGTGTCTATGGCAACCTCTGGTGTGAGAACCTGACTTATGTGGCCTCTGCACTGAATACCGGTGAGCTCATCAGCGAAGGCAAATTGAGCTCGTTTGCATGTGCTCCACTTACAGGCCTGGAGAAGCACAACTTGCAGCTCAAATGTGCTAGCTCATTGACCCACCTAAGACTGCGGAAGAAGGTTCCGACATCCGCGCATCGAAGTACAGAATCATAACGCATGGCTGATAGCACTAACTAGCTGCTTCGCCGCCACTGAGCTCTTGACACGCATACAGTCGCTTGCTCCGTCCGCATGACGTGTCGGCCGAGATTCTTTACTGCAGCGTGTTTGACTCTTATTTGCTGCCTCATAGCTTAACAACAGGCGACTGAGTTCTCTTGCTGTAGCTCACGATACTGTCCTTCCTGATGATTCGATTCACGGCTGGACGGAGGTTACTCCCAGTTTTTTAGAAATGAGCGTCCTGTTATGCCACGCGCTGAAATCACACAACAATCTCTCAAGCCACGTTAGAGTGCAAGAGAGGGACGTCGAGTGGCGATAGCCTCACGAATTGTATCTGGCGTATCAGGTAAGCTTTACGCCCGGCTGAAAATAAATCCGCTTTCACGCGGCTGCGCTCTGATTGGCAGTAAAAGGATGTGGATCAACATGCGATCGCGGATAATGGTAGAGAAATCCTTCATATGACCACTCCTTGTCCATTAGTTGAGCTTTCACTTAACGTGGACAATCAACATTCGTCAGATTATTCCATCACCACAATGTCCACACCAGCCACAATCTTTGTCACAGAGAGCCCAGTTTTGCTCGTTATCGTCGTACAACGCATATCGAGAAGAGACGTCGTTGTACGGAGAGGTCAGCGAACACTTCGGTCTGCCTTTCCTGGCTTTCCCGCCGTTCTCACCACCCTCTGGCACAAATACGACGGGTTGATATCGCAGCTCGCTAGCGTGAAACTGTCAGAGGTCAGTAAGATAACAAGGTGGGGGTACAGACCTCATACTGCGGACTGGGCTAAGACCTCCTGGTTTGCAAGTGGAGTCGGCCCACAGGTCGTCGAAGCTGCTACTGTCACGTTCGACCTGGTTTCTCTCTTGGGCGGAAACCTCCAGCTTTTAGGGCCTAAGCTTTTTTGTCTTCCATGATGCTTGTAGCTTGGACTTCTTGACTCCTTTAGCCGTTTCTCGGTTTCGACTCGGGCTTTTTCCAACCAGTGGCAGCTCATCCGTTTTTGATAAATCGCAGAGAGTAGAGGTAAAAACTCAACATCACCAACGCAGTAATCAATGAGAACTTGCGGAAGAGGTCGAACATTGAAGACTTCGTAGGTTCCACCGAGTTTGGGGTCAAACTTTTTGATGACTTCTTTCTTCGTGTTTTGCCATTGCAATAGGGCTTCTGACGGCAAAGCTTGCTCTTGCTCTATGCACTTGGCGAGGCCGCACAAGGCGTGCTTCATGCCTTTTCTAGATGCCAGCTCTAGAAGCTGTACATCCACCACTCCGTCCAGTCGGACGCCAAACAGAGCGTACAATGCGTCGGAGTCGTTTCGAACATCGAATAGATACTTCTTGATGGCCTTAGACTCCAGTGCATCCTTGAGAGATTTTCCTTCGGAACCGGTCGTGTCGAAAGCTGTCATGCCCAAAATGTGAATATCGACAATGAACGCTTGTTCGCACGACGGGACAAGTATCTGTACGAGGGAAATGGAGCCATGACGAGATAAGTTGATTCCTTCCAAGTCCATGTAGATGGAACCAAAGCTCTTTTGGAGGTGTGCCAAAGTATCAACAAGGGATTTAACAGTAGTGGGGGTGTCCACCATCACCGCGGTGGTCAACCTCCAGGTGTTCTGTGCACCAGATTCGCTGAGCTCGAGTTTACCCATCTCTTTGGTGGCGCCCACCTCAGGTGGTGTCACTGCAATAAGGTTACTGGAGGTGGTTGTCAGGTAAAGAGACCGTAGACCAGTAGAACTTGGGTAGATCCAATGTTGGCAAGTGTAGACACGCCTGGTTGCACCAAGAGATCTTTTTGCGTGAGAGCAAAGCTATTTTACTATTGGACGAGAGCTTGCAAAATAATACCGTGGTTGCTGCCGACGATAGTTCTCACAAGACGGCCTGTGTTTATCGGTTCCGAAGTCAAAGGCTCCACGTTCGTTGGAAGCGAAGAGATACCAATGGTATCATGGTCAGAGGCTGGCGATCTTTTCAAAATGGAGAAGTCGGGCTTTACCGGTCGACAAGTAATGATGTTTGACAAGCGCAAGCGAGTCGCAAATGGAAACTATGGGAACAGGATGTAAATATTGTTGCAGCAAATGGAAATCATTGCTCTACCCTCTCAAGAAGCTCACGACGTTCGGGTCGCATGCAGTGACAGCTCCATTGCATGCATCCAACATTCGACCGGCGACCTATCGTGATGTAACCTTAGCGTTCCCGTGTGTGATCAACGTGTCCTGAGAAGCCCTGGCAATGCATGCTGCACAGATAGAAGAATGCAGCACTCATTCACATGCTTCCTCGGTTCGTACTGGCACCACAGCTAATCAAGAACCGTTCATGCTTAGCTGTGGAGGCGGGGAGCTCGCTCCGGCAGCGCTTGGCGCATGAATTAACAATTTGCAGTACATCTTATGCAAGCCCATGCGCATAGGTGTGCATGGCCCTCAATTTTGCCGATGCAAGCTAGCGACAAGCAAAATTATTTGTGGCGCATAGTGTTGTCATTTGTTCTCGCATTTCAAGCTAGGCCATGCTTTTGTGACAGCGCACGCCTGCATGATGACGAATGCTGGGAGCTGGAGAAGAGGGTCACAGGGACATACAGTGGTCTGTTTGGCGACAGCCACAACTGCAAGTTATCCACCACATAAGTCCTGGGTCTGCTTTTAGAGTACAAGGTCGATCCTCGAAGCAGACGTAGACAGAAAGGGGGGTACCAGTCATGAGAAGAAGGTGGCATTATAAGATCATTCTAAACGGCCAGAAGGGTGATAGTTCTAAGTCGCGAACCATATCATGATCATTTGGTCTCTGGCATCTCTCCAGGCGTGGACCACGGCCTGCACCCAATGACTTAAGTCAAGATGTTCATGTTCATGCAATTTGCAATAGGGCAATACTCCGTATACTGCGGCGCTGCGGTTTCTCAACCTCTTCCCTCCACGATGTCCCCTGACATGAGCATGCTCGACGTTATGATGTTGACGGATCTGGTTGACGATTTTATAGACGAATCTGCAGCTGTTACAGCCAAAGCCATGGTATAGTCTGAGTTTGGGCAGGGCCTTACAGTCTGGTTTGGGTAAACAGAGTTCCTCCGCACGTGGATCGAGTAAAGGTTTATCCAGCATGGAGGGAAGTGCCTAGTTGACAAATGTTCTAACAAGATCGCGGCTACCGAGCGCAGTTAACTGCTCAATGTGAAGTATGTTGAGATGTGCTTGCAAGTTGTGCGGAGCGATTGCAATACCGCAAGGCCGACAGACAACGACACCATGATTGGGCAGATGTACCAGTATATCCATGCTTGTGAAATTTGCTGCTATTACGAGATCGCAAAATTCCCTCGATATGTGGTTCTTCGATTTTTGGTATAGATACGTGCATATATTTCCGACACGTTGCAGTGCACGGATTTTTCGGATCACAGCATGGGCAATTTACTTCTTGCGATGGCGCTCAGGAAGCAAGGCTAAGGGTTGGCCGGGGGTGTATAAGCGAGATTAGAGGCTGGATAGCACCGGCTTTTGATTGGTCGATCGAAGAAATCGGACGCGATCTGTATGAGCATAGGTGGTCAAGTGGAGGAACGGCGATTGCCATTTGGATCTCGTCCTTTCTGAGATTTCGTATGTGGTCGGCAATACCTGTCTCTCTTAACCAAGGAATAACGGCAGAGACATGGTCGTCGAACCGGTGTACTCGATTAGCATCGTCGTCAGCATCACGCTGTGCTTGTTGGACGTCGCTTTCTTAGGTGTAGAAGAACTCTTCTATTCGACGTTTTTGCTGCATAGCGCTTTCCATATCTATACGGGCCACTTTCAAGTACTGACCTGTATGTATGTAGCTCCTAGCTAGTCCTCCGAGAGCGGTGTCTACTGTTTCTATATCGTGTAGTCATTGAATCTCAACCTCTTCGATCTGTTGTCTGCCTGATTTACAATATCCTCTACCGGCCGCTTCCGTGAAGGCAGAGAGCAGGGAGCGAATCCTAAAAACTGATGCCATTCTTGACTGACTCGGCGATACTCCGACTTTCTCGCTTCCACATGCCCTGCAGCCTCTTCAAGGCCGCGAGCATACGTCGTACCTGCTGTCCATGATGTATGAGAGCCCTGCTTGTCCACTCCAGACTCTTCCAAACCATAATCGCGCTTGAAGCCACCGCATTTGAGGTGTTTCCGGGAAATTGCGACTGCTAGATGTCGATAAACAGAAATGTTCAGCGCAACGCCCAACGCCTCCTTCGTCTCGCTTTGTAGGACGCGGCTGAGTCTTGAGCTGTCCCAAGGATCTAAGCTGCCTCGCTTTGCCCACAGGAATGGTGATGGTAGTTCCCTTCTGCGTAAAGCAAGCATCTCTAGCTTCCTACAGAACGGTTCGACAAGCCAGAGGTAATATATGAGTAGCTCGCTAACTTCTTTCGGAAGGTAGCGATGGATGATCTTTGTGTTTCCAGTGGTACTGTAACCTTTATGATATGTCGTCACTGTGCTGACCATACCACCCTCGACAAAGACGTTTCGATGGTGGCCGTTCAAGGTGTTGATATGTCGTAGACTCAGTATCTCGCTGCCACGCGCTGGCTGGCCTGCAGTCAAGTGTATGAGTAGAAGTAATCGCTCGAGAAATGCATCCACCAGTAGGAGGTAGTCTTGACAGACTTTTTGGTTCCATGTTGGTTCTGTTACTACACTTTCTGGATGTATGAATTCCTCCTGAAGCCATGGAGTCTCAAGTATTCTCTTGAGTAGCCACATCTCACGATCCGGTAGCGCACTTTGGAGGTTCTGAGGATGGCGCAGGAAGTTCCACCCCTTCTGATTTTCAGTCGGGTTGTCGACAACACGATGAATCCAAAACCGAACGTCCAGGTCTTCGCGCTTCTCTTGGGTATGGAGCAGTAGAAGCTTCTCGAGCTGAGCTTGTGCCTTTCCAAGCTGATCGCGAACAAAGTTCTGCAGTGCACTCATGTCCAGGTGACGTACACCTTTGTAGGAGACTGAGAGGCCATCATCTGACCAGGATATGTATCCCAAACATGTCGTTGAATCGCGCACTCTCTTCCCATACACACGTAGCTGACTAGCCCAGCTGAATGGCGATCGCACTCCGTTGATCAAGAATCGCACTCGCATTTCGTCAAGAAGGTCGGCAGGCTGTATGCTTGGAACATCTCTTGCACCTACTACAGCTTTCTGGATCACCAACATCTGTGCTATCTTTATAAAGCCAGATAGAGTAGGTGTGAAATGGTAAGCCTCCTTGAGGATCCCTTTGACAGGGTCGAAGGCAATTGCCGCTAGAAATCCAATAGCAGCGCTTTCGAAGAGGTCGCCTTTCAAGTCGTGATCCAGCAAAGAGACACAAAACTCGAGGCAATCCATATCAAGAGCGTCGCATGATTGTTCTGTGGCAGATGTAGCTTGTTCTCCAAATGTCATATCGCACAAGGATAGTTGAGCTAACTTTTCGCCTTGAGTAACAATCTTGTACCAATTGGCTGCTTGTCTGCTTGTAAGCTGATGTCGTAGTAAGACCTTCTGGCCTGGCTGTGCCGTTCGATAGACAAAACAAAGAAGTCCCTTCCAGATTCTCGTGTAATGACGCCATGTCGAATTCTGTAGTTTCACCAATAGCGGGCGGTCAGTAGCACTCGGTCGTTGTAGAAAGCTGTTAATCCGGACTTGATCGAAAACGTTGATGCTGTCGTTGCAGACAGATTGGTATGCATCCTCGACCACACGTTCGAGGCTGTTGCATATAGCAAGCAGTACTGGCTCAGTGGCGGCATCCGGCTGTCTTACTAATGCGGCAACCTCGAGCAAACAGTGACCGTGTAGGTATGAAAGCCATCGGGTCAATTGCAGCCAAGGAGAAGTCTCCTTTTCACTTGTTTCCTCACTTGCTATGTGGCCTCGCTTTTCTTGATCCCGCTCAATAGCAGCAAGGTCTTGTAGCACTGAAGCAGCTATTGAAGTCGGCTTCGCGGCTCGCTGTTGGGGGTCCCTGCCCTTAAGTTGCCCCTCGGAAAGCACTGTGAAGTAGCTTGTATGGCGCCCTGTGTGGAAAAAGCGCTGGCAACAAACAGGCTTCCTTGCATCCGCTTGCTTCTGGAAAGAAACATGAAGTGACGCTGCTGCCCTCGAACCACCTCGTCTCCCAGTCGCGGTCCAGTTGTGTACTGCTCGCCAATGCTTCTTCAGATTGTCCATCGAACGGCAGACAAAAGAACATTTCTCAGGCTCTAGTCGGCATTGCTTCCCATCCTGGAACAGACGTAGACCCTGTATTGGTTGATCGACAGCCTTTGGTAATTCGAATTGTTCGTGCGAGTGGGAGACTCCCTGCCAGGCCTGCAATTCGTCGCATATAAGCGCCCTTTCTGCTTTTGGCAATCTGCTATGCTTTTCTCTGAGGTGAGTACGAGCGTTATCTGGCCAAATACAATAGTGGCAGATCTTGCATAACACGACACGATACTTTGGCAGGCATTTGAAGTAATCGAGAGCGCTAGTCATCTCGTAGGAAGTCATGTCAGGGCAGAAAAGAATTGTAGTTGAGATCTGGGAAAAAAGACTTAAAGTGAAGATAGAGAAAGTGTAGAGCCTTTTCCACCGAGTGCCTGCATCTTCTCTACGCGTAAACACCGCGTACTTCGCGCATCGCTCGCGCGCCTTCAATATTTCTATTACAGCCTCTGCATGAATACTATAACCGAAGTAGGGCTGGGAAGTGGAAGCGTAGCGAGCGGCAACAACGGACAGCGCCGCTCGGGAAGCTAGGGTAGGAGAGAACTCCAAAACACAGAGAAACAGTACAGGATGCGCGCGATAGAGAGACAGAATGCAGGCGTGTTTGAATAGATATAGGCATATCTTACACACAAAAGTCGACGAGGCGGACCAGTGGAAATGTTTAAAACGTGTTTCGAGCGGAGAAGAGCATAAAATAGAGTCGAGTCGTTTGAAGAGTCGAGTCGTTTGGCTATACTACTTAGGATACTACTCAGACTTAGGACGAAAACATGAACAACGATATCGAAGAAAGTGAATGTATTGTGATCCAGAAAGAAGGAGGTGAGGTTGGAAAGCGGGGCGTGGGGTTGGGGGGATCTGGGAGTCCCGCTGGCGCCGACGCGGGCGCGCCAAGCATGGAGGCGGGGGAGGGGGCGGAGAATGGAAATGGGGGGTGGGCGATGGTTACGAGGCGGAAATCGAAGGCGGCGAAGGCGGTGGGCACTAGCCCACAGCTCGCAAAGACAGCGAAAGTTTTCGCGTCCACTAGCGAGCTAGAGCGGAAGAGAAAGGCCGAGCAGAGTATGGCCGACCAGATCGCTGCGCTCCGCGAGATGGTCCTTCAACTCATCAAAGGCCAGGCCGAGCAGAAGACTCGGTTTGAAGAGCAGGAGGCGAGGTATACCGAAGAGATTCGGAAGCAGGCAGCGCTGCTAAAGGAACTCGTCAAGGAGTCCCAAGGACAGCAGCGGTCGACCACAGCCCTCGAGGCAACTGTTGCAAAAAGCGTAAGGAAGCCAAGCTATAGCGAGGTGGCAAAAGGCGACCATACAGGTACGCCTAGAAGCTCGCAGGCAGTGACCGGACCGTCAAGAGTGCAGAAAAACCGACCCTCGGATCATGCACGCGACGACGACCGGACAGTCAGCGTAGACACCGGGAGGACAAAAGGAGGAAAGATTGATTTTACAGTAGTGAAGAAGAAGCTGCAAGCCGGGCTCGACAAGACAAAGGCAACGGAGGGGCTAGTGATCGAGTTCCTCCGCCCAGGGCCGGGAGAGAGGATCGAAGTCATCTTCAAGGATAAGGCGCAGGCGGAGAAGGCGAGAAAGCACACGCAGTGGGTGACAGGACAGATGCCCGGTACGCGGGTGAAGGGGGAGCAGTGGTACCCGATAAAGTGCGACATGGTCGCAAAACAGGCGGTCATGGATGCAAACGCAGACGATGGGAAGACTCTGAAGACCACGCTATGCCAAGAGTTTGGCAAAGAGAACGTCTTCGAAGGACACGATTTTACAGCAATGAAAGCGCACTGGTTGAGTAAAGTAGACACCACAAAGAAGGTCGGATCTCTAGTGATCTGGTTAAAGAATCAGCTCGCAGCAGACCACCTCCTCCAGGCCGGTACAGCCATTTTCGGAGCGACGGGTGCGTATTGCTCGAAGTGGGAGAGGCGGGAAGACACCCTACCGTGTTTCAACTGCAACCGGTACGGACACAAACAAGCGTCCTGCAGAGTACCCCCGAAGTGCGCGCTATGCTCAGGGAAACACTCGAGGCACGATTGCCCACGGCCTACAGATCTGAAGTGTCCGGCCTGCAACAAGGAAGGACATTGTGTCTTCGACTGGCAATGCCAGCTTAATCCGAGTCACTGGAAGTATAAGGGCATTCAAAAAGCGGAAAAGGCGACCCTGCGTGATCAGATAGCGGAAGCAGCCACATCAAACCGGACTACACCAACTAGGGGAGGAGGTAACACGAGTGTAGAGGCAAGCCGGGGACAGGAGCACCAGAAGCAAGCATCGGTGACAGAAACTACGGACGAGCGCGAGGTCGACATGACCGACGTTGCCGAAACTCACGCCTCGGATGAATAGGGTGCAGGTAATGCATCTAAACGCAGGAAAGCGAAAGGCCGTCCAGCACGGACTTCTGAACGACGAAACAATCAAAGGATTTACAGCTCTGGCAGTAGTAGAGCCATACATCTTCCAGCACCCCCAGACAGGCGTACCGACCATACCGCAGGATCGCCACTGGCAGATATTCGAACCAACAGAGAAGAGGCGAGATGGACATGCGAGGCATGCCTTCAGAGCAGCATTATGGGTGAACAGGAGATGCAGGGCGATTTCTATTCCAGCAGACAGCTACGATGTAGCAGCGGCGCTCATCAGACTGCAAGATAGGAGCCTGGTAGTGATGGCGTGCTATGAAGCCAGGAACGCCAGGACAGAAGTAGAGAGGGAGACGGACTTAGCAAGGCAGCTACGAGCGATCGAGTCGGCGACTCAGCGGGCACGACGAGAGGCTGGCGACACGCCGCTAGACGTGCTCCTCTGCACTGACCTAAACAGGCACCATGTACTATGGGGAGGGCACCGAGCGCGGATGGACGTTGGAAGGAGGAACGAAGGGGAACCTATCATCGATTTTATGCAGGAGGCAGGCCTGCACTCGTTGCTGCCAGTGGGGACGATCACATGGGAGCATCAGTCCAAGGATCTGGCTACGACGGTCGACGTCATTCTAGGATCAGTTGGAATTAGGGAGAAACTGGAGTACTGTCGGATCCATACCACCGACTACGGATCAGACCACATGCCGGTCGCACTAAGCTATAGTGGGCGCCAAGTTGAAGAGGGCGGGGGGAGGACGAAGAGGCTCTATAGAGACGCAGATTGGGGGACTATCAGGGCGGCTACCAGCAGTGCGCTCAGGCACGGCCAGGACAGAGAGAGGATTACGGACGCCTGGCTACTAGACGAAGCAGCCGAGACTTTCCTGAATGAAATAAACATGATTCTGGAGGAGCACGTACCGAGGGCGAAAGAGTCGCCGTACGCGAAACGCTGGTGGACGAAGGAGCTCTCGACCCTACGGAAGGACTATACTATCAAACGGAACCGGGTCACGACGCTCCGTCGGAGGGGCGAAGATACTACGCAGGCGCGGATGGTAGCCCATCTGGCAAGAAGGACCTACCTAGACGAGATCGACAAGCAGAAGAAACAGCACTG
Source organism: Graphiopsis chlorocephala (assembly GCA_022828445.1). Classification (NCBI taxonomy): domain Eukaryota; kingdom Fungi; phylum Ascomycota; class Dothideomycetes; order Cladosporiales; family Cladosporiaceae; genus Graphiopsis; species Graphiopsis chlorocephala. The sequence continues at coordinate 314,556 of JAIZZJ010000017.1, read as the reverse complement.
GAATGATTTTCTGGACAACCCGGACAACATCTGGAAGGCAGCCAGATACGCCAAACCATCCGGCGCGGCCATGGATATACCCGAGCTATCGGTGGACGGACAAAGGTACCAATCGGATGAAGAAAAGGCGAAGGCCTTGATGGAAGCCTTCTTCCCTACACCTCCGATGCCAGAGGTATCAAACAATAGAGTGCGCCGGGCCATCCACCAGGCCCGACCTCTGGAGTGGCCGTGTCTCACGAGACACGAGGTCGAGAGAGCTATCTTTAGGAGCAACCCGGACAAGGCACCAGGCATGGAAGAGATCAGCTTCCGAGTCTGGAGGGAACTATGGCCAGCGGTAGGCGACCACCTACTATGGTTATACTCTACATCACTGGAGTTGAGACATGTACCTAAGCAATGGAAGACTGCCAGGATCATCACCCTGAGGAAGCCGGGAAAGGCAGACTACACTCGACCGACAGCCTTCCGCCCAATATCACTCCTCCCGACGATAAGTAAGGGACTCGAAGCAGTGGTAGCGGCACGCCTTTCGTATATGACAGAAAAGTACAACCTTCTTCCAACGAACCACTTCGGCGCGAGACCTAGGAGGTCAGCCGAACAAGCACTGAACGTCCTCGTTGAAAGGATCTATCAGGCATGGAGGGGCGGTAAGATTCTCACGCTGATCTCCTTCGATGTAAAGGGCGCCTTCAACGGAGTGCACTCGAAGGTGCTAGAACGTCGGCTGGCGGCGAGGAGGGTTCCAAAGCCGATGGTCGAGTGGATAGGGGACTTCTGTACGGGTCGGCACGCCTCAGTCACTGTAGGCAGGTACGAGTCGGAGGTGGCGGAGATCGAGTATGCAGGGATTCCACAGGGATCACCGCTGTCACCGCTGCTATACGTGTTCTACAACGCCGACCTGGTCGAGCGGTCGATTGACGGCCAAGGGGGGTCGATCGGATTCGTCGACGACTTTAACGCCTGGGTGGTAGGGGCGGACGAGGAAGAGACTACAGCAGCGATCGAGACCACCATCCTACCTCATACCAAGCGATGGGCGAGGCAGAGCGGCGCAACGTTCGAGGCCGACAAAACCAGCCTTATCCATTTCACCAAGAGGGCGGGGGCAGACGACACTAGAGCAGTCCAATTCAACGGTACCGCGATACTACCCCAGCGAAGTGTCAAAGTTCTCGGCGTCACGTTGGATAAGAAGCTGGCGATGGACGAACACCTCTCACGAGTAATCAACAAAGGTACTCGAGCGTGCTTATCGCTCCAGGCGATCAAAGGCACAAGACCAGCCCAAATGAGACAGCTTTTCCGTAGCTGTGTTCTACCGATCACCGATTACGCCGCCTCGGCGTGGTACGGCCCTGGGAAGGTTGGCGTGGTCAGGCTCGTGAACGCACTCGAAAAAGTACAAAGGCTGGGAGCGAGGTTGATAACCAGAGCATGGAAGAAGGTAGCACTACCTATCCTCGAGGCCGAAGCGTGTCTCGAACCCACCAAGGAACGCCTAGACAGGAAGGTTTCGGCACACGCGGCAAAGCTTATATCGCTCCCAAAGAGTAACCCAGCTAAGAGCGCGCTACTACATGGGTTCAACGTAAACACACAAGTATCGCCACTCGGAGCGACAGTCGCAGTATCGAAAGAGCGGCTGAAACCAAATGGATCCAGGCTACCTATGGAAGACCCGCCGTGGATCCAGGCGCCATGGACAGACCACAGCCATCGAGTGGTCATCAAAGAAAAAGACCAGGCAATCAGAGACACGGCCACGATCGCAGGAGCAGGTACTGTGGGCCTATACACCGATGCGTCAGTCGCGAAGCGGCTGGCCGCCATCGCAGTCGTAAAGAGGACCGGGATAGTCACCCAAGTCGTCAGGCGAGACTCGATAGGATGGGCGTCTACGTGTGGGGTCTTGAGTGCAGAGATTGCAGCGATAGCAGCTGCTCTGAAGTACGCTCAGGAGGATCTCAAGCAAGTTCAGCAGCTGGTGGTATTCTCAGACAGCCAGCAGGCTCTCCGAGCAATCCAAGCCGGCAACGATGCTAGGACCGGACGAGCGCTCCTGTCGAAGATCGCAGACAGCATAGAAGCTCTTAGCAAGGCAGGGATAGATCTCAGATTCAGATGGTCCCCGGGACATGAAGGCATAGTAGGAAACGAAGAGGCCGACGATGCAGCAAGAGAGGCATCGAGTCACACGGGTAAACCTACGGCTCCGGCACTAGAGAGGGTGCGGGAAATGTCAGGCGTTATCCGTTTGATAAATCGGGATAGGAGTGAAGATCCGAACCCGTTCGACACCACGAGGCTGCCTGGCCAATATACGTGGAAGATGGATCAGGCCCTACCTGGAAAGCACACCCTACAACTATACGGGTCGCTCACCTCGGACCAGGCGTCGATCCTCATCCAGGCGAGAACGGGACACTGCCGCCTGAACCAGTACCTGTCCCGAGCAAGACTGAGAGACGATGCCAAATGCGGATGTGGAGACAACGATGAAACCATCAAACACGTCCTTCTTTGGTGCCCGAGATGGGCAGACGAGCGTAGGGAGCTACGAGCAGCCGCAGGCGATAGGTCGGGAGATATACCCTACCTTTTAGGAGGATGGGGATCGAAAAAGGACATCAGAACGGGGCAGTTATTAGACGGCCCGAGGGAAAAATGGAAGCCGGATCTAGCAGTCGTCAAAGCTACTATCCGATTTCTGGAGAAAACTGGCAGGTTGGCCTACCAGCAGGAGGCCGTACAGGCAGTATAGGGGATGGACTACTCTCACACTCACCCTGAGCAAAGGCAACGAATCTCATTTGTAAGTAAGGTTACTCTTAGGGACGGCTCATACGGTCACCGTGAATAGCCTGACAGAATCAATCAATCAATCAATCAATCAATCATACTACTTAGAATCGGATGAAGAAAAGGCGAAAGCCTTGATGGAAGCCTTCTTCCCTACACCTCCAATGCCAGAGGCATCAAACAATAGAGTGCGGCAGGCCATCCACCAGGCCCGACCTCTAGAATGGCCGTGTCTCACAAAACACGAAGTAGAAAGAGCTATCTTTAGGAGCAACCCGGACAAGGCACCAGGCATAGACGAGATCAGCTTCCGAGTCTGGAGGGAACTATGGCCAGCAGTAGGCGACCACCTACTATGGCTATATTCTACATCACTGGAGTTGAGACATGTACCTAAGCAATGGAAGACTGCCAGGATCATCACCCTAAGGAAGCCGGGAAAGGCAGACTACACAAGACCGAAAGCCTTTCGCCCAATATCACTCCTCCCGATGATAAGTAAGGGACTCGAAGCAGTGGTAGCGGCACGCCTTTCGTACATGACAGAAAAGTACAACCTTCTTCCAGTGAATCACTTCGGCGCGAGACCTAGGAGGTCGGCCGAACAAGCACTGAACGTCCTCGTTGAGAAGATCTATCAGGCATGGAGGGGCGGTAAGATTCTTACGTTGATCTCCTTCGATGTGAAAGGCGCCTTCAACGGAGTGCACTCGAAGGTGCTAGAACGTCGATTGGCGGCGAGGAGGGTTCCGAAGCCGATGGTCGAGTGGATAGGGGACTTTTGTACGGGTCGGCACGCCTCAGTCACTGTAGGCAGGTACGAGTCAGAGGTGGCGGAGATCGAGTATGCAGGGATTCCACAAGGATCACCGCTGTCACCGCTGCTATATGTGTTCTACAACGCCGACCTGGTCGAGAGGTCGATTGACGGCCAAGGGGGGTCGATCGGATTTGTCGACGACTTTAACGCCTGGGTGGTAGGGGCGGACGAGGAAGAGAATACAGCAGCGATTGAGAATACCATCCTACCTCATACCAAGCGATGGGCGAGGCAGAGCGGCGCAACGTTCGAGGCCGACAAAACCAGCTTGATCCATTTTACCAAGAGGGCGGGGGCAGACGACACTAAAGCAGTCCATTTCAACGCTACTGCGATACTACCCCAGCAAAGTGTCAAAGTTCTTGGCGTTACGTTGGATAAGAAGCTGGCGATGGACGAACACCTCTCACGAGTGATCAACAAAGGTACTCGAGCGTGTTTGTCACTCCAGGCGATCAAGGGTACAAGGCCAGCTCAGATGAGACAACTTTTCCGTAGCTGTGTTCTACCGATCACCGATTACGCTGCCTCGGCGTGGTACGGCCATGGGAAGGTTGGCGTGGTCAGGCTCGTGAACGCACTCGAAAAAGTACAAAGGCTGGGAGCGAGGTTGATAACCAGAGCATGGAAGAAGGTAGCCCTACCTATCCTCGAGGCCGAAGCGTGTCTCGAGCCCACCAAGGAACGCCTAGACAGGAAGGTTTCGGCACACGTGGCAAAGCTTATATCGCTCCCAAAGAGTAACCCGGCTAAGAGCGCGCTACTACGTGGGTTCAACGTGAACACACAAGTATCGCCACTCGGAGCGACAGTCGCGGTGTCGAGAGAGCGGCTGAAACCAAATGAATCCAGGCTACCTATTGAAGACCCGCCGTGGATCCAGGCGCCATGGATAGACCACAGCTATCGAGTGGTCATCAAAGAAAAAGACCAGGCAATCAAAGATACGGCCACGATCGCAGGATCAGGTACTGTGGGCCTATACACCGATGCGTCAGTCGCGAAGCGGCTGGCCGCCATCGCAGTCGTCAAGAGGACTGGGATGTTCACCCAGGTCGTCAGGCAAGACTCGATAGGATGGGCATCTACGTGTGGAGTGTTAAGTGCAGAAATAGCAGCGATAGCAGCGGCTCTAAAGTACGCTCAGGAGGATCTCACGGAGGTTCAACAGCTGGCGGTATTCTCAGACAGTCAGCAGGCTCTCCGAGCAATTCAAGCCGGCAACGATGCTAGGACCGGACGAGCGCTCCTGTCGAAGATCGCAGAGAGCACAGAAGCTCTTAGCAAGGCAGGGATAGATCTCAGATTCAGATGGTCCCCGGGCCATGAAGGTATAGTAGGAAACGAAGAGGCCGACGACGCAGCAAGAGAGGCGTCGAGTCATACGGGTAAGCCTACGGCTCCGGCACTAGAGAGGGTGCGGGAGGTGGCAGGCGTTATCCGTCTGATAAATCGGGATAGGAGTGAAGATCCGAACCCGTTCGACACCACGAGGCTGCCCGGCCAATATACATGGAAGATGGATCGCGCCCTACCAGGAAAGCACACCCTACTGCTGTACGGGTCGCTCACCTCGGACCAGGCGTCGATCCTCATCCAGGCGAGAACGGGACACTGCCGCCTGAACCAGTACTTGTCCCGAGCAGGACTGAGAGATGATGCCAAATGTGGATGTGGACACAATGATGAAACGATCAAACACGTCCTTCTTTGGTGCCCGAGATGGGCAGACGAGCGTAGGGAGCTACGAGCAGCCGCAGGCGACAGGTCGGGAGATATATCCTACCTCTTAGGAGGATGGGGTTCGAGAAAGGACATCAGAACAGGGCAGTTGTTGGACGGCCCGAAAGAGAAATGGAAGCCGGATCTAGCAGTCGTTAAGGCTACTATCCGATTTCTGGAGAAAACTGGCAGGTTGACCTACCAACAGGAGGTCATACAGGCAGTATAAGGGATGGATTACTCTCACACTCACCCTGAGCAAAGGCAACGAATCTCATTTGTAAGTAAGGTTACTATTAGGGACGGCTCATACGGTCACCGTGAATAGCCTGACAGAATCAATCAATCAATCAATCAATCTATACTACTTAGGAAAGCCCTTTCATCTCGACCGATCTGCATCTTGCAAGATTTCACGAATCGCTGGAATGTTGGCCACACATGCCGGCACACCTCCATACGCGTCGTAAAGGGCGAGAACAAGTCCACTATTGAACATATGGTTGACCATATTTACGAAGTTGTCATCTGTCGCTTTGAATCCCTTGTGTCGTGTCAACAACATTGCGACCGCTCCACTGCCACTAGAAGTTGCATAGTCGAACGGCGTGCTACCGCGTATGTCCTGTGCATTGACATCTATGCCAGGCGTCCTAAGAAGCAGCTCGATGTACCGTGTGCTCGTACAACAAACGGCGACATGCAAGGGTGTTAATCCATCTTCTCCACATTTCGCGTTGATCGACGACTGAGCCATTCCTAGAACAAGGCGCAAACTACTCTCGAACACTTGGTCCCGAGGTCTTACGAGCTCACATAATGTGTTATAGTCCCATGAACTCACAGGAGCCCTGAAGTCGACAGTATATTCTGGCTCAATGCCAGGGATCGTGAGGAGCGGAGCGAACACGCTTTTCTGGACAGAATCAAGCTCCACTCGTGGCTCCTGCTGTAGCAAGTAACTTATGTCTGGAGCGACAGGTAGTATAAGAGACTGTAGCTCATTTTTCTCTTTCCAGATCTCCGCGAGTTGTTCTATCACAGGATGCACTCTCCGTCGAGACGAGTAAGCTACTCCGTCAAAATCGAACTGGACTTTTTTCAGCGATTGGAGCCAGTCGACGGGTAGCTTGTCAGTAGGGAAGCGTTCTGGTGGCCAATGGCGTGCGCGTATAGTGACCGTCTGACGGCGGGACCAGTCGAGTGCGTGTGTCTGAAGCCAAGTACTCGTCTTCTCCACGTTAGATTCTTCCCCTAGTACTGGAGGATCGAGGACATAGTCGAGGATCCTGGTGAGTAGCTCTGAAGGCAAACACTGTAAAGACGGAAGAGCCTCCTGTGGTGGCATGTCTGCATTTTCCTTGACGAGAGCGAATGAGGGGCGAACCAACTCTTCTAGTGAGTCCGAGCTGGTATATAGATCATTCCAGTTATCCATGCCAGCCTTAGTCCATTGACATGACTTCTGGTCATAAAACCCGCGGTTCAACATACTGGTCGCGCTTTGCTTACATCTAGCTAAAAATTGTTCTTGCGCTTCAAGGTACCAACATGCTGGCACCATGGCGTCGACGAATCTCGGAGCCGAACTCTGGTAGGATCGTCGGAACATGTCCTTAATACGCTCGAGAGGCAGGGTGGCCATGTCAATGCTCTTATTTTCCTCGATGGCCCTGCCTCTTGTTTTCATGATATAGGAAAGAATATCGTACTGCAGCTTATACATATCGACTCGCGTGCGGTTCAGACCCCACGCTGTGAACGCTTGAGTCCATTTTCCTTCATCTTGCACGCATGTGTGGATTGCATACCATTCAGCCGTAGGCGCCTTGCTGTAGTCAGTGTCGCTTATGAGTGATCTAAGAGGAATCTGTAGATAGAAGAGTTCTACGTAATGCGTGGCGGAAGTAGGATTTTCCAAATAGGCCTCGATCTTCTTTCTGTCGAGATCTCGAGTTACATACGAGCGCCATCTTTTACCATTTGATTTTGTTTCCATACTTCGCGATGGCTTCGAAACGAAGGTAAACAGAGGACTGTCATACGACAGATTTCGTTCGAGCGAGCTCTTTTGTAGTCAGGCCTGGTGATGGAGGGGGGGGGTACGAGAATGATCGTAGGGGGCACTTTCAGGTGAAAGGATGAATATTGCTTTAGTGGGCGAACTCAGAACCAATTTCTCGATGACTCTTATATGCAACTTCTCCACATGGGCCCAGCTATTTGATAAATCGATCGTTCCCTACAGTATATGGCAGGACTGCGCAGCGAAAATGAACAGATCCCCAGCCAAGCGTCCCCGTGTTCGAAGCCTCTGTGTGCAAACTGCCTCTCTTGTGAGTACCAAGGTACGTTTTCCCTGTTGTGTCAGACAAGTCCTGTGTCGAACGCAAACCACAAACCGCCTTACGCTCTCAACTCTCCCACGCGAGGCCCGCGTGCTTCAAAAGCATAATGCTTGTGGGTGATGCGCGCCAAGGGCAGCCTATTGTGATGATGTCTTCAACAAGAGAAATACAAGCCATGCCCTCTCCTATGCAGCCTGGACTTCGATGTTTTCGATCGAAAAATGATTGGTCTCGAATGGGAAGACGAATCGGCAGTCACCCACACATCGGGACCCGAGGACTTTTCGCATATTCGAACATTAACGTTACGTCTAACGTTACCATACAATCGGACAGTCGAAGATATTTGCTTAGAGGTATGCCGCACGCGTTTGGGACGCAATTTTCCATAGCGCCGACACCTAAAGCGCGCTCCAGTTCTATTCATTCGAGCGCTGCTTAAGTGATTCACTAATGGAATCAGTCATCAGCGTTTCTAGTCGACGGTGGCAGGAGGGTTGTAATCGAGATTTCCGGGATGCTCCAAGAACGAGAGGAAGTTGCAACGGCCACACTTAGGATCGTGGACCTTTTTGGTAGTTGTTTTGAAACACGTCGTGGTTTCATTATCGTTCCGTCTAGCATTTTCGCAGAATACCCGTTCGGTGATCTCTCTTTTGCCTTTACATAAGCAAGTTTTTTCCGTCTGAGAACACATCTCAATAGCCAATAAAGCGGTTTTGATAGGACAGAACGCTCCGGAGCGAGGTGGATCGTAGTCAACCTTGTGGAAGTTGGCTTGCTATGGGATCCCGTGTAGTCGTGCAGGGTGAGGTATGGCGGTGTCCGGTAGAGCCGATCTTCGCAGCGACTGGAAGTAGGCGTCACTTCTCTGTGAAGCTCTCGTGCTGTAGAACGATACTGTATCCGATACCTGAGTGTGCAGGGCAGGTTCAGGGTGGCCACGATTGGTCGCCTAGGAGGAATGTATAGGAGGTTCTGATGCAGGGCACCAAGATGTCGAAGATCAGAAGGGAATACAGTATAGGAAGATAGGCAAGGAAGAGAAGACACGAAAGCCGCTCGTCCATGGATTTTAGCTCCCTTCAATACATAGTGGCGTGGAATTCATTTCGGAGCCCTGGTCCACCCCTGGCTGCCAACACACTGTGGCCCCCCTATACCGCCTCATCGTACCGTGCACGTGACTTTGTCGCCAGTTCGTGCACCAAAAAACACCCTCACATCTGGCAAAGATACGGCTGTCAGGCTCGTCCCCAAGCCGAGTTTCAAGTAGATACAAGTGAGACAAAAGCGGCTCAAAGAGCACCCGCGGCGTGAGTGCCTAGGACGCGGCAGCCGGCGCGCCACGAGTATTCTCTCCTGTGAATCATTTGTACACGCCGCGGTCAAAGAGCACGACTGCCTCAGGAGCCATCTGCGAGTGTACTACATCCTTTCTTCTGTTAATATGTGGTACAAGCAACCTTTTGGCCGTTTCGTTGGATGCGCCATGCGTCAAGCCACGCCAGCGTTCCCACAATGCTGTCATCGATGCCCTTTTTTTGCTGGAGAAGGACGCAGCCTCACCTAAGCGAGAGCTGATCTTGCTTTGCCACGCCATGTCAGTGCCATCGCTGCCCACACGCGAAGGAAGACGAAATATGTATATGAGACAAAGTAGTGATCTGAACTGTCAATCTACCCATCTACAGCACGCAGGAGATCGCCGACGTCAGGACTTGGATCTTGAGTACCAGCAGCTCCACCACCATGTGCCTCGCCATCGCCTGCTCCTTGCCTTTGTAATAGTCCTGACAAATCGTCTACACAATTTGAACTGTCCTTCCATGATTCCAACAAAGATCTGCAGGGCTCCAGCACAGTTTCCGGGAACTCGTCATGACCAGCTATCTCCTTGACTGTCTGCAGAAGTTGGGAGTTGTGTGCAATAGCCCAAGTGAAACTTTTGGCTTGTACGTATGGTAGACAAATTGCCAATGACGTTACGTTGGCAGAAGCAATTGCTGCCTTGAGTTTATTACTGTAGAGCTGCGCTTTCTTTTCTTCGGAATTTGAAATAGGGGTCGCGGATGAGTCGGAGTCCCGTAATTTGGCATGTTCGCCCACGCCACGAAACGACTCGGCATTAGATCCTCTTACAAGGGTTGGAGAACCACAAACCATAGAGACCGCCCGCTTCTTCGTGGAATGGAGATCGATTGGCTCAGTATTCATACGCGGCGACTCAGTATGACATCGAAGTTGCTCGCCCTAGGTACAGTCAGCGCACGCACTTCTGGCGAGGGTGAAATGAAATGGCTTACCGCTGACGCCTTTACTGAAGGTAGCTTCTGATACCCTTGGTCAAAGCCTCTTACCGGACATCCTTGTTCCTCGTCGTCGGATAACACAATGACCTTACTTTCATCACGTGTACGCTTCGTCCCCCGAGGTCCTTGTTTCTCCATCTCATGGCGCTCCAATTCTGGGAGTAATGCCGACTCGACTTCCATATACAGGAGACCCATCTCTATGTATTTCTGTCTGAGACGTCCGGAAAACATTCCATTCGCGAAAAGATCTCTGGCAGTGACCGTGTGTCCCTCGAGCTCGGCAACGTAAGTTCCTTTCTCATTGAAGATGAACCCAAAAATTGCTGTCCGTGCGATGATGGCTGAGAGCATGTAGACAGTTCCGTTGAGAGACTCGATCGGGAGTGTCACCTTCAGTTTTCCCGTGTCTTTCAAGCCTTTTGTGGATTGAGCTAAAGGCGCTGGGTCGTTGGTTGTTTGCGATGTTTTTATCTCAAGACCGGCAGTCTCTGGTATGTACAGTGTGATTGAAATTTCAAGGCCCTTGCTCACCGTCTTGGTTCCGGACCTGGATTGGAGCTCGAGAACAAGAGGCTTCGAGTTCGTGTCCATCATGAAGTAATGCTCGAAAGTTGAATTGCGGCTCCAGATCTGGAGTGGCCGCCTGATTAGTTTCTTGACAGATCCCTTATGATTATCGAAGAAGATGTCGTATCCAGGACGTTCTGTGAGTGCCAGACGATGGTCCCTCGCAACGTTTTCCATGCCCACTTGCACGGCTTGATGACTAATAACGAATTAGCTTTGCAGCTCAAAGGGTTTGATTTGGAATCACCTGTATTTTAGATCGGAGGTTAGCACGACCTTCATATCCGGGTACTTTTCTTGATTGCCCAGTCGTCTCATAGCGGCCTCTGCAAGCGACTTGCTTCCAAAGGCGCCCCCCATAAGTATTACCAAATGCTTTCGACCACTTGCACGCGATATGGTATTCTCGCTGTGCAAATATTCCTCTATACCAAGCAATACCTTCTCATTAAAACATGCGTTCAGCCTCCAAGATTGCGTCCATTGTCGACCGCGCTGACCCGTGCAACTGTGCTGGACCGTCCGGAACTTTGCTCACCCACTCCTGCAAGTTCCCCTTGCGGCTTTCGAGCCTCTCCTCCAGCGTCAGTTTGTCTGGGCCACTCAAATCAGACTTGTGTATGACTTCGTTGATCATGTTTGATCCATAGCGGAGACTTTCACCCGTGAGGAATTTGTCTATGACCGCTCCGTCGAGTTCGCATTGCTCTGACGTGCCGATGTCCTAGATCCCCTGGTCAATCACTGCTTGACGGTTTGGGCGCCCAGAGAAATACTCACAGTTGTTGTGGAGCCGGAATCCACACTTGTAAAGATCGTGTACTCGTCAAAAGACTCTCCAGCTTCAGCAAGAGTCATAGCCGCCAACTCTTTCGCACCTATCCGGCCTGCGGTTGACTCATCCACTATCCGAACCAGTGTATTCGGATTAGGCGACGCGAGTCTGAAGATCTCTTTGTAAGAATTCGTCATCTTCAGCCGCTCGTGAAACGTCATGTCAACAAGCATCGGCACTGCGACCTCGATCAGAAGTGATTCACTTCGCCTGCCAGCAATGAGGTGGTCAAGTAAGCTTCTCACGTAGAACAGACAAATGCTGTCCATCTCATCCTTTTCCGGCGTTTTCTTTTGTTCCATCATGTGAGATTTCAATTGAGCGAATCTCGTATATGCGGAGCCGTGATCTGTCAGGTCGTTGACGGCTTCCCAACCCCATGATCTTTCCGTTTCGCCGCTGTATGCCTTGCTTGACTGAGCAACTATGGTTGGCGCATATGGAATATCTTCGGTCCTGCCGGGCCACTTCGTGACACGCTGGAACTCTTGGATGTCGCCTCTAACATTGTATTCGCAAGTGGAAGCCTTCGTGGAGCTGCCGCCGAGGTCCACAACAAGTGCGAGCTGCTTTAAACACGCACGGGTGTGAGGACGACTCATGGTGAAGATTGACGGCGGGATGGCGTTTTCGTACGTTAATCAGAAGCAGATCCGGAGAGAAATTTGATGGCGCTCTGGCAACGAGGTGCTGGAAGAGCTTTGCAGCAAACTCAGGGCGGGCTCCCCATGTTATACGCGTGCGGGCGGGCGCCTAGACTACAACAAGCGAGATGCCTTCCGTCCCATGTCGCGATCCAACAACGTCAGTGGAGGTCGGCTACGGCTGGATGCGCGTTGAAGAAGTGAGAGCTCCCCGAAATAGATCCCCGCGCCCATGCTAACCACCTTCGACAAACTAGTTAAGAAGCCCAGATACGGCCCCTGCTTTTCTGAAAGATGACTCGAGAAAAGCCAAGAAGAGTGTTGGTGTGGCATAGATGAGTTCAAACAAGGCCAGTTGGGGGCGGAGTAGGCGGGGGCTCGGTGTCGACCGTAGATGCTCGCGAGTGCTGGTAACTGGCTCTGGTAACAGAGGTTATTTCGCCTCGGATCCCCGGTGCCTGCATCTGCTGGTTCTTGGAGAAAGGCATGCCATCTAGTGGGCTGCGAACGCGACCATGGCGGAGAGCAGTCACTCGCGTGAGTCAGATACTGGCCGTCTCACCATTGCTTCCAGGATCCTATCGTCGGCGCTGATACATTCGATGGCAGTCACAACTGTGCGAACCTTGGTAGTCTCGTGAGCCCTCATTCTCTACCTAACCCTTACGTGCATTACTGGTGGATTCCAAATGCATCCTCTGAAAGGGTGAGCGGGTGAGGTGGGCCGAAGCTGGTGCACATGGGCTCCACGGGGCCTTCGGGTAATAGCCTGAAGTGTTCACACAGTCCGCATACGCCCCTATATTTCCTGTTCTTCCTCAGGACTTCGACAAGCTTGCTGACGTACGAATCTGTGTGAGCGTGACGCAAGACGGTCTTCTGTGATGATATAGTACGAACGATGTGATCGACGTGAATAGCACGAATTCGAGCGTCCGGATCTTGGAGCCCCTCCTCGTAGCACGTGAGCACCGTGCCGATCGCTTCCGATGGCTTCGCAAGAGCGCTTAGTTCCAGCTCGAGTGTGGTTGGGTCTCTGGCACGGCCTTTAACGTGGAACGTCTGACCGTACAGGTAATGTGGCGATAGTGATAAAGCGGCATGCGGTACGTTCGCTGGGAGCATGAGCGACTTGCCCGAGTACTGGATGAGATACCCGCAAGGACCCAAGTGGTAGAGCGCAGATGCTGTGTCAGAGTAACATGTCGCAAGTTGGCGGTTCTCTGAAGCGTGCCACAACAACCACAGTTTCATGGGCTGCTCGCAATTTGTACCAGACTCGCCACACGCTGTGGAGATGTGTGGATCGCTGTCATGGTGTATCTCGGTCGCCGTGCCTCGGGGGGTCACATTGGTGGTTGCATCGTGGATGTTGATGGAGTGATCGTCTTCGACCCTGTAGAAATCTTTCACCCTTTCACGTACCATGACAGAATGTTGACGTTGCGATGTGCGAGAGACCATCGTTTGCGCGACTGGTACGTTCAAAAGTCGTATCTTCGAAACTTTCTCCTCTAACAGTTTCGCTTTGAAGTCTTTGAAGCGATCCTCTTTAAGCTTGATTGGCTTTTCCAGAAACCAGGCATCTCGGCAGGATTCAATGTCCAGTCTCGGGATCAGTTCTTCAAACGACGGGAGGTGCGCAACTCTCTCGTCCTTGGAGATATGCCAAGCGACACATTGGCCAGAGGTCTGTTTGGGCTGGAAGCGGAGGTCTGATAGTCTGTCTAACTCATCGCGTGGCCAACAGACTCCATGCTCATTGAGGTTGATACCACAGAGGTCTAGCCATTCGCCTATGGAACGAACACGCTCGCTGGTCTCTAAGGTTGTTTTTCCCGGAACATTCAAGGATATCTGCATCTTGAGCATTTTTGGAGTGGGGCTCAAAAGGCTGTTGACATCTGCGCTGTGTATCCGAAGGCTCACGATGAGGAGGTGTGCGTGGTAGTACTTCGTGCGCTTGCGATAAGTGACGGACCACACGGACTCGATCAAGCGCGCTTCGCGCGTGGTGATTATGAACGCGCATGAGTGTTCGTGAACGCGTCATAACATATTTCAAGCAGGCTACCAGCAAAAGGTGCAGATATTCGTGGGGAAATTCGAGCATAGAATGCTGTACCGTATTTGCAGTATCAGAATTTCGCCGCAGTGCTTAGACCATAAGCGGACCTTGCAGACCTCCTCGCCTATTGCGAGATCGACCGATACCCTACCATATCGTAACAGCCTCATTTCGGCCCTCACAACATGGTAGGGCTTTGGTCATGGATTCTTGCCGACCGCGAGGATAATCGTTCTGGGGTTAGCGACGTATGAGTCGACAAGCGCGTGGACTATGTCAACATCAGTGTCATCTTGCTAGCCATTCGGCACTTGAATGATGCCGGGGAGGTCCACGATTGTCAAATTGAGTCCAGTGTTCCCACAGAATCTGATGCGTAATACATCTTGCCCAAAAGCTGGCCCAGATTGCACGGCGCCGTAGCCTCTCAGACCCATGAGTTCCCCACAACTTTCGATAACAGCAGGAAGCTCCTGAAAGTGTCCAGATGGCGGACGAAGTTCCGTAGCTTATCCTTAGATTCATCGTCGCGACTTTCCGATGGGATGATGGTAGCCGTTATTTCTGTCTCTACTTCCTGGTCGCTCGTATGTTCCATGGTGATCTCAGTCGCAAACCTGGTGCATAGTCCATCTTGTCGAGGGAAAGGTACCCCGGTGATACCTTCCAAGACAGAACTTTTCCCAGTTGACTGGTCGCCGCTGACAATCAATTGCGGAAGGTTGATGTGGTCTCCAACGCCGCGACTGCGAAGATTTGAGATCAAAGAGAGGCGTTTCAGAGAGCCATGTGACTGTAAGCCCCTGAATCCAGAAGGCTCATCTTTTGGTGCTACTTCTCCCATTCTTTAGGGTCGGGGTACTTGAAACACTGTAGCAGTGATGTTGAAGAATTGACTTGTAAACTGGAGCAAACATAGAACATATACTTGCCCCCAAGCCGTGGAGATGAACAGGGCTGATATACATCAAAGATTTGCGTTGGAAAATGTTTGAATGTGAACGCACGGATTCTGGGAAGCCCTCCTGCCATAATTTAGATTCGGTACGTGTTGACCACGGTTCCACAAAGTCATTGTCAAGTATTGAGACATGACCCATGGCTTTCTTATATACACAATACTTCTTCGTGGAACATAAGTCTTCAAAGCACCTCTCTTGTCAAACTCCGGACCTCGACGGATGCTGCATGTCTCACAAAGCAGAGGAACATATGGTACTATCCTGGAGCGAGCCACGGTACCTCATGTCGTTATCTCTCACCGTATACCACATTTAATTCTTGGTACGGCAGCGGGTGGCTGTCCAGCGTGCTGTCATAGCTGAATCCTGCACTTTGTTCAGTCTGGGCGAAGAGCGATGTGATGCTTTTGCCAGTCAAGAGCTACCAGCTCCTTGCCCGCCACGACCATTCCTATCTTGCTCATAATCCAATCATATCATAAATGAATCTATCGATGCATTTTCAAATTTACAGATAAGCATCCCATTGTTGCCTTGGGAGAGTTAGCGTGGTAACGGGAAACCGTGGGTTAGTCCACAGCGATCCAGAGATCCAGAAGGCCCAAAGTCTCTGGCGTTCAGAGACCACGTTGCTATCAATCTCGACCATGGTAGAAAAAACCACGAAACTCTAGGCTGACTTGCTGTCGACCCAAGACTACCATGGTGAGGCATTTTCGAGTTGGTGTACTCTTCAAAACTCAAAAGCGCTGGTTGAACTGATGCAGCCTTTAGGTGTGGGGTTGTCGCGAACCTTCAGCAACTTATTGCTGGTGCCGATCATAAGACATTTCTCAATGCCTTCTACGAGGAAAGAAAAAAACATGCGTGCTGAAGAAGTGCGAATGAGAAAGTCAGTCCAGGTGTTGAATGTACCGTCTTGACCGTTTTGTCTGTCAAAGCGTGGCACACCAAGACGACACGCAATGACCGTCGAAGTCATATGTGCACCTCGAGAGCTGGGAGGTTGTAGTCGCAAAGTTGCGACCTTCGACATCAACTGGGTACAGAGCTGTGGGTCGCCAGTACTCCGCTCGCATGTCAAATTGTGCGTAAGCCAATGGAGTTTGCGTCGTTGTATCGTCTGATCAAGAATGCTGTCGAGCATTCTACGCGGCAACTTATTTGCACAAGGTGCCATAAACGCGGGGTAGGTTGGCGTACTAAGCACTGCACGTCTAGCATTGGGGCGAAGGGCGAAACGCCAAGGGATAATGGTCCTCAGCAGAAGTGTAATGCCAAGGGATACAGCTTGACAGTCAAGCTGTATCCCTTGGCATCACGTGAGATAAGCCACGACGACAAGCGAAGCATGCCAGTCTACTGCTTCACGCTTGTACTCGGTGGGAGCGCTCGGTGTATAACTCATCTTTCCTTTTATTCCCTCTCACAGTCAGCAAATCGAGCACATCGGGCTTGCTGTAAAGCGTGAATATTGAACAAATACAAGTCGAATGCGCTGGAGGACACGCTTTCAAATTTCTTGACTTAAGCTGTCATAGAACTCAATATCATTTAAGAGCCCGTCGTCCACATCTGACACCTCACCCGAACATATTCCCGAATGATTCTTCTCCGGTGTATTCGTGGTGCTAGCGGTCGTTGAAGGAGGATCCAAAGCCGCTCTATCACCATCCTCTTTACGACATTGGGCACAATGTCAACTTCAAAGAACATAATCAATGCACTCTAACAATTGTCGGCAGAGTCAACGCGCTTGGACTCTAGATACGGAGAATGAAAAGACTGCGCAATGAGATCATGGCCGAAGTCATATTATTCTCTCCGCAACTGTGTATACAAGAGTGTCCGGCTACTACGACTGTGTGAAGTCTACCCTCAAAATCTTTCATTACTACTCACGTTGCAAAACGAAGTCATGGCATCCGGCTATAAACTTCGTCAACACCTCCACGTATGCTCCAGTCAGTGCTATCGAGGTCGAACTTAGCACATAGTCCGGGATCTGCCAAGGTAGGCGTTCCATTGCCCCGGTAACGGCGTCTGGTGGATTCGTCGAGTTGTACCCGGTAATGACTAAGGGGTCCTATCTGTCACGGGCTCTAGTCAGATGTTTCTAGCAAGGTGCTAGGCTATCTAATTTACCAAATTGTAAAGCTAAGGAAAAAACAGACTCAAGGTAGGGAGATAATCCGCGCACACATATCATACAATGCTCGCCGTGCGAGCATCGTACGATTCTTGTAGATCACATGCGCGGACCGTCTTCTGAACGACGACATACTACAGGCACAGCCTATGATCAGGGTGTAGCCTGTGACAGCATCCCAATATTGGAGGCGGTTTCAGCCATTTCCGCCCTCCTCATGGCTCACAGCAAGGACGGGGCAGACGTAGAGCTCCACTCTTGTCTGTTGTTGGAAAGAGAATTATGAAGAGATACGTCATGGCTCCCGGAAGGATTCAGTATGTCGGCACAATCAAAAGCTTCATGGAAGCGATAGCGAAAACGTCGATGACTGTATGCAATCCCAGGTCAGCATCCACCTTGGCGAGTCGATGTCGTTAAATGTAGATGCGACGGGCGGGTAAGAGGATGCGTGGTGAGCTAGAAAAGGACAGAGAGTCGCGCTGAGCAAGACCTCCGGGAAGTGAACGGCTACTCACACTATCACTGCCTGAGTGGCTCGTCGTTTTCGCTCAAAGTGGCTATGCAACAAGCAGACCTAGCAGAGCACCACAAAGTCTAAAAATTGATACCAATATTTTCAAACACCGCATGACCAAGAATTCTTGTGATTTATCTCTGTCCACGTTGGTCGCGACGCTCTTTACGTAAAGGATAATTGAGCCTGTGACCAAAAGTCTCAATCGCGACACGCTGCAGTGGCACGTCCTATTGGCCAGAAGCTCGATATCAGGACATAGAAATCGCGACACGTCGCTTCACAAGGAATCAAAACATTGCGGGTCTTGCGCACGCTCAGGTGTTGAGTGAGGATAATTGATTGGAATGAATGTTATCCGTTACCCGGAACGCCTCCTACTTGACCCGCTTCCCACCACCAGCTATGGCCAGTCATGCTACTACTTGGCTGGCATCGGCTTCCATTCCCCATTAATATTTACATGACGAGTTTTCCCATTGTAAAAAAACTGCCTTCCTCCCTGCGTGAAAACCTCGTTGACAGGGGCATTAGATTGTTGATGAACAGTTTTGCCGTTTCGGTCGATCTTGACGTACAAGCCATCATTAAGTCGCTCCCACCGAAAAGGTTGTGAACCATTGGAGCCAGCCGTAGATGCCTGAGCAGGAGAGTTAGGTTTGACGTCATCGTCATCGTCGTCGTCGTCGTCGTCGTCGTCGTCGTCGTCGTCGTCATCGTCATCGTCATCGTCATCGTCATCGTCATCGTCGTCGTCGTCGTCGTCGTCGTCGTCGTCGTCGTCTTTCGCGGGAGGTTTCATCGGGAGTGTGTGCAGACCTTTTCCGTCGTGAAGGATTTTCCTGTTATTTCTAGCATCGGAGATACCGACGAGGGTTGGAATAACTTTCTGACGATTCATCTCTGCTTCCTCGTTGTTGTAGAACACGTAGTCCTCTCCCTCATGCCTCCAGCCAACATCTCCTGTCAGTATCTGTGATACGGCCAATGAAGATGGTTTCTTTTTTGGATCGTCGGTGTAACACACAGTCTTGTTCGTTGGGTTGTAGAACCTGACACGTGGAGGTACCCCTGTTTGTGTAGTGAGAGCAACGCCCCCTCGGTAGTAAGTGTACTTCTTGTTCTCGAACCACCAAGCCGCTGGACCAGTTTGCTGGGTGGGAGGCGCTTGCTTGTGTTCAGGCCAGAGCTGACGTCTTTCCAAAAAGAGGAGACGCTCTTTGCCCTTCATGACAGCAACCAACTCTCCCTTCGGTTGTTTCCAAAGCTGGACATCTATCTCCTGATATTTCTCTAGCCGCATATCATAACCTATGGCCTTCAGCGCCGCCCGAGCTTGGTTCTCGACGGGTTTCATTGAGCCATGCTCATCGGTACTGAAGATCCCCCAAGCTGTGGTTTTCGGTGGAAAGTATTTTTGATGAGTAGCGTGGAGCGTGTGAATCCTTTTCAGAAAGTCGCTGTGGTGATCACGACTTGCTTGAGGTATATCCGTAGGTAACCTCGAGAAGTTGCCAGGAAATGGTGAGATATGTGCCAAGATTATAGCATCTCCAAGGATCACGACACAGGTACAGCCATTGAGCCCTCGCGTTCCAATCGAGACCTTGCCGGATTGAGGCAAAATGATGTCCACACCATCCATAGGAACTTCGAGGAGTTTCCCAGCTTGTTGGAGATGCGTGAACATGCTAGTGGTCGCCATTACTCTGCTTGGTGAAAAATTGATAGATGGAAGTTGAGATGTTCAAAGTTGGAAATTGGGGGATGATGATGATACTTACTCCCAACTACAGCGATGATGCTCGCATCTTATAGATCAAGTAACGTGATATGCGGGAGAGTTGCGTCGTGTGGACGTCGTGAACGTCGTGTATGGTGTGTATGGCGTGTATGGCGTGTATGGCGTGTATGGCGTGTATGGCGTGTATGGCGTGTATGGCGTGTATGGCGTGTATGGCATGTATGACGTGTATGGCAGATCGACCAAAGCAAGCCGAACTGATGAGGTCACGCCACGTCTTTTGGAGAATTGACCGGTCATTCTAATGCACCACAAGATATATAGAGGAGGCTACGTATCATCCTACTACTCTGCATCATACTTCTCACAATCTTTCAGCACAGCTGTCTATGAATATGCTCCCTGAAGAATGCGGTACGGACGACACTTACGCAACCATTGTGGATAGCTTGCTGGACAACACAACGGAGAATATAGCATCGCTTCGCGATGCGATTTCTCGCAACGATGAGCAAGCGGTGCGACGCATCAGCAAGTCGTTCCGTGGTTATGAGACTCTTATTCCAAAGAGAGACGCTATCAACCAACGCAAGCCACAGATCCTCGAGATTCTCTTGAGTGAGGACTGTACGATCGATGAATCACTCATGGCAGCGGCTTGTGAGAGCCGGCAGCGTGATGTAGTTTCTGCGCTTGTTGAGCATGGATGGCCAATCAACGAACCTCTCAGCCTCAACATGTCTCCTCTTTGGTCAGTTCAAGTGACTTCACAAAGATCGTCATGAGCTAAACGACAATGTAGGCTTGCCGTCGACGACATGGAATTCATGAAATGGTTGATCTCGCTGGGGGCAG
The DNA here is from genome assembly GCA_022828445.1 of Graphiopsis chlorocephala. NCBI lineage: Eukaryota > Fungi > Ascomycota > Dothideomycetes > Cladosporiales > Cladosporiaceae > Graphiopsis > Graphiopsis chlorocephala. The sequence goes on along the minus strand of JAIZZJ010000017.1, from coordinate 294,199 downwards.
ATGTCAGCGTTCGGTCCATGTTTGACCAATCCATACTGTCTAAGGCAATAGTTGATGGCAACATGGAAGTTGTGGATTTCCTTCTTGCGAAAGAAAAGGACATTGACAGCGACCTGTTACACTGTGCGGCGCAAAGGAGCAACAAGGTGGAGGGTGCTATCATTGCGACAAGATTGCTGGAACTCGGTGCGAGGATCGACGCTCACCATTATGATAACAACAATGAGATGCTCCGAAACCGATGGTTCTCCAAGCGTGGGACACCACTACACACAGCGTGCTCTGAGCAGAACGTTCCAGTCACCGAAGTCCTGCTTCGCCATGGCGCAGATCCCGATGCTCGGATGCTCGAGCAGGGCCAAGAATGTGGTCCGACACCTGTGAACATTGCAGAGAAGAAGTCCAATGCAGAGCTACGCGATATGCTGATGGCACAACGTCTTCAAAGCAAGCTGCAGGTTTCGCCCTAAGTATGTTGATAGATTTGAGCCATTCACATCCTCTTTCATGCGATGCTTTACAAATCTACGATATTGAATGCTTTTCGAACGAACGTGGTTTCGCGCAGGATGGTGTTGATACAGGATTCTATTCATACTGGCTTATGCCCAGGATGCAAGGTGATAGCATAGAATTACTCACTCACAAGATCTTGTCGACTTGATTCATGCTCATACAATGCCCGCACACAATCGGAACATCTCCGTCCTTCGTATCGTGACAAGCGCATCGCTTGGCAATCCTCCCGCCTTCTGCCGCGACTTCCGCTCATGCCACTGGAATTGTCCACGTCGCCGTATTTCCCACTCCTTTGAGTCACACACACCATACACGCCATACACACCATACACGCCATACACGCCATACACGCCATACACGCCATACACGCCATACACGCCATACACGCCATACACGCCATACACACCATACACGCCATACACGCCATACACGCCATACACGCCATACACACCATACACACCACACACACCACACACAACACACACACCACACACACCACACACACCACACACACCATACACACCATACACCACATACACACCATACACACCATACACACTTGACATCGCGGCGACTGCCTGGAAACACTCCCCATGTCTGGGCATGGCCCGAAAGAGGGGCCACCAGAGTTCATGCGGCGGAATTTACGATGGCTGTTCGACAAGGGTCTTTCGCGCGAGAGCGAACATCGTCGAAAAATTTCCAGGCGATGTTCCTACGTCCTTGAACACTTGTCCCAGGATGGATTACTTAGATGGGCACAAGTCAGCCGTCCACAAATTTGGCAGAGATGTGCATTGAAGGAATTCAGGAGCAGTGTTCGCAAGATTCACGATAAACAATCAAAGTGGTCTAGCAACGTGCTTGAATACCTGAAAGAGCTGAGCGAAGAAGACTTGAAAGGCTCGAGTGGATTTCGGGCTTTCTACGAAGGTATGACCAATCTGCACATGTACTGTACCATCACACCAGTTGACGTTTCTGCCAGGAATACGTGATCGAAATGCTGCAAGGGAAGGAATAGCAATAGAAGACGAAGAACAGAGTCAGTCTGGAATTGATAACAGATGTGATCCAGAAGGAGACGCAGCAAACGAAAGCGAGGCGTGCCACCCATCAGAAACACAGTTTGCAAATGATGGTCGGGCGAGGTCGTTGGATGGGGCCGAAACTCACAGTGCGCAACTGCGGGGCCACAATCTTCTCGAGCTTGAGAATGTCTCCGCACTGCTCACACCTGGTGCATACTCCCCAGCACAATATATCGATGCCGATTGCATTGAGAGTGTGCTTGCGTTAATTTCGAAAGGCATTGAAAACAGTGTGAAACGATGCATAGAAAAGGCGGAAGGTCGTACTCAGACTGAGGCCGTCACAATGTTTGCATCAAGCATCCCTTTTTGTGATGGTCAGCTACTGATTCAAGTTGGTCATGGTGAGATTTGGGAGATGTTAAATAGAAGCGGTTATGTCGATACTCGAGCTTCCACCAAGCCGAGTGAAATTTGAGTCACCCAGTATCATCACATAGCTCGTCTTTTCCCAATCGAAAGTACTCATTACGATCTTAGCATTGCCGCGCTGATTATGTACGGAAGCCCAAAGTCGTGTTCCTTTCTGAGTCGAACTTGCCGCTGCTACCCCGCGATGTCCTTGCAGATCTCTTTTGTCGAGGCCTTCTTTGCGCGTCTTACTTTTTCCTGACACTCCGAGCCAACCTTCCAAGCTACAGACGGCTACCCCCAACGACCGCATCGATATCGAGTTCCTGCCTCAGCCGCACTTCCCAGGAATCAAGAAGTCACGAGTGACACTATTTCACTACTTGCGTCATGGAAGACCGAGGGGAAAAAGCAAGGAAGGCCTATGATGGAGAGGAACAATATTTTCAGTTTGGACAATGGCTGGATATCGAGCAGAAGATATTGAAGTTTAGAGGCACAAGGGAAGATTCTGCATTCTGGGTCAAAACCAAAGAAAATCAGCCTCGTCAAGGCGCATCTCATCACGGGATTGGAGACCTTGAGCTTCTTGTCAACGACGGAGAGTCAGTCTTTGCGATGAACGCCTTGATTCAGTTCAAGACAGCGACCGAATAGCATGGCATTGTCAGGCAATGTCATAGCAGATTCGCTGCACTGCACCCTATGTCCTTGAGCAGCGTCGCTAAATTATTCTGCAACGATGTTCCCAACAAGTGGCACCGCCTGCGCCTAGCGCCTAGCTGAAGATCAGGATAAAACGACGGAAAGGTGACCTCTTCCTCTTTCTGTCGAGATCCACCGCTTGTGGAATGAACAGAGATTGTGTGATAGCGGACGCTACCGTACCACAAGGATCTGATTCTGTCACATAGCTACAGGCTCTCAAGCGCCTGAGAGGCGAAACCAATCACGACCCGGCGAGATTGAAGACAATTCGTACGTGGGCCGACAGTGGACAAACAAGACTGTTCGCAGGGACAGGCTACCTTCGACGCATATGCTAAGAGAGTAAACAACCACGTCACACGACATGGCCAGCCCTCCGTTTGCTACCACGATGGCGAGATTCACCCCGAAGGCGACTGTGTCTGGATGGATGTGTTTCTCATGTCCAAGCCGGAAGCCACACTGTCTGCCTCGCCGACACAACACTGGCTAGAGAACCTTGTACACATGTCTACCTACATTCTTGATGCCGCCATACGCAGTCGTATTTGTAACTGGCTCACTCGCTATGTGCCGAGTCCGCCGATATCGAGTCAAGGCTACTGCGAATTCACCTCCGCCGTTGTTGTGAGCCTCAGCTCAAACTTGCAATCAGGAACGTGAATAGACATGCGCGAAAAGGATTCTATAAGGAGACTTCATCTTGGGTCAAGGAAGCCGAAAGAGCAACAAGCAAAGCAGGGCGTCATTTGCCAGATTTCACTGGCGTCTTGAGAGCATTCCAGGAGAAGTAATCGAGGAGACCGGTCAAGAGGAAGTGTAAAGCCATGCCACGAGCGCAAAGCGTTGCGTTAGCACATAAGTTACATTTATTCGGAGCGGGATTCTGTGGTTGCGCAGAGCTGTACATGAAAACATTGTGACGATGGCGCTGCGTGAGACATATAAAGAGACATTTCTTGTGTCGCAACATCAAAGTCCTCAAGGCGATAGATCGCAACACGGTTTTTTACAATGTGCTCGTCCTCCTACAGAAGATATCGCTGTGGTCACAAGAAAGTTGAAGGGGTGGATTACTGTGACGATGCGACTTACGACAGACGGACCCGTCGCTGGAGCATGTGTAGCGAAAGAAGCTCAACAACAGCCGTTGCTGATCACAATCTTTGCGGCAAAGTCGAATGCTATCTCGTCGATCTCAGGAGATTTGGCTGGCGGTGTTGCGAGTGCGGGTATTCGCAAAATCGCGGCATTGATATCTGCAGAAGACCTCCTGGCCTTCACGATAACCCTCGCCTCTCTGCTTGCCTTCACAAAGCTTGCCAACAATGCCGTCGCTCATCATAGTATGTCATAGGTTTGGAGGTCCCTACTGGTCTTGCCTGCCACTTCTTCCAGGTCTGTCTCTACTCAACCGCTCCAGAACGGTCTGCTGACAAAATATTTAAAGTAAAGTTGACGTATGCATGGATCTAGCAATCACAGGCTTGCCTTGTTCGCATGCATTCATCAATCAGCGATATTCAATGTCACATAGGGGGCGGTTCACACAAGTAGTTTTTCCATGAGGCAAAGGTTTATCGCTGGGGAGAAAGTGATGTAGTCTCTGTCAATACAGTTAGTTCTAACCAATTCTTCGCACCTTTTCTCACAGCAAAGTAGTCGTCCATGGAATTTCGCCATGTTCTCGCGCTCGAAATATATCTTTCAGCCGCTCTCGGCCGATATCAGGCTGTCCACGATAAAGGCAGGTTCAAAAAGGGCCGCACCACTGTCGCGCGATTCTGCTGGTGAGGGCAAGTCCCACGTGTTACGGGCTTCAGGCCTAGATGCCTATGAGACGATGAGAGGAAGAAGTAGTAGCTGGACGCAGTGGGAGGAGTATTTCGTCCAAAGCTAGTGGTATCTTCACCACGAATCACGAATTTGTCGCTGCTGTGGTCGCGCTCACGCGTTGCGGAGGACTTGACTTGAGTGCCTCGGCATAAAACACGACGCGACCAAGGTAGAACTAGCTGTAGAAGAAGCGCTCTAGACCAATCAATAGCTTTGGCACACATGCGCTCTTTTGCAATCGCACTATGCACACAGACCGACTCTTGTCTTCACGTTGTGCTACGCAGAATCACAGGACGACAGCCTGTAGGCACGAAACATTGGGTGGTATCACGAGCGCTTTGGCCAAGCTGCTCTGGTGCTTCTAGGCCCAGGCGTTTGCCCTGCCCAATGATTGGGTCAAATTTCAATTGCGCCAGCCGCTGGTTCGCGTCATTCTCATGCTGGTGACCGGGTGCTGCATCCAGACAGCTTCCCGTAGCCTGACATGAAGCTCTCTAAGATGGCACATGCAATCTCTGCCGAGCGCATGGAAAGAGCTCTCTATGGGATGCGAGCCACTCTCGAGGATAGTGTCGAACTTGTCACCTCTGAGCCTGGCAGGGTGGACCGGCAGCTGGCGTATGTGGACGATCGCAAAGATACGTCGTGTAACCAGATAGCCATTTCGCAATATATTGTCACGAGTAGGCAAGATAGCCCCAGAATACCCAAAGATTCCTGGATATGCCCATTTAATCGCTCTTCGCCGGCCGCGAGCCCTCATGCTCGAGATTTTCCTTGCATCTTCCTCCAAAAGCCGCATAGGGTCAGGGTTGGTGTTGGCGTCTGTCTCAGTGAAAGCCACGGCCTTGTTGTGCATCATGGCCGGCAAGCCGCATTACAGTCGCACAATGTAGCACAGCGTAGCACAATGCCACCTGTTCGCAAGGTGCCCTCATTTCTCATCTAGTTCTGCGTCTCTCCCGTTGGGTTTTTTGTACCTTTCCCCCAATATTCCAAACCTGCACGATTTCACCAGGTAGCGAGCTCATGCCAGTCCCCATCCAGTACCTGCGAGGCCAGGGTCTCGGGCCCTGCACTAGCCGGCACCCCGCAACCCACTCGATCTCATCTGCGATCAACGCCAACAGGGCGGCCTCTTCAGCCACCAGCAAAGGTCCTGATTCGCTTGACAACACCATAACTATCGTCCTCACTGCAATTGGCGCCGTCTTGACATTCGCATCTCTTGTCGTCGCTCTTCGGCAATACCGCTTGCATTTGAGACAATTGCAAGGCCCCAGGAACGATGGTGACGTTCTCCTGCCGGAGGTCCACCTGCAAGATCGAGATGTCAGATCCACGTAAGCCTACCTTGAGCATTTCGATGCAGAAAGATAGCGAGTCTAACGCTGTTCAACAGATTTATCACTCATCCGGGCATCTGCGCCGTCCGGGCCAACACCCTCTGAGCTCGCCGCTCACGCAGCTAAGCAGGTCATCGACATGCCTATGTGATCTGAATCATGCGATGCATGTCGGAACACCACAGGCTTCACCAATCATGTGACGCCGCACGTTAGCGCATGAATCGAGAACAACGACAGATCATTGTAATCCTAAGGACCCAGCAGAATTACTCAACCCCAGTCAGACGACGCCATCGAATATTCTCGACTTTCTACATGTGAACAAGACGCACACGCAAGTAAGGAAGTGTACCAGAGTAACGCGATGTGAGATCGGATCAGTCTATGGGTAGATTAAGCTCCGCCAACGACTCCATCAGTCCGGTGTGCAAATTGAGAAGACACTTTCTTCTCGCCACGGCTTGTTCGGACTCAGCAGCGATTCGTCTCAGACTCTCTTCATCATATGCAACCACCGTCTCGGGTGAGAAGAGTGCGGGTAAGGGGCGAAGAAGATGTCGTTCGATGACTTGTTTGCAGACATTGTCGACGAACGTCTTACGCGCGACCTACGGCGGCTTAGCTTTCCTCCACATGAACTCAATTGTTGCTTCGATACCTTGTAATAGGCATCGAGTCCTGCGCGGACTTCAGAGCAGGCCTGCTCGTCCATGTCCACAGTCACGTGCTTTTGTAAGGCATGAACAAGTTTTTCTACGTTAACGCCGTGCTTTTTGCTGTGTACGGATCCATAAAAGTCGTCCTCGGCTGTATCCTCGGCTGTATCTTTGACCATACTATGTATTAGATCACGAGACGCTTTCTGGCGTGCTTTCTGCACATTGTCGGTGTAGTAGTGATTGTATGTGATTGGCTGCTGGTTCTCGTCATCGACCAGAGTTTGAAGCTCTCTTTCTGCTTCATTCATTTGCACAGTCAGTCGTTCGTTGACCTGTCTTTTGATCTCTGGGATGATACGTTCCTCGGCCGTGATATATCCCGAGAGCGCTGCGATGAAGGACTTCAACGCCTTGTGAACGAGTTCGATATGATCAATCGCAATCTGTCTCCATCGCCTGGACTGGAAGTGGAACAGTTCCGCCAGGAGAACATGATTGTAATTCCCGGGTAGTTCTCGTCCTCTTGTGTGTGCATACATCTTAAGACCGGTTGTTACTTGAAGCTTCATTGGTGATACAGTCTGATATAGCACACTTACATGCTTGACCCATTGATTGAATCTCACGTCCGTCATCGGAATCTGTTCTACCGGACCCCGACGAGTGGTTACCTCTTTGAAATCGACGTCCGGACCCGTCGTATCATCGGTCGACTCTGGTACGATCTTGACCATCGATCCCTGAAATTGCATCTTGTTCGAGAAATCCATGTTCACGGAGTGTACAAAGGCTCTCAATCTTCGCGACTTCGGCGAAGACACATTGAAGAAGTCGAACTTCACTCACTCCACAGCCTTGCCTTGCAGATTCATACCAGCCCACCTTGCGCCCCTGCAACCTTATCTCATATAGCATGCATTGGTGCAAAACATAGTTCGTTGTGCAGGCTGGACGCCAGAAAACGTTATGGAATATGTTTCGGATCATACGTAGCTCATTATGACTTGTTACAACTACTTTTGCCACAAAGCGCAGAAATTCTTCCACCAGACCGTGGCCTTTCGGCCTGCCAAGATCGCCCTTCGCCCTAGGCTACCAGGTAACTGAATGTATGAGGTAGACTTTAAGCACCAGAGAGAGTGATGGCAAGACCGTGTATAGATAGGAGAAAGGTGCGAGAAGTTATAGCCGATCACACGGAGACGGCTTTCGGAACGCCAATGTTTTCGCGACGCCCGGATACAGGTTACTGCAGATGGCTTGGAAAGCGAAAACTGGCGCTGGAACGAAACTATGTTACTAGAGATTAACTGCCGTTGTTCCGGACTTGACCCTTAACGTCTATAGGAATGTCAGAAAGGGCAGCCATACGCAAAAGTGCCAGTTGAGAGAAATGAAACGGCAGACTCCTACACAACCATATATAACGCTTGACAGCCTATTTAACAATCTATTGATAGCAAACTATCATACCGGTACTATGTGCGATTACACGCAAGTTGAGTATGCTTGTCAACATCTGCGTTTCATTCTCCGAACGTGGTGTAAGTTACAGTAATTTATCCCAACGAAAAAGAATTAAAGTTACCCTATTGATAACATATCTTACAGGCATGAAGTACCAGGGGTCGCACAAGAGATGTCCTCCGAACATAGTTGCTATTGAGTATCGGCGGAACGAGAAATGCGGTTGGAAATTTCCGTATTCCCTGCCTCTCAAGCAAAGACTGAAACGTAGAAGGTGACTATAGGAACACAATTGTTCCGAGGTTTAGGGCGAAAAAGAAGACCACACAGGTCTCTTAATCACACAGCCCAGACAAGCCGCCAAAGGATAGATCTTAGAAAGGGTCTACAATAAATTACACTTGTTCGCAAGCAACAAGTGGTCAAGAAGCACACAGAGTCTCGTCGGCCTGACTATTCAAAGCCCTGCTCGATCATGCTCGGAGAAGCCGACCAGCGTTTGCATTACTGTACCCACCATTTGAGGCCTGCCCGATGGTTCGGCGACGAATCCTTGGGTCCGAACTCGCCCGAATGATACATTTCGGCTTTCCTCCTTCAAACCACAAATAGTGTCAGCCTGCACGCACCCTTGAGAAGGCTAAATTACACCAGAGTAAGAGAGCATCGAACCGAAGCAATCAATCTATTGTTAGGGTTATTTGACTCAAGCAATGAACCTCCAATCACAAGTCTGTATATTCATGGGGGGGCAGGTAGAGAGGATGATGCTCCTCAGGAATTCGATCAACAATAACACAAGTTTGTTCCAAAGACCAGGACGTATCACGAGCCACACGAAATGCCCTCTTGATGCTACCATCTGTTGGGAGGATAGTTGCTTCCTTGTGATGGGACACATAGTCAGTCCCACAACTACCAAGACCTAGTAGTCGCGGTACAGAGTATAGATCGAGCAACTCGAAAGCCCAATTTACTGTCGCCTCGAAAGTTGTGCTCGGTTCAGGCTTACAAAATTTTCCTGTCATAGAAAATGTGGTCCATGAGATGTTCTGAACCACTTTGGCATCGCAGGTAATTTCGAATCTGCCAGGCTGCATTGGGGCCGAAATCGAATTCACAGGTTTGTGGTCGTCGTAAGTCCTTGCTGTAGCGAGAAGCGTGCATATGATCCTTTTGAGTTGTCCCGGGGACAGATTGTAAGCCATCAGATTTCCACTGTCTAGCAAACACGGTCTTGAGCAACGTGTGTCTTCCACTGAGACATTCCCATACACGGCATCCCCAGTTTCAAGAAAGCCCTCGCCGTCGTAGCCTCGCACACACGATAGGCGTGTTGGAATCTTCGATCGCACTAGATGGATCATTCCGACCTGGCCCACGAAATCTGCGATCTTCTCGCCGCAGAATTGCAGTACTTCCTCACCCACTCTCCCTTGTGGTGGAACATCGTCTATGTATTCTTGGATCCAACTACTTTTGTTCAGTGCCAGAAACCGTTTACATACTCTTCGAAGGCCACGTAGTTGATCTCGGGGGACGAAACGAAGAATACGACCTCCAAGCTCAGTTGTTGAGAATACACGCTCAACCTGCGTCGCGACGCGGGGAGGACTGTGTACCTGGTCTCCGGTGTCGTGCAGCTTTTGCTTCTTGGTTTTTGAAGAAGGTTCGAGAACGGAAGTGGACTTTCTTTTAGCCATTATGCCAATTGACGATGCAGGTATACAAAAGCTTGAAGAGGGAGAATGAGCAAGATTCTTATATGCTGGCTTTGCAATACTTTTCGCTCATGTTTATCATGCTCGACCTGTCCCCCTCGTCGAAGACCACCTATCGAGAGGGAGAGGACCCCCCCGGGGGTCGAAATTGACCCGTTGGTTCCGGTCTGAAATTGTTCTTGCAATCGACTTCACCAATTTTTCGGGGCACTGGATGAGGAAAGATCCCACCCATGTGAGAAGGCCTTCCCATTTGATGAAGCCCTTACTGGGGCCAAAATTTGTCCCACTACATTCCTAGCTAGGGGTTGCACCGAGTTCCATATATTGAACAATTGCTAGATGCCACTACACGCGGGAACACTCCGTTTCTAGTTATCATGTTCTTATCGCCACCACCATTGACGACGAAAATGAGAAAAAACGATGGGCAGGAGCTGAGGAAAAGCGGAAGGGATGCCTCGTAAAGGGACGAGCTCGCTGATACCTTTGCAGGAAACCCGTAAGTGGATTGTTTTTGCAAGCAGTAAGGACATTCGTATTGCTCTACTTAAAATTACAAAGAGTCATCAGATCCAAGGCCTGGATTTCTCGCCATTTGGGGCAACTAGGGTTAGGGCCGGGGTGAGTCACAACAGGAATGTAATATTCTACATCCATGATTTCATGGACAAAAAAGCACTCAAGCCTGTCAAGTGATAAATAGTGTTCCGCTTGATCAAGCACCAATCGTGCCTAAATATGCTTAGGGTGTGCACTGACACGGCACACAATGATGAGAACCTGCCGGCGAGCTACCTTGGAGGCACTCGTTATGAGATCAACTTAGCCTTGGGATAAATTAAGCTCCGCTAGTGACTCCATCAGTCCTTTGTGCAAATTGAGAAGATACTTTCTTCTCGCCGTGGCTTGTTCCGATTCGGCAGCGATACGACTCAGATTCTCTTCGTCATACGCAGCTACTGTTTCAGGTGAGAAGAGCGCTGGAAGTGGGCGAAGAAGGTGTCGTTCGATGACTTGTTTGCATACATTGTCGACGAACGTCTTGCGCGCGACCTACAGCGAGTCAGCCTCCCTCTGCGAAAGCACTGTGGGTACGCCGATACCTTATAATAGGCGTCAAGACCTGCGCGGACCTCAGTGCAGGCTTGCTCATCCATGTCCACAATCACGTGATTTTGTAAGACATTGACAAGTCTCTCTATGTCGACGTTTTTCTTTTTGCTATGCATGGAGCCGTAGAAATCGTCCTCGGCTGTGTCGTCCTTGGCTATATCCTTGACCATTTTATCTATCAAATCACGAGAAGCCTTCTGGCGTGCCTTCTGCACATTGTCTGTAAAATAATGATTGTAGGTGATAGGTTGCTGGCTCTCGTCATCGACTAGAGTTTGGAGCTCCCTTTCTGCGTCATTCATGTGCTTAGTTAGTCGTTCGTTGACCTGTCTTGTAATCTCCAAGGCAATCCGTTCCTCATCGGCGATATGCTCAGAAAGCGCCGTGATGAACGACTTCAAGGCCTTGTGAACGAGCTCGACATGGTCCAAGGCGATGTGTCTCCATCGCTTGGACTGGAAGTGGAACAATTCCGCAAGGAGAACATGATTGTAATTCCCGGGCAGTTCCCGTCCTCTTGTATGGGCGTACATCTCGAAAGCTAGCGTCAGTCGGAGCTTCGTGTGAGAATACTATCCAACATAGCATACTTACATGCTTGACCCATCGAGTGAAAACCGCATCCGTCATTGAGATCTGCTTGATTCGAACCTGGCGGGTGGCTATATTTTGGAACTCGGCTTCTAGATCCGGCGAATCCTCAATCGATCCTGACACTATATTGACCGTAGTGCCTTGAAGTCGCATTTTGTTTGAGAATTCAGTATTGACGTAGTGTACGAAAGCTCTCAACCTTCGCGACTCCAAGGAAGACACGTTGAAGAATTCGAATTCCGAGGAATTGTAGTCACCGTTTAGTGCTGCATTCGTGAGATTGTGGTATCGCATCGCTAAGCGTGATAGAAACATTCTCATGTGACTCGCGGTATGGCGCTCTTCTCCCAGCCCTGCTAGAGACTTTTCTGTGGATTTCAGAAGCGATCTCACCTCATCGCGGACTTTTGGCAGCTCTCGCTCGGTGTGTTGGCTCAACAGCTCTTGTAAGAATTTTCGCAAAGAACGGATGCCGATTCGAGTCTTGTCAAGCCCAGCATCTTTCCAGGGAGGAGAGGTGAAATAGGTAAGCTCTTTCCTCTCTCTTGCCTCCATGTCGATGCCTTCATTCATTTCTGTCGGCGATGGATTCTTGACCATGAAGAAACCAAGCTTGAGCTTTGTTGTATCTTCATTCTTGGAAAGTGCGGCGATGCGCGCTTGAGTCCCGTCGTTGATGAGGTCGGGTTTTGTGATGACTCCAATGGTCCTTTCGCCACCGCTATCAAATTTCTTGGACTTTTTTATGATCGGCTGATTCGAAATGTCGTTCCCAGCTTGCACCACCGCAAGAATGATCGTTCTGGGGTTAGCGACGTATGCGTCAACAAGTGCGTGAACTATGTCGACATCATTGTCATCCTGCTCGTCGTTCGGTACTTGGATGATGCCGGGCAGGTCCACGATTGTTAGGTTGAGTGCTGTGTTGCCACGCACTTTGATGCGTAGCACATCTTGCCCGAAAGCTGGTCCAGCTTGCAAGCCGCCGTAGCCTCTCAAACCCATGAGTTCTCCAGCACTGTGTATGACCGTAGGAAGCTCCTGGAAATTGTCCAATTGGCGGATGAAGGCCCGTAGCTTATCTTTGGACCCGTCGTCGCGACTTTCCGATGGGATGATAGTAGCTGTTATTTCTGTCTCCGCTTCCTGGTCGCTCATATGTTCCATGTTGATCTCAGTCGCAAATCTGGTGCATAGTCCATCTTGTCGAGGGAAAGGTAACCCGGTGATACCTTCCAAGACGGAACTTTTCCCAGTTGACTGGTCGCCGCTGACGATCAATTGCGGAAGGTTGATGTGGTCACCAACACCACGACTGCGAAGATTTGAGATCAAAGTGAGGCGCTTCAGAGAGGCATGAGACTGCAAGCCCCTGAAGCCAGAAGACTCATCGTTCGTCGCCAGCTCACCCATTCTTCGGGACCAGGGTATTTGAAACACTATAGCAGTGGCGGTGGAATGATACTTCGTAGACTGGAGCAGACGTGAAGCTGATATTTGGTCCCAAGTTGTGGAGATGAACAAACCGATATATATAAATGATTTTGCATTGGGTAATGATTGGATGTGAAAATTTCAAGCCTGAGAAGTCCCCCTGCCATAATTTTAGTTTCGTTATGTGTTAGCCACGGTTGCACAAAGTCATTGTCAAGTATCGAGATATCACCCATGGCTTTCGTACAAATGCACTAACGTTACTTTTCCGCGGAAAGCAAGTCTTGGGAGCATCTCTCTTGTCCAAATCCGGAACTCGTCGGATGTTGCATATCTCGCGATCCAGAGTAACATATGGTAGTATTTTAGAATGAGCCGCGGTACAGTCGTGTGCGATTGCAGCTTCCACTTGCGCTTTTATTCTTTATTGCAACAACTTATATATAGAATTTGTGTACACATATAGCGTTTTTGCAGGATACATATATTGCGACTTGCAGACATCATATTTCATTGTTGGTGAACATATATATACGCTTATATAAACTATATATATTGCTTGAACTTCGCTTGTCCCGTGTTGCTCCGATGTCGACTAGAATTTAGTGTGAGCACGTCCGCCCCACGCCCGCTCCACGCGCGATCACCAGCGCAACACCCATGGCGCCACACCTTGCACAGGCCCAGAGATCCCAACTGCATGACATGATCCAATCAGATTCGCTAAGTGACAATGAGATTGCTCGTGTCGTGAATTGTAGCACACGCACTATCAGAAATGCCCGCGCCAATTACCGAGTCTTTGGAAGCGTGACTGCGCCGAACAACGTCCGCGGCGGTCGGCACTCAGCGATTCCTCCTCACGTCCTCGCTGCGCTCTTGGACTACCTTCTCAGTAAGCCAGATCTGTACCTCGACGAGATGGTGGAGTTCGTGTGGGACCAGTACGAGGTCGCAGTCTCTACGACTGTTGTCCAGAGAGCGTTGAAGACATGCAATTGGACCAAGAAGAAAAACAAGCGTGTGGCTCGTGAAAGAGACTCAGAGCTACGCGATGCGTGTTTGTACGAGCTATCGGAATATAGGTCCTTCCAGCTCGTCTTTGTGGATGAATCTGGGTGTGACACACTCGCTGGTATACGACGCACAGGCTGGGCGCCCCGTGGCATGCCTGCAGTCCAGGTCGCTGGATTCCATCGCGAGAAAAGACATCAGATCCTGCCAGCCTATACGCAAAATGGCGTGATCCATACCCAGGTTTTCCAGGGATCTACCGACGGAGAGGTTTTCGAAGACTTCGTCAAAGAATTGTTACCGCTGTGCGGGCGATGGCCCGAGCCGAACTCTGTCCTTGTGATGGACAATGCGTCCTTCCACAAGAGCGCTTCCATCAAAAACCTCTGTGACGAAGCTGGAGTGATACTTCACTTCTTATCTCCGTACTCTCCGGACTTGAACCCCATCGAAGAATTGTTCTCGCAGCTCAAGGCGTTCATACGTCGACACTGGCGAAAGCAAGCACCTAACTTCGAGGACTTCGGGGACTTCTTAAGATGGGCGCTAGGCAACGTGGGGAGCGATGTGAAGAGCGCAGAAGGACATTTCAGGAACTCGGGACTATCTATTGAGCAACCCTAATAGCTGCCGGATGGAGTCTCGCTAGTGTACACAGGACTTGCATAGGAAGCTGAACGATTTTCTGACAACCATTTTGGGATCTCACTGTGAAACGACAATGCGATGCCACGCAGTATCCCTTCGTCTGTAAGCAGATCAATAAGTTGTCTTTGGTAGAAAAGGTTCAACTTGAAGCCTTGCTTCAAGAGAATGTCGCCGGCCTTGGCATATTGTGAAATCCACTCGTCACTAGTCGCTTGACCCTGCTGCCACGTCACGTAATCGCGGATGGCATCTTCGTGAAGTCCAGGAATGTCTAAGCTCTCTAGAACTGCAGGCGCGAGAGCGGCAGCTGAAGAGCTGGCCTGTTCGGGCTCGGGCAGAGACTGCATCGCTCCTGGCCTCACAAGTGCAGCCGGGGTGGCTGTTTGCATTTGTGATGTCGCAGACGGGGTTTGTCTCGACATCGAGAGACGCTGGTTGCGTTGGTCAGCCTCGGCATACAGCTGTTGCCGTACTTGGTCCGGAACATCGTGGTGACTGTCGAGCTTGTTCCCACCCTTCACGTGTTCGACAAGTTGTCTCAGATGGACCGTCAGGAGTTTGTAGTGCCTTCCACCATGCGGGTCTCGCCAGCACCATCCTTGCGAGTTCTGGCAAGGTCGGCCGGGACAGCGTAGTATGCTATATACAAATCGCCAGTGTGCCGCCTGTCCACTAGCGTGCTCCTCCGCGTCACGTTGAAGCGCCTGCCCATGCCGCATGCGCTGAGTCGCAGACTGCCGTCCCCCCACAGCTCCAGTACGCGGGGGACAGTTACGTGGCCGAAAGCGGAACGTCAATTTCACCAGTAGGCGTTTCCCCTCGCCAACGTAGCAAGCCCACGATTCGAGCTTTTCTGCTATGACAAGCCAGTCGATGTCCTGTCCTATGAACTCTTTGGTAAGGTCACGTTCTGCACGCTTACTCACCGATACAACAATGACAGTGCTGCAGGGATCAGGTCGATCCTGTGGTGCGAACTCTCTACTTAGAGCATCGTCGATCTTGCTGTGCAGTGTAGTGTCCCAATAAACACCGGGATGCAGGAACACACCCTATCAGTGTTCATACCTATCCTCTTCGTGTTCATGACTGCCTTCCACTCTACAGTGTAGCGCAAGGTATCCGACGATGGCTCAGTGGTGCCATCCCATTCATGCTGCATGAGCAATCTGGGTTGGTCACCTTGTCCCTGTCCATCTTCCTCTTCGTCTACTGTGTGCTGCTGTGGCACATCCGGACCAACACTGCTATGGTTGTTTTGTGGGGAGGGCTGCGGCAGATCGCTCGCCTCGAGTTCAGCCCAGAAGGAGTCCAGTGGATCTGAGCCGTCGAATGCGGGCGTTGCGCCATCGGAGAATAAATCATCGAAGTCTCCTGAGGCGTCCATAGTGCTGACGCCGGGCCGGGTGATCCGCAAAAGCTAAGTTCCTGCCTTTAAGCGTACCACGCTTAGGGACGTCGATCAATGGGAAGGTTACAATGGATGTGTACTCGTTGGTAGACTGGGTGTGGCAGGATAGAGACTATGCCGCTGGGTTCAGATACGTCGCAATACCTCACGTGACGACTGCCGTTTCCACGATGTTCCAACAAGTTCCGCAGACCTCGACCGATGTCATTCACGAGCACCACATATACAATATCGTAAGTCAAGCCTTCCAGATGGGCATTCGAGACGGTCGAGGCGCTAAAAGACCCGCCTGCTACAGTATGCGTGAGTTGCGGTAGCACAGATAATTTATATGAGAATCTGCATGTTGGCGATGGCCCTCTGGATCGCTCTGCAGCATCGCCGCACGCCAGAAGCCTAGGGCAGCTCGGGGCGGGCCGCGCCAGACCATGAATCGCCACGTGCGGTCGCTTGTGCTTCCACGGTCGAGGGTTTCACGCATTCTGCAATACGTGTCGTGGTGACCTACGAGAACGTTGCATAAATGTTTTCGAGCCCACTGCTATATGAAGACCATTCCTTCAAACAAGGCACAGCTACTTCGAAGTCTCGTACCACTCACATACTGCACCATGTGCTCCGCTGTCGAGGCGGAGTGGTGGCTGCGCAGCAGCCACTACCGTAATGCTGCGTCTCAGCTGCGCATGGCTGTGTCGAGGCGCAGCTCTCAGTGATCGACTGTGATTGCCAACATGGTATACCATTATGGTCCATTCCTGAACTAAACTGACCATTGTTCCGTTCGCAACGGTATAACCTTAAAACCCCAAAGGCTCCACTCGTCACTGCGTCCTGATCATGGAAGTGGCAGGCACTGCTGTCGGCATCGCGTCCCTCGGGATCCAAGTCTGTCAAGGCCTGCTGTCATATTACGATGCATGGAAGAGATACGATACCGACATCAGCGCCACCTACGATGCGGTCACCGATCTGAGCAAGACGCTTACCATCCTTAAGACCACGCTCCGGGAAGGGGTCGACCGAGAAAGAGTTGGGCGAGTGGATACCTGCGTAAAAGGTTGTGAGGACGCCCTTCTCAAGCTCGATGAGAAGCGGCGCAGCCTCCAAGAGTATAGCCAACCCGAAGGGCTGCGTCAAAAGATGCGGTCAGGACTGCAAAGATCTTGGTATCCTTTCAGGAGAGAAACTCTCGCAGCACTGAAAGGAAGTGTCACCGACGTACAAGAGCGCCTCAAGCTGGCGCTCCAAGTTCTACAACTCGATGCGGGCACAGGATTGCAACGAGAGGTTCTCAGACTGATGAGCCAGACCAAAACCCAAAGCGACTCCATAGCGCAGATAGCAGCTCAGAACCAGCGCATTCTGGACGCTCAACAATCAGATGAGTTCCGGAAACTCGTCGCCTGGCTCGCGCCGCCTGATCCTGGGACGAACCACGATACCGCTCGTCAACGCCACGAGAGTCAAACGGGCGACTGGCTGCTGGAGTCGAGTCAATATCAAAGCTGGAAGACTGGTGCGGTCAGCCATCTGTGGATGTACGGCAAAGCTGGTTGTGGCAAGACCATCCTCTGCTCCACAGCAATCGAGGACATCCGGGCTACCTCTGAACAGGATGCAGACACTTCCTTCGCGTACTTCTATTTCTCCTTCTCGGACGAGCGCAAGCAATCGGACAGCGACCTGCTTCGTTCACTTGTTGCCCAACTCGGATGGACGGAGTCGGGACTATCTATGCTTCGCCAGGCTTACGGGAATGCCAAGAGAAGCGAACCAGGGCCAGATGAGCTAGAAAAGATCTTGTTGGCCTCTATGAGGTCGTGTAGCAAGGTCTACCTCTGCATCGACGCACTTGACGAATGCCCGGAAGATCAGGAGACTCGTCAAAGTGTTCTAGCACGAATCGAGAGACTGACCCAGGATGTGCCGAACCTCAAGATCTTCACGACCAGCCGTGAGCTTCCTGCGATTCGTGAGTCCATGGCGGCTTTGGGATCTAAACCCATGTGTGCCGCGACGTCGGCTGTGAACGCCGACATACGAATTTACGTAGCCAACCAGCTTTCAGGGGACCGCAACTTTCGAAAGTTCAAAAAGGAAACACTCGATTTGATTGAGTCCACTGTTTCAAGCAGAGCAGATGGAATGTAGGAAAATTCGAACCACTAGGCCGTTGATCGATCAAACTGACGATTTTGTTCTCACGTAGGTTCCGTTGGGCATATTGTCAGCTGCAGGCACTTAAAAAGCTAAAGTCCACTTCTCCGAAGTACGTGAAGCAAGCTCTAGATGCTCTTCCTGCAACGCTAGACGAAACGTACACGCGTGTCCTGTTGGACATTGAAGAAATATACCACGATCACGCGCTCACGCTCCTTCGATGGTTGGCTTACGCGCGTTCCCCTCCAACTCTGAGCGAGCTTGTCGAGGCTGCTGTTATCGATCCGATTTACGAGAGCAGCATAGACTCCGACAATCGCGGCGGCCTGGAAGACACCTTGAACATCCTCTCCGGGCTAGTCAGTGTCGAGGAGAGCAGAAAACCTGGTGCAAAGGGTCACTCAGAGACTGAAATCCACATTCGCGATACCTCGATGGTAGATCATGACCAATCCGATGTCACACTTAACGGTCAAGATTTGACCCCGAATACCAGAGTGAGACTTGCTCATTTCTCGGTGAAAGAGTACCTGGAATCTGAGCGTATATCCAAAAGTAGTGCGAAGCAGTTCTACCTTGAGAGTGCGACAGGGCACAGAGCACTCTCTCAGAGCTGCTTGACGTACATGCGGTACTACACCGCAAGTCCAGAGAAGACCTCGAAACACCAAGATCTTGAGACGTTTCCTTTGTTGAAGTACGCAGCTCAATCGTGGTTTTATCACTGTGCGTTGCAACAAGGTGGGGAGACACGCCGTGAAGTATCGTTCCTCCAGCACGGACAAGCAAAAGACGACTGGCTTGTTGTTTACGATCCAGAAACGAACTGGACGAGGCCCTTCAAGGCATACAGGTCCAAGAAAAGGGTTCCATGTTCGGCGATATATTACGCGAGTCTCCTAGGGCTTTCTGTCGTGGTCAGCTGTCTCTTAGCAAGTGGGGCAGACGTAAACGTAAAGGGCGGAGTGTTTGGCAGCGCTCTCCATGCTGCCGTAGCAGAAGGGCACACGGAGATAGTGCAGCTGCTGGTCGACAAGGGCGCCGACGTGAACGCTCAGGGCAGAAAGTATGGCAACGTCCTCCATGTTGCCGTAGCAAGAGGGCACACGGAGACAGTGCAGCTGCTGGTCGACAAGGGCGCCGACGTGAACGCCCATAGCGGAGGGTATGGCAGCGCCGTCTATGCTGCCGCAGCAGGAGGGCACACGGAGATAGTGCAGCTGCTGGTCGACAAGGGCGCCGACGTCAACGTCCAGGGCGGACGGTATGGCAGCGCCGTCCAGGCTGCCGCAGCAGGAGGGCACACGGAGACAGTGCAGCTGCTGGTCGACAAGGGTGCCAACGTTAACGCTCAGGGGGGAGAGCATAGCAGCGCCGTCCAGGCTGCCGCAGCAGGAGGGCACACGGAGATAGTGCAGCTGCTGGTCGGCAAGGGCGCCGACGTCAACGCCCAGGGCGGATATTATGGCAGCGCGCTCCAGGCTGCGTCAAGACAAGGCCACGCGGAGACAGTGCAGCTGCTGCAGTCGTTTGGTGCTCTGGAAATCTCGGCAGACGGTACAGATGGAAACCAATGTTCAATCGTGAGCGATATCCAGTCCATAATCCTGGTGTAAATCTATCGGCATGCTAGCATAGATTACACCGAACGATGCGTCTATGGAAGGGTCCCGGTAGTGAACTCACTGACTTAAAAACCCGCGAACCTCCCTTATCGTATGATGCCCACCACAATTTTGAGTGCGTAGCTCTTTGATTTAGTAGCTGTCCAAGAGAACATTAGTCAACGGTGGATTTGTCTTTCTTGTATACATAACGCAGAAGATTGGAAAATGGCGATATGACTTTTGTGTAGTTCAGGTAAGCTTGGATTTGCCAAGTAACGCCATATCAATCAACATGCGGCCGTCATTCCGATCCTGGACTGCATCTTCATGAATGCTGTGCCAAGCGCAAGCCCTGTCACTGCGGCCTCTCACATCCTGCAAGAACGATCGCCAAACCTGGTCTCTTCCAGTCGTTCTGGCTTTCCAAAGATCTGAACCCTTCAAGCAGGCTTCAGCACAATCAGTGCAAAAATTTGGTAGGGGTCCAGTGCACTGGTTTACGTAATCAGTTAATCAATTAGTAGGCTCCTACCAATCAGTGTTAGTGAAGTAAGCGGTGATCAATTATATCACTGGTTGCATTTTGACCTACCATGACCCTAACCCTACGTATCAATCCTTACGGGGTCCCGCGCAGCGGATCGCGGGAAGGTGCGGGTAAAGCCAGGCTTATTCTAATATAGGCGCCTCCGCACACCTTCGAGCTAACTACACCAAAGTCTTAGAGTCCTGAATTCTCTCCTTTTTGGTGAGGATACCACTCCGCCACACTAGTATTACGTATATAGTGAATAAAATAGTAGCCTATTTTGTGTGAAAGCATCCAAATACTACCAATTTTTGTAGAAGTACTACTATAAAATATGAAGATTTAAGACAAAAACGCGATAATGTAATCAGTGCACCAATTAATTGGTAGTGCACTGATTACGTAACCAATTAATTCACTGGTAGCGATTTTCCTACCAATTAATTGCACTGGTAGGCCTACCAGTGCAATTAATTGATTGTGCCGAAGCCTGCATTCAAGAAGTCATCGATGATGTTCACGATATATTGGAATGACCTGATTCAGGCAACTTGGATTCCGTGAAGCCAAGTCTCGGATGTGTAGTTCCTGCGTGGCCGCGTCTGGTCGCTGTTAATTTAGTAAATTGATTGTTCGACCTCGGCGTCGGAATCTTCCGGAAGAGGCTTGGCATGCGACCTGCGGAGACAATATATATGTTCTATAAAAATTGATATATGTTCGCTTAGAACAAATTCACAAGACGATGTATATGTTTCATACAGACGATATATGTACACGTGCACTCGATATATATGTTTCAAAGTTGATGTGTATGGCCATGAGCGGAAGCTATAATCGCATTCGACTGTACCTCATGTCGTTATTTCTCATCGTGTACCACATTTGATTCTTGGTATGGCAGCGTGGGGATACCCAGCTGCTGTCATAGCTGAATCCTGCACTTTGTTCAGTCTGGGCGATAAAGCGATGTGATGCTTTTACTAGTCAGGAGCTACCAGCTTCTTGCCCGCTACGACCATTCCTATCATGCCCATAAGTCAATCATGTCACAAACGAATCTATTGATGCATTGTCAAATTCACAGATAAGCATCCCATTCTTGCCTCAGGAGAGGTAGCGTGGTAACGGGAAACTATGGGTTAGTCCATAGCGATCCAGAAATCCAAAAGGCCCAAAGTCTCCGGCGTCTAGAGATCACGCTGATATCTTAATCTCGACCATGGTAGGAAAAAACCACGAGACTCTAGGCTGACTTGCTGTGGACCCAAGACTACCATGATGAGGCATTTTCGAGCTGGCGTACTCTTCAAAACTCAAAAGCGCTGGTAGAGCTGGTGCAACCTTTAGGTGTGGGGTTGTGGCGAACCTTCAGCAACTGGTTGATGGTGCCGATCATAAGACATTTCGCAATGCTTTCTAGGAGGGACAAAGCATGCGTGCTAAAGAAGTGCGAATGAGAAAGTCGGTCCAGGTGTTGAGTGTACCATCTTGACAGGTTTGTCTGTCAAAGCGTGGCACACCAAGACGACGCGCAATGACCGGCAAAGCCATATGTGCACCTCGAGAGCAAGGAGGTTGTAGTCGCAAGTTCGCGACCTTCGGCATCAACTGGGTACAGAGCTTGTGGGTCACCAGTACTTCGCTCGCATGTCAAATTGTGCGTAGCTAGTGGGGTTTGCGTCGTTGTATCGTTTGATCAGGAATGCTAGTGAGCATTCTACGCGGTAACTTATTAGCACAAGGTGCCATAAACGCGGGGTAGGTTGGCGTACTAGGCACTGCACGTCTAGCATTCGGGCGGAGGGCGAAACGCCAAGAGATACAGCTTGGCAGTCAAGCTGTATCCCTTGGCGTCACGTGAGGTGAGCCCTGTGTGGAAGTGTAATGCCAAGAGATACAGCTTGACAGTCAAGCTGTATCCCTTGGCATCACGTGACATGAGGCACGACGAGAAGCGAAGCATGCTGGTCCGCTGCTTCACGCATATACCCGGTGGAAGTGTTCGGGTATATCTTATCTTTCATTCCTTTTCTCTCACTGTCAGCAAATTGAGCACATCGTCCTTGATGTAAAGTGTGAAGGATGAACAGATACAAGTCGAATGCGCTGGAGGACACACTTTCAAATTTCTTGACTTAGGCCGTCATCGAACTCAATATCATTTAACAGCCCATCGTCAACATCTGACATCTCACGCGCACACAATGCCGAATCATTCTTTTTCGATGGATTCGTGGTGCCGGCGGTCGTTGAAGGAGGATCCAAAGCTGCTCTATTACCATCCTTTTCACGATGCGTCATGGAAGTCGGTTCGCCTTCGTCATCTCGAGACTTTTGCTCAGATAACGACCAGCCTGTAAGAATGTCGGACAAAATGATCGGCGCTGTGCCAGGACCATCCTCTAGTGTCTCGAGTGCCAGAAGTCCATCAGGAAGAGGTTGTCCAGCGAGCGACATCCGTACCAGATCGTTCAAGGTGCGTCTTGCGTGTATATCAAGCGCTCCCCATGCTACTTCAAGGAGACGAAGCCACGAACTAAAGGTTGTGGCTGGCAATCTAAGAAGGTGTCTGTCTGAGACGCATTGTGGCGGCAGAGCAAGAAAGGCGCCAACGCCGCCGAAGAGATCACGCACTTCAAACCACATCCTTCCTTCTCTCAGCCGATTGCACATCCTGTTCCAATCGCGACGAGCCGCAGAGCTTGTCCCTTTGGCGTCCGGGTCTCTGATCATGGCGTGACTGGGATATACAGTATGGAATAGGTGAAGATTGATGTCCTTAGCCTGATTCCGACCTGCACCTTCCTGCAAAAGGCTTTTGCGGTACTCTGCCATTGCAGCAAGCTGCACGCGCTTGGCGATAGAGGATAGGACGACCTTATTGTCAAGAGAATCTATTTTTCGGTAGAGGTCGGAGAACTGCGCAAGGCTGCTGTCGCGCGAATTCATTGTCTTGGTGGCGTGCCAGACATCCACGCCAAAGTGAGGGGTGTCGGTTTGTGCTCCGGACTGCAGAGCTTGGCGTCTTCGCGTGCTCTCTTCACGCGCGTTTTGTACAAAGTCCTGGAGCGCGTCGATGCCTTCTTTACTGCCGAGACACAGTGCCGTATGTATCATTTTCGCTTGCTGTTCCAGCGGGAGAGAGTTGACGACACTGTCTCTTCGTGCGGCATCCCACACGGCACACTTTGTGCCTTCCAACCCGAACACTACACTGGTCTCGCGGACGATCTCGATCGTTGAGGGGGTAGAAGGGATAGTAGACTTGGGCGGCGGTGTCTGTAGTCGTGGTTGTGCCTTCAGCCCAAATGCTCGATCAAGTGAGTGTACCGTGGTTGTGTCAACTCCATTCCAATCTCCGCCGCTCTTATGACGCTTGTTTGGGTGTTCTTCCGCCGAAACTCGTCTCCTTTTCTCCTCAGCGCGTCCATTCCCATATTCAACCGTATCTTCTTCTCCGGTTGCGTTCATGCACCTCTCCTCGTCTTCTTCGCCTCTCGTGTCTCCAATCTTCAAACTCCTCCAAGGTCCGTCGCAGTCGTTTGCTGTCACTCGTTGACCCATGCTACCCTCGGACCCTCTGCATTGGTCCTGACCTCCCTGTTTGGTTCCTGCTTCCCAGTCGCCTCCACGCTCTTCCTTTTCGCCATCATGGACTCCATAATCTTTTCCTCTTGCTTCACTATGGGGCTCTATCTCTTCACCCATAACCTCTTTCCCTTCTCTTTCGCCCTTTCTTCCCGCTTTCTGCTGTTCTTCTGCCTCTGGTCGTCCTTCTATCCCAATAATTTTCGCAAGGCCCTTTTCACCTTCGTATCCTTTGTCCTCCTTGTCATTTGCCGCCTCATTTGCGGTCTCATTTGAGGCTTCGTTGTCTTCATCTCCCTCTTGCTCTCCCACATCGTGCCCGTTCTCTTTATTCATTACTGCATCTCCCTGTGGCTCCTCCTCCAGATCTTGCCCCTCTTCGGAGTTGTCGAGGTCCCCAACCATATCCTTCCCTATGTCGTCCTCTCCTGCATCCTCCTCTGCTGCATTCTCCTCTGCTGCGGCGTCCTCTGCAGCGTTGTCCTCTGCAGCGTTGTCCTCTGCAGCGTTGTCCTCTGCAGCGTTGTCCTCTGCAGCGTTGTCCTCTGCAGCGTTGTCCTCTGCAGCGTTGTCCTCTGCAGCGTTGTCCTCTGCAGCGTTGTCCTCTGCAGCGTTGTCCTCTCCTGCGCCGTCCTCTGCGTCGTTGTTCTCTCCTGCATCTTTCTTTCCTGCATTTTCCTCTCCTGCATCATCCTCTCCTGCATCCTGCTCCCGTGCGTCATTGCCCTCTCCTGCGTCATCCTCTTCCTCCTCGTCCTCCTCTTCCTCCTCTTCCTCGTCCTCCTCGTCCTCCGATTCCCCCTCATCTTCCTCTCCCTCCGGCTCGCTGTTCACGTCGTCTGACTCATCTTGATCTTTGTGTACTTGTTGTTCAGTCGCCTTCTTTTCGCCTCGGCCTCGGGATCCCCGCTTTTTCTGTGTCACAGCTTTATCACTGTTAAGCTGTGCCTTCGCTTCGTGCGCAGATGATGGGCGGGCTTTGGCCGAATGGGAGGCTTTGGTTCTGTCATTGGCTTTGGTGGTGGCATTGGCTGTACGCGTTCCTTTCATCTTGCTCGGGATCCACTTGTTTGCATGTGGAGAGCCCACAATCCATAGTGTTGGGTTCGAGTCGTCGACTCGGAAGAGCTTCACAAGAATACCCGGACCTGTGGCTGCGCATTGCTCAAAGTCTTCGAGGCGGCGCGTAGAGTGCCCGAGGACCTGCGGTACGTCGCATAGTGCGAATTGCGGTGATGTGAGCGGTGCGGTATTCGAGGCTAAACGAGCAGTTCGCGAGGGCTGTGTTCGTTGAGGCTGTTTCATCGTACTGCTGCATGTAGATACGTACACAAAAGAAAGTCGAACGAACGTGGCCGGGAGCGCAGTGAAGAACGACCTCGCAAAATGACAGCCAAGCAGGCAGCCATTGTCGCAAGCGAGTTCGTCATACGGCGGGAGTGAAGCGACTAAGGCTCATGGTGTGCCATTCTGCTGGGCCCGCGTGCTGTGAGTCAGTCCTTCCGTGAACTCACACATAGGTCCCCCCATGAGAACCAGGGCATTCGGCACTGCCGTGCGTCTCGTGCGCGATTTGTGTATGTCCCAATCTTGTCTCTCCGCGGTTGTGTGGGAAATTGTTGCCGCGCCGGGGCTGACTGGACGATCTTGCATTCTGGCATGCGATCCACGCAGCTCAGAGATACTGTGTCGGTCGAACAGCGGAACGACATCAAACGATCAAGCCGAAAGACTTGTGTGCATGACAATTCCAAGTTGCAGTTCTTTCAGTCCGTTTGCCGTATCTCCAGCCGTGTCTCCGGTCAGGTTGCAGGCTCTTGTGAGGGGCGCATAAGGTCTGCTGCGCGTGCGACTGCTCACTTGAGCGACGATGACCGCTCCTCATCCAGTGCATTATCTCCCATCTGCCGTACAAGGATGGCCAAATACATTCATGACCTGATGTAGCAAAAGAGCCTACTGATCAAGACACGTCAGGCGCTGAAACTGTTTTGGCTTGCGTGTGGCCCCGCTTGAGCTTAATTTCTGGCCGACATCACTGATCTGGACTACGATAGATGTGGTTCTTTCCTTTTGCGATGCCATTGAGACCGCACACCTTCAAGGATTCTGCCACTACGAGAACCTCCTGGCAGACTGATGCGCTCAACATATATGTACTAATGGACGAATCTCGATTCATCCTTCAGACAAGCAAGCAAGCTGGCAAGTTTACGCGTGTCAAATAGCGGACGATATCATCAGGAAGTCGGCAAGAAGCTTCTGAATTGCTGCGTGGTCACAATTGTGTCAGTCCAGTTGTCTGTCTTTGACAAATAGCATCGCAAAGAGCCAAAGACACGCTACCTGTGGCTAGCTGAAGCTGAGGTTCAGATCAGCATCGGCTTCAGCGGACTGCTACAAGGAAGCGAAATT
Organism: Graphiopsis chlorocephala; assembly: GCA_022828445.1. NCBI lineage: Eukaryota > Fungi > Ascomycota > Dothideomycetes > Cladosporiales > Cladosporiaceae > Graphiopsis > Graphiopsis chlorocephala. The sequence continues at coordinate 267,976 of JAIZZJ010000017.1, read as the reverse complement.
TCCTACACGTATCAGGTCACGCTGGCTAGCTTATAGGGTGTTCAAAGATGTAGGAAAGTTATGGCGCCTGGTCCTCGAACTGCTGAGTCGTAACTCTAGGAAGCCCTCTTTGTTGGCTTGACTTGACACGGTGCACGGTTTAACACCACCAGTATTGAACCCAAGCGTAATTGCCAAAACGCTCGGCTGCACGCCCAGAGTTCCGTAATCCTTTGCCCCACAGCTGAACTCTACTGCATCGCCAAACAACAGAGTCAGATCATATCGCCGATGTAGTCGTCATGACTCGAATTCTCATGTAGGAAGATCAGTCTGCCAATTCATTTATCGGCGCGATTTTATGACGCACGTACCGCAAGCGAGCTCGCTGGATCCATTGTCGGCGCGATTTTCTGTACCTTGCGGATTGCATCACCAGCAGACCCACTCTTGTCGGCTGCACGATCGCAAGCGGATGCAGGGTCCTCGGCTCGCGTACACGTCCAGCCAGGCATCAGCGTAAAGCATTGCTTTCTTGGATGAATCCTACTGAACGTGGGATCTCGCTTCAGGTCTCGTGCCTGCTTCGAAAGCGACCCCTGTCAGGCACAATTAAGCTAGCAACATGTGGCTTCAGGGCATCTTCTGTCTCTCGGCCGACCTCACGGCCGCTGCTTCTAACGACATTTTGAAGTCCGGCCGCAACACCTCGTCTGCAAATTAGTAGAATAGGTTGCAGACAGCGCTATGTGCAAACGGCACTATAATTTAGTCTCGGTCATTCATTAACTTACAACTTGATGTACGACAAACAAATATTGGGCCTGGTTATACGCTCTGGTCTGTCTTATCGCATCGATCTTGAATCTGCCTTAACCGTCTTTAAAAAAACCCCCACGTATACCATTGCTACCAGCGCCGCACAACGTGCCATGATGGGCGAATATGCTAGCTACACCAAGAGAAGATTGTGGTGAATCTGATCATCTTCTTCTTCTCGGCTTCTGACTCAAGCAATTTGAAATTTCTGTACATATCTTCTTGGATACTGATGACTGCCGACTCCTCAAGCCAATACTCACATATTTCCTGATTCGCGTTCCCAGGAGAGTTGGTAAAGCTCATGCGGGAGATCTTGGACGCGTGCGACGTTGCGGTGGAGGTCCCAATGCACATCGATGATGACGTATGTATGGCGTTCTTCTCGAGATTGCCAGTGGACAAAGCAGAACTGATCACTGAGACCTTTGAGTGTGTAGAAATCCTGGATGATCTGCAGGTCTCCAGGCGCATCTTCCGTTGTGCGAAAACGAAGAAAAATACGTTGTGGGATATGTTTCGGAGAAGTATGTTCCGCCATAATGAATTTCAGAGAGGCGAGAGTGTGATGTCCAAAACAACAGATCTACAGACCATACGCCTGTACTTATATGTCCCGTCCCTGGCCAGGATCTCAGGGGAGGTGTGGAGATAGCGCTCAGCAGTATGCTTGTATTGTTCCGGGGAAGCGGGCCGTTCAGGTATCTGCTTGACTTATGATAACATCGCTAGCGGCACGGCCGTGCCTCGGGTCAGCCCCTGCACGCGCGTGGCTGACGCTCACTTGAAAAGTCTAAGCTGACCGCTAGCGCTTGCTTCGGTAGACTTTCCTGATAATCTACGCTGTGTATCTGTTCTGGTCCAGCGTCAGTCAATATATCGTAAGCACGTCCTCCCTTCTTGCAAGTTGATGGAAGCATAAACAATCACGCACGCAATCTGCATGTTGTGATATGTTGCCGTTACAGTCTGATCATGCCGATGATAGTATTTGGTGAACAAAGATTCTCGGCGGCGCGCAGAAGAACGAACGCAATATTCCCACCAAATCGCAGCGATCTCATGCTACCGACCAGTTTCTCCAGGATTTGGGGGATACGAGGGCGATATAGCAGCTGTGTCAGATCATCTCGGGCTCGGTGAGCTATCATCTTGCACCGTACAAGAGTGAAGTTCCTGGCTACTACAGGGAATCGCACTTCCGGCTTGACCCCACAAACTCTTCGCTTTTCTCAGGTGTCAGGGTTCATGGGCTGAGGATAGATGATTAGCGGCTAGATCCGTGCGCTTTAACCTCCCCCACAACAAGAGACAGATGTCCCTTACGCTGAATCCTACGCAATAGGGCTGAATGAAGGCGTCTCGACAAGTTCTTGGCGTGCTTCAACTGACATCCAATGAAAAAGTAGCCTTAGTGGTGACAGATTTCCAGGGAAACAGCGGGAATCGGTCATCGCGGCAAGAGCCGTGGACGAAGTTTAGAACGGACAGAGTGTGGGGTCAAGGCGATTATGCAATTCTCTGTAAGACAATTGAACATCTGCATTGTTTTCCATGTCTAGGGCATTGATGGCAGGGTCCTTGAGACAGTGTTCCGCTGCCCTTTGGTCCATAAGGTCGGTGGATGCCATTCGCTTGGTGCTGTGAGCGAGAAGATAAGTGTGGAAGTAGCGACTGACGTCCGGATTGAAACCAATTGTCCTACAATTCCAATCCCTCGTGCACACGCATTCGGCTTCTCCGGTGCCCTGCAAGTATGTTGTCTCCGCTTTGCCGACACTCATCGGAGTGCTTCTCTGAATGTTGCGTACAGTTCACACGTCGCGCGCGTGGCAGGCCGCAGAGGTCACGCGCGAGATCCGATCAGTTATACTGTCGACCACTGATACAGTACCTGCTTCTAGACTATATCAATGATTAGTGAAAAGTCCAACCGCTGTCGCACTCTCTGTACGACTTTTGGCAATGATATGGAACGAATGGGAAACTCGTGTCGCGGACCAGTCGAATTATGCTCTCGCTCGCTAGCAAGTCACTGTCAAGTATTGGCTTGTTTCCAGTCAACGATTACGGGCTCACCGGACTCCCAAGCCGCCCTCTCTCTTTTGCGCTCACTTGGTCCTGGAAAAGAAAGGCGCGCCTAGGATTCTGGACAAAACATACAAGACCACCGGAGGTTTTATCGATGATCTGCTACAGTCCCGCGAAGAAGCGTTTCACACGCAGCCAAAAGCTGTGAATGACGAAGAAGACTGTTATCTGCAGATGCTCCACATGATCTTGTTACAACGGTGGAAGCCACAACATGTCGATTAAACTTGCAATCAGAAATGTGGATGGACATGCGCAAAGAGGATTCTATAAGGAGACTGTATGGTACATGAGGGAAGCCGAAAGAACAGCAAGCAAGGCGGGGCTTCCTTTGCCAGATTTCACTGGCGTCTTAAAAGCAATTCAAAAGAAGTAATCGAGGACACTGGTCAAGAGGAAGTGTAAAGTCATGCCACGGGCCGGAGATCCGAACTCTTTCTTCTGGAGCGCCCAATCGAAAAATCCCTCGTCGTCGGATCAGTTTCCGGCCTTCCCAACTCGTTCACGTACCGTCAACCCCATTTCTTGACCACGCATATCCCCAGTCCTCCTTAATCAAGTCCGCCGCTTTTTCCGCCACAGCATATACCGAAGACAAGCAATTGCCAGAGACATGGTTCGGGAAGACACTGGCATCAGCGACACGCAAGTTGCGCACGCCCCTGACGCGAAGTCTTGCGTCCACAGCGTCTCCCATGGCGCAAGAGCCGACGGGGTGGTACTCGGTAAGAACTGAGTCTCGAGTGTACGCCTGAGCTTGAGATGCGTCGCATAAATCGATGCTCGCGTCTGCTGGGCAAGTGCGCTTTGCGATCTTGCCTTCCATCGCCTTTGAGCCCGCGATCCTGTCTAGTAGTCGTAATCCAGTAGCGAGGACGGCCGTATCGGCCGGATGTTTCAACAGAGCAGGGTCGAGTGTTGGGTGGTCGTTCACATCTGCGCTCCTGATGTGCACCGAGCCCCTGCTGAGCGGGTATTGCAAGGCTACTGCTGCTGTAATTGACATCGGTTTCCCAGGCTCAAGAGGTGGGAAGAGTTTCGATTGATCTGCGTAACCTCCTTCCCCGAAGTTGTGGGCGATGAGTACGAGCTGCAGGTTGGCTGACTTGTCGTCTTTGAGGTGCTCCACAGTACGCTCATACTGTCTTCTTTGGAATTGCGTGACGGCAGGAAGACTGTCTTTGATCGACTTGAGGATGCTAGCCTGTTCTTCCTCAGAAGCAAACAGCTACAATTGATTAGTGATGATCATCAAATATCTTATATCTGTTAAATAGCGACTGACCTTATAAGGACAAAAGCCTCGCGTGCTGGAGATTTCGGTGAGAGGACCACCTTGTTCATCCATAAGCTGTTTCATAGCGCCTTGCATGATATCCGGATCGTAAATCGCTTCCAGCGTCGGATTACCAGGCGTCAGTTCCCAAGTGACAGTCGTGAGTGCGTGGTCCTGGAGGTTGTTGCCGACACCTTTGTTCACGACTGTACACTCAACGCCAGCAGCCTTGAGAACTTCAGGATCACCAATACCGGATAGCTCCAGAATTTGGGGCGTCTGGATGCCACCGCAAGAGACCACGACTTCGCGCTTCACCTCAACACTGTGAGCTTTGGCCTGGTGTGTGAAGTGGACACCAACAGCCATATCACCTCGAAGCTTTACGGAGCTCACGACAGCTTCGCACAAGACATGGAGGTTCGGTCGTTGTGCGTTGGCAGCGAAATAGCCTCGAGCGGCATAGCTGCGCTTTCCCTTGTCGGGGCCTGCACGTACGACGGTACCAAGCGTGTTGAAGACGCCGATATGGTCTCCAGACCAACTGAGTTGCCACATTAGCACTTGATCGGACATGACTGCATTTTTCTGACACATACGGGTCAATTGGCTTTCGACCAATACCTGTGACTTCATCGGATCCCCTCTGGAAGTTGTCTTCGATAGGCAGGAGGGAGTCGTTGAAGGATGTATGCACCGGTCCCGAAGTACCGTGGTTCTCAGCGACAAATGGCATAGTTGCCCGGTGTGCGGAATTTTCGTCGATGGGGTTGAGAGTCTGATGTTTTCTCATGTAGTGATTCATCTTGTCGCTGGCCCAGGAAGGGTCATCCGCGAGGACAGCCCAGTCATCATAGTCTTGTGTAGAACCGCGGACATACATCATGAAGTTGATACCACTGCTGCCTCCAAGTATCTTGCCGCGTGGAATGTGATAATTTTTGCCGTTAGATTGCGTCACAGTCTGGAAGTTCCAGTCATATTCCTCATTGCCCAGAAGCTGTGTGAACATACCCGGCGTGTCGACTAAGAAATCGTCTAATTTGTTTTTGCCGGCTTCGAGTACTCCCACCGTCACGTCTGGATTCTCAGTCAAGCGGGCAGCAACTGCCAGGCCAGCTGTTCCTCCGCCAACGATGATGAAGTCGTACTCGTGTTTGAGGAATTGATCAGCATCCAGTGCCAAAGCAGGAAGCACCTGCGTAGTGGCACTGTCCTTGCTGCCGTCAATAGACATGCTGTGCCAAGCAAAGAGATGTTGTTTGGATCGAATGAAAATGAGTAGAGCCTAGGCGCAAGCGAGGGATCCCTTTTCAACTTATATGGTCGTAAGCCTGACCATCTTACCACTTACTGTGCAATGTACGCGACTGAATTCGCTCCACATCGTCGGTCTCCACAAGAAGATTGGACGCATTGAATCGCTTATGGAACGGTATCTTGTAAGCTCTCAGGGTCTTATCTCGGTGGTTTGACTCTCTGGTGATCCTTCGGTTTTTCGGGTTCCATTGTTGAATGGCGGACTGGCCGAGGAGCACACAGGCCTCAGTAAGGCATGGGGCGCCGGTAGTCACCGCACCGGAACCTTAGAGGTAGACTTGTCTATGTCGCTTGCAGTACCCTACGCCCACTGATTGATTCTTTACAGACTTCTGAATGATACGTGATATCCGCAATGACGACAAGCGCCCCGAATCACCGTGACAGCTGGGTTGACTTATCACCGACGTGCTCCAGCACGACTAGACCGATGTGGCAATAAAACGACAAACAAGAGAGACCAGATCTGGGTGAGCGTATACGCAGCTGGAATGTGCGATCACTGGATCATGATCAGCTTCCTCACATCCACAACACAATAACTTGACTACTCTCAGCTTCAGTTTAGGTTATGCGGACTCCGACTGTTTTCTATGCCCTCGCCGCGCTCTTGTTGTTCGCATGGCCACAAAGTTGCTGACTGCTTTAATCGTGTCTAGATACTACCCTCCTATCTTCATGGCCCTCGCCTCTGATTGTTCGATGTGGTTCTCCCTCGTTTGCTTCCATCAACGAGAATGCCAGTATGCCGCAGCGAGATTGGACATAGCGGTTTTCGTGTGGGAGTGCTCATCGCCCCACTTTTTGATGTTGTACTTCAACACCTTGAGAAGCAGCACTCTTGCTTCTTGTGGTTGACCTAAACCTTTGTATGTAGCCGCGAGGCTTTCCATGGCAGTGATTGTGTCAGAGTGCTCCTCGCCAAGCACTGTTGAACTCGCGCTCAGTACTTCAAAGTCCAGCAGCTTTGAATTAGTCCATCGTCCTTGGCTGTAATACAGCGTAGCGAGATCTGCCATGGCAATAATTGTGTCAAGATTATTCTTGCCGGATAGTCTCGAGCTCGCCTCTATTACCCACATGCCTAATTCTTCTGCGGCTCTCCACTTGTGGGCTTTCGAGAGCACGCGCGCTATTGTCGACCACAGCCACCTCAGTCCTCTGACATCTGACACAGCATCCAATCCAGGTAGTTCATCATTGGATGGGAGGTGCAATATGAGGTGTCGTCGGAAGTGTACGCTCTTTGCTTCCTTCTCGGACTGTGCACATGCTGACGCCGTGAAGACAAGGTATGAATCCCAGTAGTCCGGACTCACCAAGCTTTTGCTCACTTTATGTCTGATAGCGCTATGCATCGTAGATCCTCTCCAAGGCTCACCAACAGGCGTGATAAGACGATAACGCCTTTAAGACTTCTGTCGTGGTTCGATAAGCAGTATCGTCCCAATTACCGTCTCTGTCCCTACCAAAGAGTCCTTCCACCCACTCGGAAGCCCCGACATGGAGTCGTTTGCACGCTTCATCCAAGCTGAGACTGCCTAGTCGACAAAGCTCGTCTTGTATGCCTCCTTGATCAAGAAATGTCATGAAAGTCAAAAGCTCGATGGGAAAGCTATTTGACCTAGCATTGTATATTTCTCTGAGTGATGCTATGCTGACAGCGCACGCCGTACGGATTGCCTTGGTGTGTTCGCCATCATTGGCGAAGTCCCGGTCCAGCAAAAGCCTGTTGTGGAAGTATCGATAGTCCAAAAGATATCTTTCGAGTGCTGCAGCCAGGCACTCTCCGTTCTCTAGATCGACTTCGATCCGCGCTGCAGCAAGATCCGACGCCAACGCATTCCAATGAAGGCAGTTCGCGACCTCTTCGACAAGTTGGCGGCAAGGATGGCTCCGAGACATCAGTCTATTGGCGCCGCCCAGTACGAGAGCCGCGGATTCTTCTGCCTCCGTCGTATCAACTTTTACCGTTGCGATGTCCCAATTTGATAGTTGCGATATCTCAGCATTTCGGCTGATGATTATCACAGTACCACTGTGGCTTCTCGGGGCTATGGCGTCGATGTCCCATGGCAGATCATTTGCATTATCGATGAGTACGAGCCATTTCCTCATTCCAGCTTGACCGCGAGATAGTGAAAGCACTGCTTGCACACAAGGCATGTCCTGCAGAGATGCATGCGTGGCCGAACTGTCAAATGACAGGCACAAAGCGTGACAACATCGCTCAAAGCTGGACCGTACTGCTTCTTCGCTTTGCACATCTATCCAGAGAACAACATCGTAATCGCGTGCACTCTCTTCGATGAAGCGCAGAACAAGTTGGGACTTCCCCGTGCCTTCAGGACCTGTCACAGCGACAGCATGTGCCCATCCGACATCATCTGGCACTCTTCCCAAGCTTTCTTGCAGCTCTTTTGACAGAGAAGGTCGCTCTTCGTAGGCACAAGCTGTCAAGAGAGGTATAGAGATGCAACGGCTCGAGGATGTCGCCTCGCCAAGGGCTGAAGAGCACCTACCCGTCCTGAACATTGTTACGGCGGACGATCTTCGAAGTCTTCCTATACAAGCTGTTAGCCTAATCTGGTCGAAACTTCGCACCATCTTTCCGGGTGCATAAAATGAGACTACCAATGTGCTGACGCTCTGTACTGCGAGTCTTCCCTGATGGCCTGCCAATCGCATACGAATGGACGCACGACGATCGTTTCTCGGCGCTTGTGCTGCCGGTCAAGAGCAGTTGCATAGAGGCAACGCGATGGTTGCAAAAAAGTTGTGAAAAGTGATGTGCTCTTGGTTGATCTGTAGCGCGCTGAGTACAGCTCCCCAATTCCTGACAAGTGTCGCGAGATTGGTATAATTTCGGTTTCACTAGGCCGAATAGCCGCGGTTGGCATTTTCTACAACAGCACTGCTACAATTACTGCGCGGTGGTCTTGATCGAGAGATTCTTGTACATGCTTGACTGGCTCACCGGCCAGCTGATGACAGCCCTTGTACGGGAAGGATTCGAAATAAGGGAACGCACGTTGCATAGTAAGTCGCCAGGACGGGCTAGAGGCTGGGGCTCGTGGCTTGTGTGATCCCGCAAAGTGGAGAACGTTGGCGTGGGGCGGAGCACCTGAAGATCTCGCCTGTGACAGCCCTTGCAAGACTTTGGACGATGCTAATGGTGAGCTTATCTTCACGGGACCCACAAAGCCGCTGGCCGTCCGTTCCGCGCTCTCAGAAGCTTCTGCGATGCTATTCACACTGGGTAATTGCCACGTGAAAATCGTAGACCACAACGTACAGGACCGGAAAATTACGAGACCAGGACAAAGTAAGTATCGGGATATCTTCAAGTGGCATCATCATCGTATTCCACGCGCTTGTTGACGGATGTTGCTGTCGTGTCCAAAGAGTGTCGATCACCATGACTCAGTCAATGCACGGGTGCCTATCGGTACTGCCTGGTTGACCGGCGCCTGGCCTGTGCAAACTCGTTCGTACTGACTTGGCTCGCGAAGTCGGCTCTAAGATTGTAAGCCATAGTACGCGCAGTGCCAGCAATGGTGCATGTCGACATTGTCGAAATTGGTCGTAATCTAGAAAATCTGCCGAACTGAGCACAAAGCTTACACTGCAGCTTTCGACGGCACGGCTACATCACCATTGAAGAGGACAGCGAGCAAGGATAAGATATTGCTTATGGTGAGCGACAATCACAACGATGTGCGGTCAGTCGGACTTGGAGACGCTGTGTCCTAGGAGAAGATGACCCCAAGCCTTCTGCTGATATACTGGTCCAATATTGGAATCGAGTGCAATGGTCGGTACTGTCCATTCCATGGTGCTTCATGTGATTGCGGTCCAACTCTGCGATCTGACTATTTCCACAGTTTTTCCACCAGGTGACACATACGCTCATGGCAGCGCTTTCTGCCGATCAATTCGAATGCGCTCGTACTGTCCTGATCCTGTCGTTGATAATCGTCTAGCCAATATTGATGAGCATACATTTCTGGACTCATTTGTTCCAAATCCTCGGGTTGTATGGTGTGAGCCGCGTATTAACGACCTTGGCGTTTCCGGACAAAGGTTGACGTTGTTGGATAGTTCTGTAGAGTATCGGCTTTTACGACCTTGAGGCTGTACCGGCCTGCTTGGGACGATACTGCTGACACAGATAGTAGCAGATCATGTAGATGACAACCGAATTACTGAATATGAGTTGATGGCTATACACCGCGCCCGTCAAACAGAAAAGTACCATATTGACGACCAGTATTGCAAACATCTGGCTGTTGTTCAGAAGGATTCTGTCGATGATGTAGTCCAGTCTTTTCTCAATTTTTTGCGGATCAGTCGCTGGCCGCTTGTGCGATGTTCCGAGGTTTGACATGGTGAGGGCAACAATGGTTGACTTCGCAAAGAAAGGTTTCGATTTTTCGGTGCTGCAGGAAGTTTTCAAGAAATGACTTCACGTCTTCACGTAGGTCAGGGACATCGCAAGAAGAAATATGTAGCTTTGGACGATCAAGAAACGTGGGTCCATTGGACTGTACTCAAATTTGTTGCATTGCCTTCAAATGTCGCTTCGACTCGCTTAGAGATCACTAAATGCCCAACAACCATATCATGGTGGTTACGTGGTTCCAGCGACTGTCGACCTCGCAGCTAAGCGAATCGTCCCTGCCCGAGTATGTGCTCCGGTGGGATTTGAGGCCCAGCGGGGCGCAAAGACGATTGGGTACTTTGTGGAGCTAAATCTCGCTAAAGGCACCATTCGTGAACTAGAACCGGCCGCGGCAGGAAGCGTGCCGCTACTGGCGTTCCTCTAAGATTGCGACACAGTCTAAACCTAAAGTCTGAGTCAGGTGCAGCAAGCATGAATAGAAAAGGAATTAGGGATATGGATATGCGCGACTAGTGTATGGATTCCCGTGCTCAGCGTTGGACCAACAGTTTTATATTGCCGGCAATTCCTGCTGCTCCACGCCTGGGTATCTCCAGCGACCACGAGACAAGCGACGTCATCCATCTAATTGCCTAATAGCCACTAGCATCTTGCGATTTGGACGGTTGCTTCCAGGATACGCGCACCATCTTGGACGACCCTTATCTTACTTCATCAATGAGCTGCGGGACCTCGCTCGACTGCAAACGATTTCGACCCGATATCTGATCCACCAGTTCATCCTACATGACATTGCGTACGACTGTACAGCTAAAAAGCACCACAGTGATATGACCCAAAAACCAAGGAGTGCGAGGTCATTTCAACACAAAAACTTAGTGAACCAACTTCAACCTACAAGTGTTCGTCCCATTGCTTTGACTTTGCGCGGCACTCCCAATGTAGAAGACTCATTTACACTGCTACAGATACGCGAGGCGAAGGACGGCGTCACTCATTCATCTACCAATACAAGTGTCGAGCGCAGCCCATTCAAGCGGTGTTGCGCTTGAAACACATCCCCTCGACTAAACATGTCCACCAACAGAACGTTCGGCCATCTTCCATATATGCCTTTGCACAACTCTGCCTGAGCTCCAACGCTTCCATCGCCCGTCACCGCATTCGTCACGAAGTTTGCATCGACATCTGGTATCAGTACCCTTTTCGACTCGTCTGGTACCACTAGATCCAAAATCTTGTCTGGTATCTCCAGCACATCCGCACCGACCTCGATGTCCAGGAAGTGATTGACGATGTACATCAGTCCATCCCCTCCACTCTCCTTTGTCCCTCGATCAATATCACACTGGCTGAACGATGCATCCAGCGTATTGAAAGGTGTTTCAAAAAAGTAGTTGAACTGTGGGAGGATGTAGGGGACTGTGGACGTGTCTGCTTCATAGTCGAGGAATATGATCAAGCGACTATTAGAGGCGATGAGTTCTGCATAGGTGGGCCATTCATCGAATGGCAGGGTGTTTGGTGATGAAATTGGGACAAAGGCAATTTTGTCCAATCCAACAGAGGAGAACACAGCGTCGAATTCGCTGGGTGACCTGCGGTCATAGTTGGTAAGCAGCAAAGATACAACCTCATTCGGGTGGTTGTCGAGCCAATCTTTTACTGTGGCAAGATAGTCTTGCAACGTTCCTGCGTCCAAAAGCCAACAAGAAGTGTGGCACATGCGCAGCTTGCCGAGATGTCTGTGTGTCTGTGCCTGCAAAAAGCGGATGCCAGCGTCAAGCTGGAAGTCGACAGACCTCTCCTGGTTAACGCGCCAGTCATGGATGCCTCCTACATGGGCTGAGCCGTGGGTGCCTATCAATGAGACATTGCTATACTTGCGCGAGCATATGGTGCTTGACCCGTTGCATTCGGTAATGTTGGCGACAAGCGATGACGCATATGAGATATACGCGAGGAGTATCGATAGGGTCAGAGCTGCGGTCCACATTGTGGTTTTCGAGGTCGAAGGCGGAAGTGGTGCATAGAGCTGATTTGTAGTATGAACGCGATGTAGGACGTATTTGCTGCATCATTTTCCAGCTCTAAAGCAGTTCCCCTCAATCTTTCTTGTCCTTTCTTGGATCTTAGAAGGGGGAAGGGGGCTCCATCAAACAACAGTAGACTGGACTAATGATGTGTGAGGATTGATCAATCTGGCATTAGTACTGTACAGCTCTTACGCTACTGAAAGCGTTTCTGGGGTCATGATCAGAGCAACCCCGGCTGCGTGAATCGCGCGGTCTTCGTGGTACTGTCAAGACGATTTGGCACTCTGTTGGAGCATAGCGCAAGCGGAGAATTGCTTGTTACACTTTTGATCACGCGAAGGCGCAATCGGCTGGTGAATGCAAGTCAAGGCCCCTACACCACTAGCAGCATCCGCAATGGACCCCCCTGATGACGTCCTACTGACTGCAAATAAATATCATCGTGCAGCACGTAATTGCGTGAGGTAACGTTACATGTACGTTATGCGGACGTCGCGTGCTACCGCTGAGAATGCTACATTGAATGCGCACGAAGAGGTATGGAGCGTACTGGAGGAATTGAGCTTTGTTACCCAGACTCAACACAGTATAGCACTCCTATATACTGTGACAACAGCTTCACCTACTGAATGATTCTCATTTCTACTGTTGTTCGCGATGTGTGTCCCCAAGACCTTCGGTCTTATCTATGACTTCCAGATTTTGCAAGACTCGCATCTCATCTATGTCGAACTTTACTGTACTGGGTTCATCTCGGCAGAGGAATTCAAACCTGTCTAGTGCGAAAAAGGTTTGGTCCTTGAAGTGGACACACCTGCTTGTGCCTGTGTTCATGTCAGGAATGCGACTTATTGCTAGATTACACGCGGCTTGTGATATCGCACCTTTCCAAAGTATCATTGCGTTTAAAACTACGATCACATCTGCATTTGTACGGACGTAAATCCTCGTGGGTCTATCCCGAATCAGCATAGGGACCCAGATCATGGTAGGATTGTGACGTTTTAATTACCTTCTCGTGTCGCTGTAGATCGGCTTTCCGTACGAAACTTAGAGAGCAAGTCAAACACTTGTGTTTTTTAGAACCTGGTTCATGAGTTCTCCGATGAGCTTTTAAATAGTTCGACCTTGTGAATGATTTTCCACATTCCTCGGAGGTGAAACCATGGGTGTTGTGCTTCTTTGGAGGAGGTTTTGAATCTTGGCGAAACAGAGTACGTATGCCTGCTGTCTTGCACAGTTCCTCGAAGCCTGGCAGTCTTAGAGGTGGCATAGGCACTGATTCGCGCTATAGATGGCAAGTTTCGAGAAAGGTTTATAATTCCAAGGCGGGATATCACGAGCGCGAAAACCGGGACGATATTAGATGCAGCTATGTTGACGTGTCCAATTTATAGTCTATATACATGTCTTCGATGCCAATCGCCATGACCACATTTGAAACCTCAAGGCCCCTACGTCCCCCAATTAATCCGTAATGTGTACCCCTGATGGCTCTCTTTCGATTGCAAGTCAATACCATTAGGCAACATATAGTTGTGCGAGGCATGTCGTAGATACCTTGTATGCTACGATTGAGCATGCTAGTTCGATTGTGACCCGGCCGTAGTTCTAGATGATGATTCCGCCCTCCCAATCCCAATCCATGTCAATACGTGCAACTTCTTGAGACCCGCTGTAGCGTTCGAGCGGTTGTGACCTCTGTCCAACTCGCATCTTGTCCGCAAGGTCAAGTTCCTGTAGAGCAGCTCTGAGCTTAGCACTTATGCTTCTAGTCCTGACTTCCATATGCCCGTGAATTGTCATCTGCTTAAAGATACCTAGGGTTGCAGCTTGCCGAGCGGTGATACCATGGAAATGGTACCAAGTAGCGACTAATATCTTCAAGTCTTTCAACCTTTTTCCGTTGTCGATGGCTTGGAGAAATTCTGCGAGCCGCTTCAATAGTGTATCGTCCCAAAGTCTTGTGTTGTAAGGGTTCGGGAGATACAAGTTGAGCCTCAAATGACGAAGTCTCTGCGTGAGGTTCATGCATTGCCAAGGCAGCATAGATACCAACGACAGTTGTGGACCGTAACGTCTTTCGTTCAGCACGAAGCTGGACAAAGGATAATTCGTTGGGTCCGTAGATTCTAGCTATAGTGGCTAACGTCAGACAAAAGAGATGCAGCCAGACCAAAGCCTCTGTTCAAACTTACTGCCTCTGGGTCGATTGTCCAGATGAAAGTGTTAACGTGGTAGAAGACTCGAACTGCTTCTTCTCGTAACCACTTGCAGACTTGGATGACTGGGGGCGTGAACACATCCGCACTCTCCACAGGGTACTGTAGTTTGATGCTGTCGTCGCGGTAGAGTACAGCGGCAAGTATGTGTTCCCGAAGCTCGTAGGGCAAACGGAGCAATGAAGAAGACATTTTGGATAACGATGGCTATGGTGGAGATTCGAGAACTTTTCATGTGGTATTACCAGAGTGTGGGAGAGGAATAATTTATATGCAAGATTGATGTGCCCTAACGTCATCGGAGGCGCTCGGTTAAAAAGAAGATTATAGAGCACGGTGGTTGCGTACCCATCATTCTGACACCGCTGTCGGACCACCTTGTACCGTCTCGCTGCTTAAGATGCTTGTATCACAGTGCTACACCTGGGATTTCTCAGATCATCCGGATCGCCGTCCCAACTACCACCATAGATTGAGCCGTTGTACAACACATCAAAAACTCCTTCCACCGCGCCTTCATATAAATAAGAAAACAGTTCAGGACTCAGATCAATGGTAGCCCCATTCACCGAGACAGTAGAATCTGACATCTGATGTCCAACGCCTACACAGCTCGCACAACGATCGATCACGAGTGCAGTAGCGGTACGCCCATTTTTTGGGTTTTCAAGTGCCAACCAGTCGTTGCAATTTTTGGGCTTGGGCTGAGATTGCTGACCTGGAACAAATCTGGTCCATACCGCGACGAAGTAGTTGCTCGCAGGTGGCTGGATGTTGCAACTGAACACAGGCTTCAGAGGGAAGTATACGGATGCCATTGAGCCTCCGAGTGCGTAGCTTGCTGTGAAAGTTGCATTATCTCGGGTTGGTGGTTTCTCTCCCTTGCAGTACCAGTGTCCTACATCTCCTTTGCCAGTGGCAGGGTTTTGCTGCGGCAGAGATGTAAATGAAGTAGAAATACCGATTGACATCGGCGTGTCTTGAACTGATGGTCCGAAGGTGACTGGAGTCGATTTGACCTCGGTTGATATTGGAACTTGTGGTGACGTTTGAACACTGGCTGAGTAATTATTTTCGTCTTGTCTCGTCATCTGAACTGGAGGTCCGATGATGATCGAAGCAGGGTCGCTCTGATATGGCAATGCGTTCGGTGAAATGTTACCATCTCTGCAGTTGTACCCGTCCATGTTTGTATCTTGCCAGTAGCCGGAAGCGCATACTTGCACATCGCCAGAAAGCTCACGACATTGCCCTTCCTGGCGGCAGGCAAGAATGCTTACGCCCGGTGCGATGATAGCGATCTTGAGAAGTTTCATTGTCAACAACTGGAACTGCAAGTGGCTCTGTTCTTGCCTCTGCGCAGCGGGATCGCAAGCATAATTGTTCGTCGCAAACTGGAGCGCCGCGCGATTTGTGCATGTTGAGGGGCCGGCGTATGTGACCGGTGCGCGCCCAATGCCACGTTCAAGCGACATTGTTCTTGGCCTTGCCTGGATAGATTGCTGGATCGTGCACAATACGCTAGACCGCATGTCCATGCACTGACGCCTACCGGGACATCTTGGCAACCGGTGCCTGGTCTTTGCGTTGTGGCTCCAGACTCCAGATGGTCTAAATCACAGCCGCTCCACAAACCCTTTTTTGGCGTCAACGCTAAGGTCAACCGTCTGCCGGCAATACTGCTTAGGCCGGGTGAAGGTTCGATGGTGCGTTACTTTTCGTGAATTCGCGATATCTACCAGCACCATGTGCGACCGCACTTGTGCGAAACTAGGTGATACCGATACTCCTTTTGTGGAGCTTCCGTGGATACATACCGTGTAAGCGATCCGATCGTTTTCCCACACTCTCAAGGTACTGTCACCATCATCTGGATTTTTCCCACGACACTCTCGCTCTCTGTCACATTTTCTCACTTCGTCGTGCGACACGCATCGCCCGCATCATGCCACCATGGTCCGGCTACACCATCCAGCAGGCGAGAACAGATGACAAGGTGGCATATGCGATCTTACACCCTCACACCCTGCACTTGCTGATCGAGAATGTCTTTTCATTTCTGTGCTTCGCTACACTCTGTTTCTATTCTCACTATGCCTTGGTTGCGCATTTTTCGATAAAGCTTCGCGGACTGGTACAGAATGATTGGTGAGTACTGCGAGTTGCTTTGACACGCGTGAAAATGCCTTCAAGTGGTATTGGTGTCTGACGATGTATCTACAGGATACGCGCGGTTTATACAATGACCATTATTACGAACAGCCTTCTTCTACTATCTCTATATACCCTGGATGAAACACTGCAATCGAACACGTACAGGACATGGGCACTCATGCAAGCGATAGCCGGCTGGTGCTCACTCACTCTACTTTGGCAAAACTGCGGCGAAATGGAGGGAATACTCTTGGTCAAAATGTGAGCATACGAGTCTTGGTGTAGCCGCTCACTTTGTTGACTGTGTTGTATCAGGATCCTTGACGCGACCAGTCTCGCCACATTTACCTGTCTATCTGTGTTGCGTAATGTGCTCGAAGCGAGCGATCTGACTCTCGTGCCTGGCAAGCAGATCACCCTGGGCGTCTGCCTCGCGTTTATTCCTGTTGGCGTTCACGTCGTGTGCCGATCATGGACGTACCACCCCAGGCATAGACTGTACAGGAACCATAAAACTGGTTCGGGAGCACACCAGTGGCGCCTCATGCAACCTTTGGGTGAAGCGAACCTTTGAGTGCCACCAGTATCGCTACAGATGCAGAGCAGTGACAGCTTCGTCGTCAATCTCCATAAGTTAGCCTCCATGACATCTATTTGTACTTCGTTTTGACTATCTTGGAAACCCCACAGAGCCTACTCTATTGCAAGTTTGATGCATAGCAGCGACCGGGAAGACGTATGTTAGTTGGCCAGAGAGTTTGAGGTGAGGAGGCGACGGCGCGCGCTCGGCGTGGCCGAGCAAAGACTAAAGGCCTTCACGCGTGTTTCATGAATGCAACCATATTGAATACAGTATAAGTTAGATCTGGAATCAACATTGACGAGGAGAATTTCGCCAAAATGCATAGCCGAGAATCCGCGCTCGTATGTTGAAAGAAACGACCGTTAAGGTGTAATATGCCTGCTGCAAGGCTATCGCGCTGACATGGTCTCTGGGAGCGCATATCTAGTTTTCCAAGCACTTATTGTTAAGGCGGGCATGTTTATGCACATGTGCAGATCTGGAAGCACAGAGTCACGTCACAAAAGCACTGTGATACGCGGCGCAATCGTCAGCACAAGTGCAACCCTGAGGAGTGGCACACTGTTACTATCTCCGGGTATACTGAGCAATTTTGATACTAGAAAGGCAAGAATTGAGGAGAGCGCGAAGCCCAAAAGCTGTAATGGCTCGATGGAGTCGAGACGGCGAGCAGGATTGTACGGTTAAGAAGAGACGCGGGAGCACAAGTAGAAGCTACAAAGATCGTCGCGAAGTACCGCAAGCTATTTAGCTTCAATGCAATATGGTTCAAGACAATTTTACTGCCCACCTCTAACCATACGCTTATCATTCTAGCGAGCAACTACAGAACTTACTACGACCGTCCGCCACGATGCTTCTCATGCAAGCATCTAACAAATACAAACGCGCACTATCACTTCCTGCCGTTTTCATGACTTTCGGCTGGATATTGTGGGTGACCAGCCTGTTGCGAAATGTCCGAAGCTGGAGTGGAGCATTGTGGCAACGCCATCCTATACTGAAAGAGAGTTCGTCTGAATCATTCCCGAACAATGTTTCTAGCGAACTATGAAAGTTCATGTGGCAAACATGGAAAGCTTCGCCAGCGGAAGATGGGTTTGACGAAGAGGGGACGGATGCCGCAGACTGCGCTCAATTCCAGCGCGTCGCCTGGCATCCTTCTGGTAACGGTCGCAGCAGCAAACGCGTGTAACTACCATCCTCCAGATGATTGTCCATAATCTAGTTCTAGCACTACACTGATTCGTAGCATCGTGTGCATATAAAAGGTCTACACGAACGCTACATTTCATGTACATCGAAAGCACTTCTTGCAATAACGACGTGACACCTACAGTTCGTGTCACAGGTGTGTCTGTAAGGCAGAACCTGTCCTTTACTATAAACAGTCGAGTATGTTAGTAAATCTATTTTTGAATTTTTATGGAGCTGCATATGATTCTGGAAATGACAATCAAATTATTTACCAAACGAACAACACACATGCTGGTCAATCAGTCAAACAAACTACGCCCAATCCACCCTGATGATATCACTGCTCATGCATCTGCGTCGCAGTGAGTCTAATGACAAGTATTCGGGAGAAGTATCCAAGCAATCGCAACTGTACCCGTCGGTCATTGATGCTTACACCTTTTTTGTTGAAGCTGTTTGCGCCAATTGGAGAGAGCAGGGCGATCGATCAAATTCGCGACAGATTCTTAGATACATCAAGCAGGACATGAACGCAATTCCGAAAAGCATGAGTTGGAAGACTTGGCTGAATGTGGCTTGCGAACTTTCCCAATGAGGCAAATATGCAAGTAGCTTAGCCAACAGCACGGCGACGACGCTCGCAGCCCCGGCGGCAGTGACAGCCATGACGACAGCGAAGAAAATGCCGAGTATACTGTTGTGTTGAGACAGCTCATCAAGCTTGTCGAATATTGTATCCCAGATTCGCCATGATGGGCTGTTCTCGGTGTATTTGGCTTGAGAATCCATTGCGCGCACGGTTGTACGTGTGTGTGTGTGTGTGTGCGTGTGTGTGTGCGTGTGCGTGTGTGCGTGTGCGTGTGTGCGTGTGCGTGTGTATGTAAGGATATATGTGCATAGGTGTGTAAGTGTGTAGGCGGGAAAAAGGAGAGGAAGAAGAGGAAGGAGGAAGAACGATGTTGAGTCGACTTTATACCCTGCAGTCTTGGCTCCGGTCCTAGGAACTGTCCAAGCATGTTTCTCAAAAGAGGTTTCGCCTAATTCCAGTGACCAGGAGTGACCTGCATGGAAACATGACTCGAGGAAAGCCGAGGAGAGTGTTGGTGTGGACGTTGATGAGTCTAAACAGGGTCAGTAGCAGGCGGAGTAGGCAGGGGCTCGGTGGTGACGGCAGAATGCTCGCGTGTGCTGGTAATTAGCTCTGGTGGCAGAGATCACGTCGCCTTGAGTCACCTGTGCCTGCATCTGCTGATAGTTGGAGATAATCATGGCATCTGGTGGGCTGTGAACGAGACCATGAGTGAGCAGTCACTCGTGTGAGTCATATACTGGCCATGTAACTATTGCTCTGAGGTACTCATCTTCGGCGCTGATTCATTCGATCGCAACAACTGTGCGCTTGATCCGCAGAGCTCAATAGTCTCGTAAGTCTTCGTTTTCTAGCCAACCCTCATATGGAAACAGTTTTGGACTCCAGCTGCCGTCGTCCGAATAGGAGGACGGTCGAAGCGTGCAGAAGAACGTAGGCTATAGAGAATCGTGGCATCGTCGCCGTAGGCTTTTTATCGAGATATGTGTGTGCGTCTAGGAAGACCTAGGACCTCGCCTTCTTCCATGAGTTTCCTGTAACTAAATTTCATATAATACTCCAAGACACTGACGTAGGGCAAAGTAGTGAAATACAACTCCATGGACGTTGAATTGTTAAGGGAAAGAGCAAGAAACATCAGGAATGCTCAAGAGAGAGGAGAAGTATGGAGGGTGCTGCACAAGAAGAAAGTGCGGATGCTGTCGCCCGTAGCTACACTTGTTACGGCTTTGACCCTCGAAAGACACAACGTTTCAACTATCGGGATAGGTGCGAGCATGAGTTTTCCATGGAATGTTAGGTATACTGTGTCCCCAGCTTACGGAGAACCCTGCCTAGCGGAATTCGGCATTAGTACTTCCACTTCGCACAACCGTCACATCCTTAACACAACTGGGCGTCAGGAAAGAGAATTTGGATCACATTAAGGGAGTCGTTGGCTATCGAATGCACCTCATCGCAGCTGATTTCCCTTTGTTTGGGCCTACTAGTAGACGAGGGGGGCGCAGAGGTCGGTACAGTCGTTATCCGCGGTATTGTCTCGTAGAACATGTCACTCGAGCGCAGATGCTCAATCTGCCCTAGAACACGGTCTGCAACACTGCATAGGCCCCTCCCGACGACCTGCAGCCAGCCGCTTAGCCTGCATGATCGCAGTGATCGTCTTTGCAGGGATGGTGGCGTGACTGGTCGGTACTTCGAGAGTGCTGACAGGGGTGCGGGGCTGACGCACGCTCCGACCTTCGGCGCTTATAGCTCGGCTCAGCTTGCTGTCTTGCGATTTGAGCTCGCACGCAGCACGTGATGCATTACTCGACATGTAAGCCAAGCGTGGCGGGGCTCTGCTGACACGTGTGCATGTGGCGGTGCACACGCGACTGAGTTCGGTTATCTCCAAAGGGATAAAACGAGCTGTCGCTCTCAGACGTCTCCCCTTGCAGCGTGCTCTATTCGCAGAGCGCTAGAGTAGTTTGGCGATTATATCAAGCTGCTTCTCGTACGCCGGCCGAGCAGGTGACTTAGCGTTAGGTTGTTATGAGCATAGTAAACCCCTCGCAAGCTGAGTATTATCTTTCATGACATGGCAACGTATTACATTTCGGTCTTGAGGGAGCAAGAACCATGTCGCGACAAAACCATACTGCTGATACGCGAGACTACGAACGCTACTACTGATCTCTAGTATACACTAAATTCACCTCACTTTCTCTGCAACTTCCTGCAAAACTTGGTAAATTTGCCTCTGACACTCTCCTTTTCGTCCTTCACTTGCGAAAGGTGGCTGTGAACGGGTGCTCCAGTCTTTGATGGTCGACGAGGCATAGTTTCCTCTGGTTCTGCTGTCGCTCTGAATGGTCTCGAGGAACGAGGTCCATGCTCATTTGCTTGACTAAGCGGGCGTGACTCCAGCTTATCAAGCTGCTTATCTGCCTGGTATGCCCTGGCGAGCACCTGCTGCGACGTCAGTTGGTCGGGATGGTCTTCCGCCAGCACTCGCTCACTGATCGCCACCACGTGCTCCAGCTGCCGCACCGCATCCTTGACCTGCCCGTTGGCCAAGTATGCCCTGGCGAGCTCGTGCTGCGAGGCCAGTCGGTCGGGATGGTCTTCCGCCAGCACTCGCTTGTGGATCGCTACCACGTGCTCCAGCTGCCGCACCGCATCCTTGACCTGCCCGTTGGCCAAGTATGCCCTGGCGAGGTTGTGCTGCGAGGCCAGTCGGGAGGGATGGTCTTCCGCTAGCACTCGCTCCTTGATCGCCACCACGTGCTCCAGCTGCCGCACCGCATCCTTGACCTGCCCGTTGGCCAAGTATGCCCTGGCGAGGTTGTGCTGCGAGGCCAGTCGGGAGGGATGGTCTTCCGCTAGCACTCGCTCCTTGATCGCCACCACCTGCTCCAGCAGCCGCACCGCATCCTTGACCTGCCCGTTGGCCAAGTATGCACTGGCGAGCTCGTGCTGCGAGGCCAGTCGGTCGTGATGGTCTTCCGCCAGCACTCGCTCCTTGATCGCCACCACGTGCTCCAGCTGCCGCACCGCATCCTTGACCTGCCCGTTGGCCAAGTATGCCCTGGCGAGCTCGTGCTGCGAGGCCAGTCGGGAGGGATGGTCTTCCGCCAGCACTCGCTCACTGATCGCCACCACGTGCTCCAGCTGCCGCACCGCATCCTTGACCTGCCCGTTGGCCAAGTATGCCCTGGCGAGGTTGTGCTGCGAGGCCAGTCGGTCGGGATGGTCTTCCGCCAGCACTCGCTTGTGGATCGCCACCACCTGCTCCAGCAGCCGCACCGCATCCTTGACCTGCCCGTTGGCCAAGTATGCACTGGCGAGCTCGTGCTGCGAGGCCAGTCGGTCGTGATGGTCTTCCGCCAGCACTCGCTCCTTGATCGCCACCACGTGCTCCAGCTGCCGCACCGCATCCTTGACCTGCCCGTTGGCCAAGTATGCAGTAGCGAGCACGTGCTGCGTCAACATTCTGTCAGCATCATCTTCTGAGAGATCTGCTCTCAGGTCACGTGACTCTTCGAGCCAGCCTACTGCATCTCGGATTCGCCCGTCAACTCGCAAGCAGCGTCCAACCTGAAGACACAACTTCCCTCGTGCGCTAATACTGTCGCCGTCTCTTACATCCCTCATCCGCGAGGCGTGTGGTATGTACTCTCGCCAGACTTCCCGATTATCATAGTCGTCTGATGGAAAGACCTGAGAGAGATGCTCTAGCGCCTTCTTCTGCGTCTCCGCCATCAATTCCTCTTTGCTAACCCATACTCGTGCTGCCATATGGACAAGCCGGTGCATGTCGTATGTCTGACTATCGCGCCTTCTGGTGATGAACGAGTATGCGCAGAGCGTGCCAATAGCAGTTATAGTGCGCGCTTTAGACTCTGTGGTAAGCAGCATGGAGTGAGGGATCGCCTTCCACTCCATGCAACACATATACTGTAGCAGATCGGCCGCGACTGTGTCTTCTCGGGCAATCCGATTGAACGACACAAGCCACGTTCTGGCCACGGCACTCGCCGCCTGCTTATACCGCGTGTGATCACGAATCTCCTCGCTCATGATCTCGACGAGTTCATAATCTGTGCCTCTCGCAAGCCTGAGATACTCCTTGATGGGGACTGAGTTGCAGTAGATGTACGCAGTCGCCTGGGTAATCGCTAAAGGAAGGCATTCAAGGTCGGTGAGCAGCTCAAGAATGGCCGCTTCGTCGTGCGTTAGGTCCGGAGTAGCAGCTTCGTCGTCCGTCATGGCTTCTCGTGTCACTGCTTTTCTGAACAGGTCCGATGCCGTTGCTGTTGACATCTTTTTCACGAAGACACTGTGCTTGCATGGAAGCGCCTGAGCTGTCTTCTTGTCCCGCGTCGTGAATAATGTCAAGCCCAGCTCGCTCTCGGGCAGGTAGTCAAGGATACCGTTCTCCCCGTCAGGGCCCTCCAGGACGTTTATGTCGTCTGCATTGTCGACGATGAGCATCCACTTACCTGCTCTCTCTGAACCAAGGTGTCGTTGGACCAGCTTTTTCACGTCTTCTTTGCCGTCACCCGCCCCAGGTATGCTCAGCACGTCTGCAATAGCTCTGCACGCCTGCTCGAATGTTTCGGCACTCAGCGCATGCACCCAGAACACAGAGACATCTGGATGCTGCTCTAGCACGGAGTAGGCGAATTGCAAGGCTATTTGCGTCTTGCCGATGCCTCCAAGCCCCACTACTGCGATCTTCCGGCACGTTCGTTCCACGAACAGCCTTTGCTCGAGCGCTTCCATTTCCTGTTCCCGGCCGGTGAATTCTCCGTTTTGTTCGAAAGGTATGTATTTTGAAGGCACAATTGACCGGCCTGCTAGGATTGTCAGTTTTTCAAGGCCCAGAAGGCTGCCGGATAATTCACGTGGAGTAAGCACGTGGGCAAACGGTAGAGAAGGGAGAAATCCTTGATATAAGTTAGTCGTGAACTACTTACTGGCTTGCACCTCGCCTCTGAAGTAGCCAAATCGTGCCCGTAACTGTAGCGCTTGCGGGGCTTCTGCTGCCATCTCCTTTACTTTCTCTATCACAGACATATACTTCGGATCTCGAGGGTGCTCAAACCTCACCAGACCCCGGTGGTTAGTGCTGAGTTGTAAATGGTCGATATTGCGGACGAGGTGCCCAATTCGTTCGGCTGACATCTTGCTGACCATGAGCTCCCGTGGCCCTTTGGCTGCGAAATGCCCATTTCCTAGGTCCTTTCGTGTATATGTCAGTACGATTGTACAGCAGGGACAAATGAGTACAGCCGGGTAGGCTTACCACTATCGTAGGGCTGCTCACTGTCTCGTAGTATGAGACGATCTCGAACGGCAGGCTCCGTCTCCTGTCGAGATCTGAGAATTCGTTCGTCAGGTAGCTCAAAAACTGCGAGGCTTGGCCATCCGAATCGACCAACAGGTCTCTTACGAACCCCGCATTGCGCCGTCCCTTAACCACAGTCTCAAGCTGATTATGCTTCAGCCCTAAGTTGGGCACACCCATAAAGACGAGCCCGTAAGTCATTGTTGTCACCTCTAGCAGTCTCTTGTGCTTCGCGTCAATCGCTTTGCTTGACATGACCAGCGCCTCCTTCAGCACGACTCCGCCGAGGCTGTGACAGACGAAGAGCAGCGGACGTTGCGGGGTCTGCGTGAGCTGGCGGAAGATGGCCAGTCCATCCAGCAGAGTGTGCGCGAGCTCATGAACGCCTTGGTTGTTATCACTCGCAACGACAGCAGTGTCGTAGCCGTATGTGATGAACCGCGCTCGTGGGATGTCTTCAGGCGCAAAGTCTCGCAGCCAGACGGACATCCCATCGGTGGAGCGGAAGGACCCAAGAGCGTGCCCGCCCAGCCCTGTGACCGCGACGATGTCCACATTTGCATCTTTCGGGTCATTCAACGGTGTGAAGCCGATGAAGTCCTCGTCCACGCACCAGCCGCGGTTGCTCGGTATCGGTCGCTCGTAGCTCGTGAGCGTCGCGCATAGTGTCCGCTCGCCGTCCGCCGCTAGGCTGAAACCCTGCCCTTCCGGTACCGCCAGCTCTTCCACTTGTTCCTGCAACCACTTGGTGGCAGCAGCCCTTTCGCCGATCTTGATGTTCAGGATGCGCCAAAACTGTGGTTTCCGAGAAATTGAAGGTCGTGGGGACGTCATATTTGCGGCGAAAGGTGTGGTGCCCTGCCTTGCATGCCAGGTCGCATGTGTCTCTCGATTGCGCTCTCCTGTAGAATACTATGCTCAGGTCGGCACGTTCAATATGATATGAACAGGAGCCCTTGCTGTTCAGATGCTGGATAACAGTGCTGTCTGGTCTCAATCAGCTGAAGCCCAGAACGAGCAGGCGGCTCGAAGCGCCACCATGTGCGCCATCAGACGCGCTACGGCATCGCTGCCTCATGTGAGCAACACAACCAAGAGTCTGTGTTGCACTCTACGATCGTCGCCAGCCAAAGTCTCGTTCGCGCTGTACGACAGTCGGACGTCAGCATGTATGTATATATACAGTATCGCCCATCGCACATTGGCAAAGTCCAAGGAGGTGCTCCGCAGTGATGTCAAAACAGACCGTGGGGCTGGCTGACATTTAGCGCTACGCAAGAACCACGGCGCAGCCGACACCCTTCACTTGCCTACAGACATGCAGAGAGCAGTGTTGCGAGCAACCATGAACCATGACAACATTGTCGAGCAAGCATGCAAGAATGCTCGCAGCTGCACTGCCCGTGAACGATCTCACGACATTGTACGCCAGTTCCAGGACATGCCTCCAGATCAGACCTAAAGATAGATGAAACACTGGTGCGACAGCATTGACGTGAGTCATCGCTTGACCGCTGCGTCCTCGTCCCTCTTATCCGCCTCGCTCCCATCCCAGAGACGTGTCGAATGTTTTGCTACTCAACGTGCTCTTCCACGAGGTTTGCGATGCCTGCGCGAAGATGCGCTCTCACAACACGTATGATAGGCGATGCACAGCCCAGTGACGACGTCGATATCCTCCCACGCACCACGAAATGGTACCGCGACCATGGCCGTTGCACGAGGAGGGAGAAGGCGGCAAAGGAACAATACTTGACACCGAACGAAGAGAAGGCACTCGCAGCCTACGTGCTTCGTATGTCTAAACACGGGTTTCCCTTGCCTGTGAAAGTTCTCCGCTCTCTCGCACCTGTTATACGCCGGCGGCGGATCGGAGGGACGTCCCCACCCGGGATCGTACAACAGCCGGGTAAGAACTGGCCGCAAGGCTTCTACAAACGCAACCCAGAGCTCGTGGCTCGGAGGGTGAAGGCCATGCCTTGGAACAGACACGACCACACCATATATCAGAAGACTCTAGACTGGTTTTCCATGATTGGCGAGGAGTTCGCCAACCCCGCTATCCTGCCCGAAAACGTGTACAACATGGACGAGACGGGGGTGCTGTTGAGTGTGCTTGGGTCGCTCAAGGTGCTCGTCGGCCGGAATGACATGCGAGACTATAGAGGTGTGGGCTCCAAGCGGACCCTGATCACCGCCGTCGAATGTATATCCGGAGACGGCAGATGCCTCGAGCCTCTCGTGATCTGGCCCGCTGCTACGCACCGGAGCACGTGGACTACGCACCCCACGCCCGGCTGGCATTATGCTTGTAGCGAGACCGGGTACTCCAACTCTACCATTGCATTGTATTGGATCCAAAACGTGTTTGATCCGCTCACCAAAGCTCGCGCTGGAGGTAAGCCGCGCGTGTTGATCAGCGATGGCTTCGCGTCTCACGAATCGCTCGAGGTGATGACCTTTTGTTTCGAGAATAACATTACCCTTTGCCGTCTGCCGTCCCACACCTCCCACAAGTTGCAACCTTGCGATGTCGCGGTATTCGGACCTCTCAAGACAGCTTATCGTGAGCAGGTCGAGCGGCTATTTCGTGGGGGTGCAGATACGATTGGAAAGCAGCATTTCACTCTGCTCTATAGCCACGCGCGTGAGGCTGCCATGACTCCTCGCAACATCCGTGCGGGTTGGTCGAAGGCTGGTCTCTTCCCACTCAATCCTGAAAGGGTCCTCAGGAGCCTGGCTAAGCCTCTGGACGAAGCAGGCCAAAGCTTCTCACAAGCGCACGCTCTGTCCCAGGCTAATTGCCCACATGTACCACCGAAGACTCCCACTAGTGCTAGCGGGCTGAACACGATGCGAGAAAAGCTTGATGAAATCATCGGCGCTATCGATGAACATGAGTCACGGCTACACATCCAGAAGATCGTGAATGCTGCCGAACAGTCGCTGACAGGTTGTGCACTTCTGCAGGAGGAGAACCAAGCTCTAACCATACAGAACAGAGAGAAGAAAATCCGCAAGTCGACAAAGGCGACAAAGGTAGGAACGGCGAAAATCATGAGCTACGAAGACATCGTGCAGGCAAAAGCGAAGCGAGATGAAAAGGTGGCGAAAGCGACCAGTCGGAAGTCACGAAAGCAGAAGGCCGCTGCTAAGCCTGTTGCTGAGTCACCCAAGAAGCCTTCTTATCAAGTCGAACTGGAGGTCGCGGAGCGGCAGATCGCAGGTTCAGAGTACTCAGAGTACTGCTCCGTCTTATGCTTTGCTTGATCTCGGCTGTGCTGTCACGCACAATCTTTGATGGGCACCTTTCCGCTGCAGTGCGGGGCAGATGATAGACATTTGGGCGTTCATGTACAGTATGGATGTGGTAATAACTCGCTTCAACTATTGGCTGCTGACAGGAGAGTCGTGTTCATTGCTTTCAGAATAGAAAAGTACGGCGACCAGATCTAGACTGCGGCCGTGCTGCTGGGTATTGAAACGACATAGTGGAAGCTTCTGATACTTGATCGATGGTCTGACAGTTGGAAAGACTGTGCAGCAAATTGTCCGCTCGCCATAATCTCAACTTCGCTTCTGTTGCAAATCACGTCTGAAGAAGATCGCCAGCCAGTTCCATACGTAAAGCCCAATGTATAGCACCAGCAAAGCAGCGCAACTTCCGGCTAGCGCAATCAGCGTCGCAATCGCAAATCTGTACGACGTGACTGAGACTGCTGCCGGTACACTGTCGACGCTGGTCATGACTTGCATCGCCGAAAGTGCGACGGACACCAATGCAAACAGTGCGACAAGTGTCATGTAGTTGTTGCCAAAGTAGCTCGAGTAGTCGCGATGGACGTTGAAGTATGACAGTCCCAAGAACTTCATTCGGCATATCTGGTTGAGTCGACCGAGGCGAAGTTCGCCGTACTCGTAGCGGTCGTGCTCGTCACGGTCTGCAAGGTATTCCATGACGCTGGTTCGGAAGGTCTGCCAAGCTTTCCACTCAAAGTCTTCGTTGACAAGTCCTAGAGTCTTTGCGATCTCAAGGTCGGAGGGATATTCGATCAGACGTGCGTAGGAAAGTAGAAAGCCGCATGCCGCCTGATAGACCACTTTGTTGCCACACACGACTTTCGAGAAGTACTCCCAGCCCAGAAGCTCGTCGTCTAAGCGCTTGACATATATGGTCTTGTCAGACCAGACGAGGTGAAGTCGTGCTCTTTCAGTGAGGATGATGTCTCTGCGGATTACCTTTTGATGGTGCAACTGACTGATGTTGCCCTTTCTACCAGCGTACCAAAGCTGTTTGTGGATTGAGTCCAGTATGTCATCGTGGAGGACCTTCTTGAGCCGATTTTGTTCCTTGACAACATCGCCGGGAGTGGTAGTGTCCGCCGCGAGTTGACAAGCAAGCGCGAAAGGTGGTGTCGGCATGACCTCCTCGCCGTCTTTGGGCAGATTTTGGCCGCTCTCCATGACACTCGTTGCAGACATCAATGGGGAGAGAATTTAGATGGTGGGAGGTGTCGAGCTCAGTATGTTTCTGAAATATTCTATTGCTTCACGTTCGTACTGCACGTACACAGCCGCCGGGCTGTGTCGCGCTGGTGATGCAGTGAAGCCGTGGCGCATCTGGTGGCGCGGCCTCGAACCGCCTTCACATCATCTCGGGCTCAGGCGCCTGAGTGCAGCACAGTCTGTGATACTTGTCGCGACGCGAGACCATTGTTACCCATACTCTTCCTTCACCAGTTCTACCTAAGCCTCGTATCGCCCAAGAACCTGAACTGCCGCTACCGGTTCGTCATGGCGGGGTTCTTCAGCTCGTGGTCCCCCAGAATGACTGCCCCAACAGCTCCACCTGCCGCCAAACCACAGTTCTGGCGCATACAGAACATCAAGACCAGCGAAAGAGATGTTGCCCAAGAGTGGTTGCAAGAACAAATCAAAGAGCTAGAGATATCGGAGGGCGAGGGCTTCAGCCTAGCGGCAGACGGCGAGCGGACACTATGCGCGACGCTCACGAGCTACGAGCGACCGACACCGAGCCACAGCACGTGGCGTGTGGACAATGACTTTATCGGCTTCACGCCGCTGAGTGACCCCGACGATGCCAACGTAGACGTCGTCGCGGTCACGGGGCTGGGAGGGCACGCCCTAGGGTCTTTCCGCTCAGCTGATGGCGTGTCTGTCTGGCTGCGAGACTTCGCGCCGCAGGACATCCCACGAGCGCGATTCATCACATATGGCTACGACACTGGTGTCGTTGCGAGCGACAACAACCAAGGCGTTCATGAGCTCGCGCGCACACTGCTGGATAGAATAGTAATTTTCCGCCAGCGTACGCAGACGCAGCAACGCCCACTAGTTTTCGTATGTCACAGCCTCGGGGGTGTGGTGCTGAAAGAAGCGTTAGTCATGTCGAGCAAAGTGGTCGATGCGAAGCAAAAAAAGCTGCTCGAGGTGATGACTGTGACTTACGGGCTCGTCTTTATGGGCGTGCCCAACTTGGGTCTGAAGCACAACCAACTCGAGACCGTAGTGAAGGGCCGGCCCAATGAAGGGTTTGTCAGAGACCTCTTGCTCAGATCAGATGGTGAAGCCTCACAGTTCCTGAGCTACCTGACCCATGAGTTCTCAGACCTCGACAGACGACGGAGTCTGCCCTTCGAGATTGTCTCATACTATGAAACAGTGAACAGTCCGACGGTGGTGGTAAGTGTGCTACGTCTGGTTCTCGTGTAGCCCTCACGTGATTGTACTGACTACCATGCGACAGGACTCGGGCAATGGCCATTTCTCGACTGACGGGCCAAGAGAGCTTATGGTCACCAAGATGTCCGCGGAACGGATCGGCCACCTCGTTCGCAACGTCGAGCACTTGTCCAGCGACACTGACCACAGGGGCTTGGTCAGGTTTGATCATTCCATGGACCGGAGATACATGTCTATGGTAGAGAAGCTCAAGGAGATGGCGGTGGAAGCGCCGGGAGCGCTCCAGTCACGGGCTCGATCTGGGTACTTCGGAGGCGCGATACAAGTCAGTAAGTAGTTCACGACCGTATCAAACATTGTCCCTGTATACGCTCTATTTCCGACGGCTCATGCCACGTCTACCAACCGCGTGGACGTAGTCAGAACCTGTCGACACTGACACACCTGCAGGCCGGTCATTCGGGCCTTCAAGGTACTTGCCCTTTTCCCAGAACAACAATTTCATTGGTCGGGCAGACAATATCGAAGCCCTAGAGCAAAGGCTTTTCATAAAGCGAGATTGTCAAAAGATCGCCGTCGTCGGCCTAGGAGGCGTCGGCAAGACACAGGTAGCCCTACAGTTCGCGTACTCGGTCCTCGAAAAGCATCCAGACGTCTCAGTCTTCTGGATACACGCACTAAGCCTTGAGACGTACGAGCAGGCGTGCAGAGAAGTTGCGGGCGTGCTTGGATTGGTTGGTGCGGAAGACGGAAAGGACGATGTCAAAGAGCTGCTCCAGCGATACTTGAGTGCAGAAAAAGCAGGCAAGTGGATGCTGGTCGTGGACAATGCAGACGACATGGATGTTCTCGAGGGATCTGATGGCGAGAAGGGAATCCTCGCCTACCTACCTAAGAGCGAGTCGGGCTTGACCGTGTTCACGACACGTGACCGGAGGACGGCTTACAAGGTTGTAGGCAACAACGTTGTGAATGTGGAAAAATTGGATCTTGCGATGGCATCGGATTTGTTCAAGACATCAACTAAATCCGATTTATTGTACGACGAAACTGTGGTCAACAAGCTGCTCGTCGAGCTGGACTGCCTCCCGCTGGCGATCACTCAGGCAGCTGCATACATCAACTGCAACGGAACCTCTGTCCAAGATTATCTTGGTCATGTGCAAGGCGCTGAGCCGAACTTGGTCCATATCATCAGCGAAGAGATGGGCGATCACACACGGTACGAGCACGGAGTGAACGCCGTGGCCAAGACGTGGCTTGTGTCTTTCGAGCAGGTCGTTCGACGATACGCAGACGCGGCCAACCTGCTGCAGTACATGTCGTGCATAGAGTGGAAAGCGATCCCGCGCTCTATCCTACCTGCAATAGAACCCGAAGCACGGATGACAACTGCGATCGGCACACTCTGGTCCTACTCGTTCATCACAACAAGAGGCGATGGCAAGACGTACGACATGCATCGGCTGGTGCACGTGGCCGCGCGAGTTTGGGTTCAGCAGAAGAAAGTGGTGGTGGAGACGCAGAAGACGGCGCTGGAGCATCTGTGTGACATCTTCCCGTCGGACGACTACAAAAATCGGGAAGTCTGGCGAGAGTACCTACCTCACGCCACTCGCATGAAGGACGTGGGCGACAGCGACCATTTCAGCGCACGAGGGGAACTGTGCCTCAAGGTCGGACGATGCTTGCGAGTTGACGGGCGAATCCGAGATGCAGTAGGCTGGCTCGAAGAGTCACGTGACCTGAGAGCAGATCTCTCAGAAGATGATGCTGACAGAATGTTGACGCAGCACGTGCTCGCTACTGCATACTTGGCCAACGGGCAGGTCAAGGATGCGGTGCGGCAGCTGGAGCACGTGGTGGCGATCAGGGAGCGAGTGCTGGCGGAAGACCATCCCGACCGACTGGCCTCGCAGCACGAGCTCGCCAGGGCACGACAGGCAGACAAGCGGTTCAATCAGCTTGAGTCACAAGCGCTTAGTCAAGGGCATGAGCATGGACTTGGTCCCTTGAAACCATCTAGGTCGGCAGCAAAGCCAGAGGAAACTCTGCCTCGTCATCTACAAGAAACTGAAGCATCCGCTCACAACCACCCTTCGCAAGTGAAAGACGAAAAAGAGAGTGTCAGAGGCAGACTGACCAGATTGTGCAGGAAGTTGCAGAGAAAGTGAGTTAGTTTATACTAGAGATTAGTAGTAATGCTCATAATATCTCGTGTATAAGCTTTGCGACTTTGGCGCGACACATTTTTTGCTCCCTCAAGGTCGGACCATTACATGTTGACAACGAAAGATGACACCCAGCCTGCGTAGGGTTAAGTACATTCATGACGATCTCACGGCGAGTTGCCTGCTTCATTGGCATACGAGAAGCAGCTTGTTATGATCGCCAGGCCACACTGGCGCTCTGCATATGGAGCGTGCCGCAAGAAAGTATATTTGGGAAGAGCAACAGCTCAATTTATTCTCCTAGAGGCCACCGAAGTGCGTCACGCGTGTACAGCCACATTTGTGCATGTGTACGTGTTAACAGGGCCCCGCCACACCTGGCTTGCACGCCGAGTCATGAGCTGCTACGTCCGAGCTCGAATCGCGAGGCTGCAAGTCGAGCCGAGGCGCACGCGCCGAATATCGGAGCATGCGTCAGGCCCGTGCCCCTGTCAGCTCTGTCGAAGTACCGACCCTACGCGCCACCATCCCTGCAAAACTGATCACCGCAGGCATGCAGGGTGAGCAGCTGGCTGCAGGTCATCGTCAAGGGCCTATGCAGTGTTGCAGACTGTGTTTTGGGGCAGATTGAGCATTTGCGCGCGAGTTACATAGTCTTCAAGACGATCGTGTGAAACTCACTAATGCCGACCTCTACACTTCTTTCGCGTGCCAGTGGGTCGAAAGAGAAGTAAAACAGCTCGGATGAGGTGCATTAGATAGCTGGTGACTCCCTTGATGCGATCCGACTTCTCTTTCCTACAGCCCAGTCGTGTCAAGGACGTGACGGTCGTGCAAAGTGGAAGTATCAAAGCCGAGTTCCGCTAGGCAGGGTTCTCCGTAAGCTGGGGATGCAGTATAGAAGCACTAATGCCCTCCTAAAAAGGGTCTGGGTCGAAAGTCGTAGTAGCGCATAGTTTGATGCTATGGTTCGAAAAGCTGCTATATGCTTGGGCGCGGAACTTTTCAAAAGGCTCGAAGTGAGCGCTTGCTAGGCACTAGCGTCACAGAGCTACCGTTTTGGACTACGGAGCGAGCACTTGCGTAGCAGTGTCTTGGCCATTCTTCCTATTCTTCCTTAGGACTTCGACAACATTGCTAACGTACGACTCTGTGTGAGCCTGACGCGGGGCGATCTTCTGCGATGATATAGTACGAACAATGTTCAAAACCTACGAATAGAGAGTGTCCTACCTACAAGCCATATGACGGTAGGTAATTGGATCCAAGATACGTATGAACGTCACTAATCAACGATCATCGACTCCCTCGCAGGTACAATATTGGGGATCACTATCTCCTTTAACGGGTAGAAGGCTAATAACGACGTCCTCGACCTGCTTGGTATTATAGCCCACTACCTGATAAGGATTACCGGCTCCGTATCATCGTCTTTGCGCTTTGTGGCACTTACGGTAGTCATACTGGTGCCACTATTGCAGATAAGCTGTTTCAGATGCTCGGCACTCATGAGATTGAAAGCAAAGTCGCGTATTTCGCTGCAGATAATGCTACAAACAACGATAAGGTCGTGAGCCTGCTGGCGAGGGAGATACCACAGTACAATCTCCTGCAAATGAGACCTCGCTGTTTAGGCCACGTGCTCAATCTTGTTTGCATCTTATATGGCTTAGAAGAGGGTTGTGTTATTAAGACGCTCCTATCCATCGATTCCGATACCTACGACTACACGGCCGTTACCACGTTTGAGGACACGCTCCGCACGGATAATGAATAGGCAAAGCTCCTTGCCTGGCGTAAGAAGGGCCCAATAAGCCGGCTTTATAACCTTATCCTTTACATCAAACAACATAATACGAGGATGGGGATCTTCGAGGCCAAACAGCGTGGATTGCTTCTAGGCGTACGCCACGTCTATATAGCAGTCATCAACGGCGGCATTCGATGGAACTCTGCCTATGACATAGTACATGGCTTGCTCAAATCGAGAGACTCTCTTACCTTATACTAGGATTACTTTCATAGCGATCCGTCTATCGAGACGTTGAGTTATAACGATTGGGAGGAGCTCAAACAATTCTACGAGTTACTCGAGCCCAACCACGACTGCTATCACAATATGCAATCCACGGCATCTAAAGGAGGTTACGGAGCCCTATACGAGGTCCTTGCAACGATGGACTTTCTACTACACCATCTTGAGGAGTTCAAACTACGCCTTGCAGACCCTAAGATCGTGACGCACTTTGAGGCCATAGTCAATCTAGGGTGGAAGAGGTTAGATGCCTACTACATCCTGACAGATCAGACGCCGGCCTACATGATGTCGATCTTTCTTTACCCTCACTACAAATACGCGTGGCTTGAGAAATACTAGGGTTCACAGCCAAAGTACTTGAAGCGTGCGAAGAGGGTTATTTACGACGCCTATAAGGCGGCTAAACGAGAACACAGCGACGATCTACTACCAAGATCCTCACCTATTGCTGTCCGCGAGATCTCTCGCTTCGCCGCTTACAACAACCTCGACGAATCAGACGATGACGATGAATTTGAGCAATCTACGCGCGAGGAGCGGCCTATTGCATCCACAGATCCGCTATCAAATTCACTACCAAGCGCTGCCTCCGAGACCGCACTACCGTTCAGGCGGCAGGCAGCAGAGCGAGCGATCCGCCGTCATCTACGACCTTATAAACCACCTAAGACCTCACAAACACGAGAAAGAGCATAGAGCGCAAGGATTGTTGGGGGATACTACACAAAAGATGAGCCAGGGGCTGAAAAGCAGTTGAAAGGAGCATATAACTTAAGATTAACTTTTTGCGACACCACCGGTAGTACCCGCGGCTCCTCACGATGAACCAACGAGCATTCACTTACGTTCGCGGCGAACGAACGAACGAAGGTCTCTGATTGGCTGAATAAACGAGCATTTGCCGATGCACATGTTCGTTCATTCGGTGGCCACCCTGTACGACGTTTCGGAACCCGACATGGTGAGGGCGATCACAGTGGTATTGGCGAGAGAGGCGTTTGATCTTTGAAGTATATGTCGTGAGATGACTTTGTGTTGCTGTATTGACCATAGATAGGACCAAGGTACGCGTATCTATTGGATTCGACTCGAGACACTAGCTACGGCCTCGCTAATGTTTAAGTTATTTATTGTCTCCGACCTTCCCGTCGAGTCGATTTGGAAATAGTTTCCCAACCAAGCACAACACGTTGGAAACACATCCTCAAGGACCATTCAGCCGTGTACCCAAGCGAAATTTGCGACCCGAGCAGCTGTGCCATTACGAGCGGACTTGCCGCGGGTGTCCGTTTCGAAGTGACTAGGATGGCGCAGCTCACCAGAATTAGTCGAGTGCAGCCTGAGGATCTCGTGCCAAAATGCTAGGTTGCTACAGGCGAGATATTCCTATCGAATTGGGTGCTATGATGGGGTCGGCGACCTAGCGGTTTGCGACAACGCTTGTGCAACCTACTCGACTATTGTTAATATCTTCGGGAAACGCGCGGGCGTGTAAACAGACCAGGATTTTGCTAGGAGGTAATAGCATCATTTGCGGGTCGGCGCTGGGGAAGGTAACGGCAAGAAGCGCCGCCGCTACTCCCGCTGCCCGAGAGTAGCGCGATGTTATACGAGCGTACCAGGTGACGAATTCGACTAGTGTGGGGTGGATACCTGTAGGGCCGCTAACGTACCTAATTACCCCTGATTTCATGGTGCTAGAAAGGATAATATAATCCGCCGCGGGCCCCTTCGCCTGAAGTAAAACTGGCTATCTCAACGTCTTTCCGAAGCAACTGAATTTACGGTGTCCCACTTGTCATTGTTATCAAGCCGACGAAATCCAGATTTCAACCGTCAGTCAGATGTCCCGGCAAGGTATACGTTTCACTGTCAAATGTTCTGATGGGATTGAAGTGCCTATCGGTAAGCTTATTGATCAGCTTTTCTCTTCCCGATGCTGATATTTACCCCTAGATCTTGCGTTTGTCAAGCATTGCGGTCTCATCCCAGACGATTTGGACCTCCAACAGACTCATGAAGCGATGGTTTTGCCCCTATCCGAGGCAAGTCTCGCGAAATCTGTCGCAAAAAGTTTCCGGGGTCTGACAAATCAGCCCAGATCACTGGATCGCTCCTGCTCAAAAGCATTGAGTGGTGTCAATTATGTGATTCCACTGTGGCCGATACGTCCAATCACTCGGACAGATCGCTCGATCACCGAGAGGAAGAGTTCTTCAAGATGCTCCCTGGAAATCTGCTTTTCGAGATGATATATGCAGCTAACTATCTGGGAATCGAATCCCTGCTTACCGCATGTTGCCGGAAGGTAGCTCAAGCTGTGCGAACAAGCAGATCAAAGAAGACGTCAGATGCTTGTCTCAACTATGTCACGCTTCGCAGCTACGCAACAGTGGAAGACGCGTTAAAGAAAAACCAAGAAGATCTACAGCTCGATCCTGCTGTCGTGCGTATTTTTGCGATCACAGAATTGAGGACCCGTATCGCCCTCGAGGAATCGAAGGAAAAGACTAAATACTTGACAGAGAAATGGCATGCGCTTGGGGGCGATGTTAAATGGGGAAAATGCCTAAAATCCGGTGTGCTCCCTCGCGATCCAGCGCACAACGCCGGCAATTTGTCCTCAATCGATCAACGTCGGGAATATAGCTGCCCAGAAAAGGAAAGAATAGATCAAGAGAACTTGCGGCGTGAGAGAATGGTACGGGATCTTCGTTGGGCTATAAGGCACCAATATAAATTGATACATTAGCCAGATTTCCGGCTCTCATAGCGGAGCATGTTATATCGGCTTCAAATTCCACACTCTTTTGTGATTTGAAGCAGTGGGGAGTATTAGGCGCGGTACGACGCGGCCGATGGCTTTCCATGAGCAGGATCAGTCGTACGCTGGAAGCAGAGAGATAGTCCAAGAAGACGATACGGCGCAAAGCAAAAGAGCGGAATGCGGAATGGTGGGTCGCAAGGCCCTGGGTCCAAAGGCTCCTACTGCCCCTTCCTCCTTGTATAGACTTCACGTCAGCTTAATTTTCGCCGCATAGTCTACGACTGGAGGGATGTTACTCAACAAGGGACATGGCTGCAGCGACAGTGAAATAGCCTGATCTAAGTTTTCGATCTCGTCACTGCACCCGTGTCGAACAACTACCATCCCCGAGAGCTTCGGGAACCATCGGCTACTCTTGGTACTGTTGACCGCGAGCTGTAGTTGCGTGTGAGCCAGTTCGCTGTTCTTGTCTTGAGGCTTTCCGAGGTCCATAGACTGTCCCCGTGCTCGCCGAACGGGGCGGATGGAAGCATCGATGGCAGCGTCAAGAGGGCGCGAATTGCGATACATCATTGCTCAGATGAGACTCGCATCTCTGTCGCTCGAACTATGCTGCACTGTACGTGTTGGCGCATTCCAAATACATGCGTCGACGTCGTTCGTGCTGTTGCATTGGCAGCGCTTGGAGATTGCATCGATTCCGAAGAACCGAACTTGGCTGGAAACAATCAGCAAGCTCGGCGCAGCGCGGACGGAGGCCACAGACCGCGCGCAGCGCCAGCGCGTCGCCTGGATTCCTTCTGGCCACGGTCGCAGCAGCAAACGCGTATACCATCCTTCAGTCATGGGTTATGCATCCTCGTCTAATCGTGTCCTCTACGAATTAAGTTTAGCCTAGTCAGGATAGATATCCTCAACCCCGCGACTGTTTCCGGGACTGCCAGGGAATGGATCCCGTCACGACTCGAGAGGACGTTCTACGTCTTGCGAGATCTAAGAGAACAGATCTCAAACTCAGTAAAATCGCAGAAGCCTGGGGCCTGGACTACATCCAGATCTACCGCGACTGGTATCCACTGGGCTGCTCCAGAGACTTCCTGATTCCACTAGTGGAACTGTCTAGACTGGTCGGAGAAGCACAAGGACGACAGATATTGCTGGATTGCAAACAAGAGAGGATCAGGAGATCCGAGCCGGCTGCGAAAAATTGGGCTATAATAGATGTCAAGTCGGCAGTCTCAAAGGCGAAAGAGCTCGGGTTGGCGTGCGTTATCCCTCAGTCAAAAGGAAATGAAAGCAGGACGCAAAGCTCACAATCGAGAGAGCCAGTGGGTACTCGGTCAGGAGGGACAAGAAAGCGGGTCCGACGCGAGGAGGACTTGGTAGACGACCGAGAAACACCCACGTCGGAGCCGGACGAGACCTCTTTCCCTATGACAGGCAGGTCTAGTGAACCTGCGGACACGACGAATACTCCAGCGCAACGGCAAAGCGGCGCAGTCAGAGCGATGCTTGACTCGCTCGAGAGAGGTGCGAACAGAAGAGGCAAGGAGAACACAACTTTCACACGCATCACGGCACGTGATCAGTTCCCCCCAACGCCCAATTCTGCGATATCTGCGGATCTAAGGGCTTGCTCCGTTCACATGACAGACAACTCGAGATCGTCGTCTAGTCCACTGAGACCTGCGCAGACTTCGCTGGATTTCACTGTTGGCCGTTCCAATGGTGCGCATGTTACGAATGGAGCAGAGCCTACCGGAGGGACTCATCAACTCGTCCCTCGTAGTGCTGCGCAACCTGAGTGGACTAATAACGACCGTATGGACATACTGTTGCGAGCGTTCAACCCTAATCCCTCCATTTGGTATATCGTGCCAACACAGATGCTCGAGGCCGGTCAAGACGTAAGTACGACACGGCTTGAGTTCAGGAGTGCAAGAACTTTACCGCAGAGGGCATTGATTCCGTTACGTGGAGCCGACGGAGCACAGCGGATTTCAATAGTATTTGACCGCGTGCGGGCTCATGCTTTTGTCTTAGACTTGGAAGGCTGCGATCATGCTGCCGAATTAGCCTGGAGCACTGCACAAGCCTTGCTTACAAAGATCAAATTTCTGCAAGGGGAAGCTTCAACGGAGCCGTATTCATTCCCTTCGATGCTTCCGAACGAAGGCGTCAGTAGTGGCATTCTCCTTATCGTTGCAGCACTCCACCAGCTTCATGAAAAACCGATTGAAAGTGTCTCGCCAAAGTTATGGCGTGTCTTGCTGGCTGGATTCTTTCCTGACGGACATGACCTGCCGCAAGCGCGATTCGACAGACTTCTTGCCGATCTCACAACGCTTACATGTTCTGAAGAGAACGAAGATATCGGCATAGAGCAAAATATTGAGGATGCCGAATCTCTTCGTGTAGCCCAAACGACCGTCGAATCTTACGCCGGACAAGCAAGGCTCTTGTTACAGATGACAGAAGCGCAACTGCGAGGCAGAGAAGAACGGAGGAGGCTGACCAAATTCCACGAGTGGCTATTGGCCAAGCCGCCAGACACCGACGTTTATATGGACGAGGTTGCTGCATTGGAAACAAATGTTGTCACCCGGCTTGACACATTGCCAGAGATCTCAGAGTGGTGTGAGCGACAGCTGCGTTCAATCAAGACTTCGTGTCAACATGCAGTAGAAGTATGTAAGCAGACAACGCTTGCTCTTGAGGCGAGGCGCAAGGCCATAGTCCAGACAGCCGATATCAAACACAAGCGACTGGGCGAGAAGCTGGTGGCGTTATTTACTTGAAACGACCACGACGCTGTAGCAGGAACTGGGA
Organism: Graphiopsis chlorocephala; assembly: GCA_022828445.1. Classification (NCBI taxonomy): domain Eukaryota; kingdom Fungi; phylum Ascomycota; class Dothideomycetes; order Cladosporiales; family Cladosporiaceae; genus Graphiopsis; species Graphiopsis chlorocephala. The sequence goes on along the minus strand of JAIZZJ010000017.1, from coordinate 228,468 downwards.
ATATCGCACGCAGCTCCGGCTGCGAAGCAACGATCGCGACCTTTCAACGGCGGCGGCCACTACAGTACTCGCCATTGTTTGACCATCGAACGCCTGGAATGTTGTCATCCGACGCGTGCCCTTATTTAGCAGGAATTCGCTCCGCTCCCAAGATGACCTGTCCACCATGGTCATGCGAGATCTCAAGTGCTCATTAAATTGCAAGCGCGAACAAAAACATATGAGCAGACGTACGATGTTCGGATACGAGACTCTTCTTGCTCAAGGTCTAATGTTGACCTACAAAGCGCTTTGCTATACGAGTTCACCGTTTGTTCAAAAGCTGGCTTGATCCAGTCATTAAATAATGCTTGATTTCGTTGAACCACGCTTTTCCGCAAGCTGCAACAAACTCACGTGCAGCCTGCGTCTGGTGGAACATACGTATGCCTTGCGTGCCACAGCCAAAATGCGTAAGCAACGATTAAAGTAATGGAAAACATCAAGGGTGCCCAGTTGAAGTTCTCCAATGTTACAGGCGTTAGGTCTGGCCAGAAAGACCAAAAGAAGACGAACGCTGTGTAACAGAAAGCTCCGACGTTGACGACAGGACCCCATCTACCCAAACTCCATAGACTTTTGTCTTCAAGTCCCTCTTTGCGAAATCGATGATAAAGCAAACAGGCAAGAGAAGCCATGTATGTTGACATAAAGCAAGCCAAGTCGAGAGAAATTATTGCTTTACTGATTTCCACCGTCAGCGGCAGACCGAGAAGGGAAAGTGCCACTCTGAACCTTACAAAGCCACGGGCGAGCCGATATTGATGAGGGACAATGCAAAAATTATCGCGGTTGTTATTGAGATGGCATTCCTCGGGACTCGCGACTTGGAATCAAGCTTTGCTATCCACGCGGAAAAGGGAAGGCCCCCGTCGCGGGCGAACTACAGGTCGTCAGTATCACGGACTACATGTACACTTCTACCAAAATTGACTCACGGAGAACATCTGTCTGCTGCTGCTGAGATTGTACGACAGCGTACCAGCAAATATTAGTACGAGAACAACGACAGTAAACACATCTACTGTCGCTAGATTGAATGCCTTCTTGAATACAAACAAGAAAGGATATCCGGTAGTATCATTTATCGCAGCCCTGATGTCAACCATGCAGAACATGTAGATCAATAAAAATACCAGACCAAGGCTGCCGCTGAGGAGATGGGAGGAGACCATGATTCTAGGTATAGTACAGGTGGCGTCCTGATACTCTGTCAGCTACTTTGGCCTTTCGGCTGCAGCAAGCAATGGGATAAGGTGCACCTGTGCTTCATCACTTAGATACGCAACGGCATCTGGATTGCCACAAGCGTACAGGGCACTCGACTGCCCGATCATCACTGATAGTGCCATATAGGGCCATCCGCCGTTGTTTGTGAAGCTTGTGAAGACCACAAGGGCGTCGTTGTGGGGAGCATAGACACAAAGTGAGATGCTGATCTGTCAGTCATCAGTGACACGTTCGTGCTTCGAGGAGGTATCATGAACCAACAACCAGGAAAGCCAATACATGCAAGATCAGCATGAAATTCTGGACAACCGGCAAAGTTGTTCTTCCGTAGCAGTTACCGAAATGTACCACGCTAGCAACCAACCAGACAAAGAGTGTATCGTACCAGCCAGTTCCATGGTAGCTTTCAGTGTTCAATTCGATCAGAGAGCGCAGCAGCGTGCCGACAATAAAAGGTCCACTCGCAGCGCCGGCTTGCCACGCCATGGCTGACATCCAGCCAGTGAGATATGATAATAGACTTCGCCACTTAGGAGGGGCGAATCTCGCCACCCAGTGATATGGACCGCCAGGACCAGGAGTCATGGACGCCATCTCAGCGAGGCTCAGAGTCACCAAGGTCATCCCAGCGAAGGTCCAGACATAGCTCCAGAACATTCCAGCAACGCCACCGTTCACAAGACCCTCTGTAGAGGCGACCAGGATGACCTCCCAAGCCCCTTGAAGAATGACGTTGAATGCTATTGCTGAGAACTGGTTGAAATCTCTCCTCAATTCCTGCCGAGAGTCCAAAGCAGTGGTGTCCTCGTCATATCGTATCGTGGGACATGAGTCTTCGTCCACTATGTCCCCAAGGTGTGAGACCACATCATCGGGATCTCTTCTTGCTGCCATCTTCGATTGACGGCATTGTTCTGCATCAGAAGTAGTTTCCTGGGCCATGGTATCACGCGTGGCCCGACTTGTAAGGGTCAGACACTCTCTCGTGTAGAATTATGCCTTACCCAAGCAGGATCATGTTTGTCCACATCCCGCGGTGTTTGGCCACGGAAAAATGATTAGGCGGCCCCCACCCGAGTGGGGCATATATCTTCCGTGTCCTGTTACGGCGTCGAGCCAACGCACGTTGTGGAGGACCAACTCTCGCTAGGAGTGGGAGATTGAATTGCCAATAGGTTTCTTGGCGATAAGTATAGGAATTTGTAGTACTACATCCAGACTTCCAGCCTCTGCCGTCATCATTTATTCCATGACTCAGAAAAGTGACCCTTAGCGTCCCTACCCCAGATGTCATCGATTAACCGGCGAACAAAGCTTTGACTCGACTCGCTCAAGTGCGCAAACCCAACATGGTGATTCGTTTCCTCCACAATTTCTAGCCGGTCTTGTGTCCACGCCCCAGAACTCACTCATGGGGCATGCCCAACCTCAAATTTTCAAACCGACTCTTGGGATAGTCAAGACAATTCTTACTACTCTCCAAATTCTCACCGCCCTGACCACCCAGACTATCGGCCGTAATCTCGATCAAGCTGGCCCCGCTGGAACAGGGACGGTCACCCGAAGTTTCCCACCACATCGCCCCACCTAGACCATTCTGGTGGATGTACGACGCTTTTTGGATGACGACATCTGGCGTATCATACGAGACCATGGTGCCTGAGACCTTGTCGTAGGACCAGGATGCCATTGCCTTTGGGTCCCGAAAGACTTCAGCACCAGGGTGAGGCAAAGCCTAATGAAAACAGGTGTTAGCAGTGTGACCTCGGAGGACCCCACGTCATACGCAATGGAGCGAAGACGATAGGTAAAGTAGTATAAAAAGCTGCTTTGCCAAATGTACGATCGCGTGATCTCACCTTGTAATCCCAGACCCCGTTTTCCCAGCTCCCAGGTCCGACACCATTGTAAGGATCACCGGGACCAACTGTGTTTTGGAATGCGCGACCGTATAAAGGCATGCCCACGACGATCTTGTTCGCTGGGACTCCTTGACCTATGTAGTACTTGACCGCCGCGTCGGTGCTGAATGGGGTCGCTTCGGGAGTGGAGTTCGACGAAAACATATTGGCCTGGTGGCCGGCTAGATTTCCCCAAGAGCCAGCATAGTCGTACGCCATCATGTTCCAGAAGTCCAGATGACAGTCCATATCTGCAAAAGGAAGATTCGGGAATTTGGATGGCCCAGAGGGAGAAGCGACAGTCAAAAGAAAATGAGGGCGGGTTGGAAGACAAGCCGAGTACGTATCCAGTTCTTCCCGGACAACTTTGAGTAGCAAAGCCAATTGTGAGCCTTGTTGTGGAGTCTCTGGATACTCCCAGTCAATGTCGATACCATCGAACGGATGATCATTCAGCAAAGCTGCAGCGCTCTGCGCGAATGTCTTTCTGCCTTGCGCTGTGGACATGGGTACTGCGAAGTTCTTGCTGTATGTCCAGCCGCCTATGGATAAGAGGACCTTGAGGTTTCGATTGCGTTTCTTGAGCAGGTATAACTGCTTGAGACAGCCATAGAGATTGACAGTAGTATTGTTGGGGGTATCAGTCGGATAGTGTTTATTCGTGTCTGCCTCAGGGTCGGTCAAGTATACCTCTCCCGTTTCCGGACGTATATTGGCGAATGCGTACAACACATGAGTAAGCTTCTCGGCTGGAATATCTTGTGGATTGTGCTGGCGGCCATATATAGCCCAGTTCTGGAGAGATGTCAGCCCTCCGATCAGTGAGCTGGTAGACGAGCATGTACCTACGACGTAGTATGCTACGCTTCTGTATCCATCGTGCTCGGTGTAGCTCTGACCCACGATAGATTGATTGGTGTTGTGTAACTGACGAGATACATGTGCCGACTTATGCTCCGGTGTGGTGTAGACCGAAGTGGCATGTGTAGTGTATAGAAATGAAAGTAAGACGCGAACTGCCAAATGGTGCGAAAACATCGCAAAGAGTATTAATCCTCACCAAATCTGGTTGGGCTTGTCGTGACAAGATATGAGAGTCGACTTGACACGACACCTTATATGCCGATGGAGACCGTTTCAAGTGCAGTACCAGGGATAGCGGCACCTTTGACTGAGATCTACAACCGGTCAAGCCTTCGAGTGGCTCTTCTGGATTTCGATTCATGAACCCCGTTCCACTGGTTTGGCATGGATTAGTCCCGGCCGAACGATTCTGCATGTCGTCGTCGACATGAAATAGATCGACTCAATCCATCAAGGTGGTCACAAATTCTAAAAGTCACAATCCAGGCTGATCCTGGCCTTGACTGGCCTTTGAGTATCACTTCTTGTCGCTGTTCAGGGCAGGCTTGAGCATCCAGCCACATCATTTGTGATTTTCTGCTGCGTGTGAAGTGTGACCGACCAACAAGAATTGCAATTGGCACTGAGCGTCCATCTCAGAGAGAAGCGAATCATGTGAGACAGCAAATCGCCGTTAGACCCTATTACACGCATGCTACCACTATGTCAAGATTGACAACTCCTGATCATCATCGTCCGGCATCTTGTTATCGACTTCGACCTCTTCGTTGGCCTCTGCCTTGCCAATTCTCACATATAGGAGAACGATACACAAAGCTCCAACCCCACAACCGACCTGAAGCCAAAAAGCACCCCTATAGCTTGCCCGGTCGTGGGTGTCAATCCCGTCAGTTGTGACTGCTCTTGCTACCCCCAAGAGGAGGGTATCACTGAATCGGACCAAAGCATGAGCTAGACTCCCAGCGATACCCTGCTGATCTTCTGCAAGCTCAGATGAGAGGAAGACATTGACGACACTGTAAACTAGATCGATAGCCGTAGTCGCGCAAATCATCGCAGGAAACACCCATACCCAGTATGACGGCCGGCTTGGCATGCAGAGAAACGCAGTGGCCGCAACGATCACCGCCAAGCAGGTGACGACCAGGATACTCGTTCCAGAGACCTTGCTCATCAGGTATCCACCGAGCACCGCAAGGAAGCATCCTCCGACAGCCATAGGCGTGAACCAAGCGAGTAGTACCATAGGGTCTATCCCTACTACTTCTCTCAAGCTATGGAAAATAAGCATGGAGTGGTCGTGTTGTGAAGCACAAGGTAGGCGATTGACTCACTGAAGGGTTGCGTAGCAAGTATACAAACTGACGGCTCCATAGCTCAAGAGCAACGCTGATAGCAGCGGACGCATGCATCTGACCTTCCAGATTGAAGCTGGTAGTAGAGGCTGTTTCGCAACGTGAGTTTCGATGAAAGCAGTAACGATGATTCCGATCACCGTCGCGCAGCCTGCTGCAATGACGTAGACCGTGTGTGTTCCACGAGCAGCATCACCAGCTTCCGTTGCGGCGTATACAAAGAGGGCGATAGTCACAGCCAGACTCATGCCACCTAGCCAGTCCACATGTATGTCGTGGGTGTTGACCCTCACATTCCACGAGGGTCTCGTCAGAAGAAATCCGGACAGTGTGACGAAAGCGAAGATAGCACCGATCCAGAAATACCATCGCCAATGCGCGTACTGTAACGTAAGGCTAGCAATGAGGATACCTATGAATGAACCTAGGGGTGCCATCGCTCCGTATATCGAAAATGCCATGTTCTTGCGAGGACCTGGAGGATAGATAGTTCCCAGCATGGCGAGACCTGCTGGTAAGTACGCCGCCGTCCCCAGTCCTTGCATGGCGCGACAAAAGGTGAGTGTTGGGATATTAGTAGCGAATCCCGCATATAGCGTCCAGACGAGAGTCCAAGCAATGCCTATCACATACACATGCGATCCGCCGTACACGTCCACCGCGCGCCCAAAGAGCAGTAGGAATGCTGAGACGAGCATAGACGTGATGGCGGTAGGCCACATCATTGACCTTGCGGAGAGGCTGAACTCATGCATGAGAGCAGGTATCAAGGCGAAGAAACCACTGGTGATGTACTCATCCAAGATCTGTGACGATGAGATGGCAGCTATTAGCGTTGCCTCTCTCCAAGCGAAAGTAGAAAGACTTGGGCACCAGCGATCGCCCTTGTCTGTAGGCTGCGACTCCAGTACCATGGTTTCCTGTGTCGGCGAGCTGAGCATGGCAACTATGATTCGGATTGTTGTAAAGCACCCAGGATGACCGGCTTTCCAATGAAGAGGACAGAGATCACGTCGTCGGGGCCAATGCCAGCCGGCGTGTTGGTTTTCTGTCCCGAGTTGTCGTTTAGGTGCAGCAAAGCAGTATTGATTTTCTTCTGCCTTTGAGGCCCACAAGACGATTTAGTAAAACAATGTAAGCGGAAGCAAGAGTTGAACGAACAGTGCCGAGACATCAAAACCTCAGAGACATCATGTAATGCCACACTATGCTTAAAGATGCCTGGTAATATGATCTAAGATTGGATCGGTAATGTCGACGAACGGCGGAGGACCAGCGGAGTGTCTAACCATCAAGGACCGCTAGTAAATCGCTCAAGAACTTCTGGCCACTACGATTCACGGCTCAGAGAAGGTCCGGAATCGCTCGGCAGATCGCGTCATATCAGAGTAGTTCCTGGGCATATCACTTTGGGCGGGGCGATTGTGTAGAGACTGTCCTGAAGCCCTGACACGGAAAGCTTAGGTTGTAGATTTCAAGGTTCTGCTCAAGAACCCACCCGGCGAAGCAGATGGTCTGTGTCGACCGGTCTTGATAAATATCTCCTGCAAACATCGTACATCCACGATTCGAAAACGACAATTAACCTCATCATACTTTCAACAACTATCGCAAGAGAATACATTACCGAAACGAAAGCTGTCCTGGTGGGTATCACTAGTGATTTTGATGGGATGGAATAACATGCCTGTCTTCCAGCCACTGACATGTCTTGCAGTTCTTCAAAATATGCCTCCTTCTCTGCTCACATTGTCACTGTCCCGTGAAGAAGATTACAGGCGCAAGACAGATGCCATGGAGCGGTCGGTCGAAGGGGGAGGCTCTCATAGCAATGGTTCTGGGATTGAAATGGGTGTGGTTAGTTTGGAGCCTGAGCACAAGCAGTCTACCAAATCGATTCCGGGAAAACCAATTCGGCCAAAACAGTGATAAAGGCAAAACAGAGATTGATCATTGGCTCAGTTTTATATGCTTACATGATGGAAAAACGATGAGACTATTCAGCTCCTGTGTGGAAAATCTTGATGGCGTGCGACAATGGTGACGCGGTTTTGAGGCAAAGTCATAGCTCCTCTTGATATGGAACACCACTACCAGACCTGATATCTGATCAGGTGGGAGGCCTCCACGGCATACGAGAGGCTCGATTGAGTAAGCATGTGGAGGAAAGCCATCAAAAGATACCTAATTCTTGTACAAGCCCTCTCAATTCCATATTGGCGTTCGCCAACTCCCTTTCCGCCCTTTCCTTCGACTCATGATACTTTCGACACTCTGATGTCACTTGATCCGCTGTAGCTCTAGTTTGATCGGCTTGCGCTCGGATGTCGTTCACTTTGCTTGTCACCTCGGCTTCTTCTTTTGCAAACTTTCTGCGCACCTCTTCGAAATTTTTATGGATACCACTCAGATGTTTCATCGAGTCGTCCATGATCTTGAGCATCTTGTCCAGTCTCAACTCAGCGTCGCGTCGCCTCGTTTCGAACAACTCTACTTTGTCGCCCCACTCTCGACGTCTCTGTGCTACTCTTCTCGCTTGTTCGGCCAGGGTCCCCAGCTCGAGTGTGCCGCGATTTTGGTGACTCGCATGCATATCCGTTGATCTGGAAGCTTTCTCATCGGCTTGTGAAATCTTAGTCAGATCCACGGTAACAGTCTGTTGTGCCTGACCAGTCGATCTCGAACCGCTACGACCGCCCGGAGGCTGACGAAGCAGATTTTGCTGGATTTTGTCGGGTGATCGAAGACACTGGCTCTGCTTGGCTTGTTTTACAGGCGCCATGTCCGACTTTGTCACCTTGGTTGGTGAGTTTTGGCCGGTTTGCTGCGGTGGCGGATACAAGCCCGGGCGCGACTGCTGCACTGGTTGCCCAATGCTCGAACTTGAGATGCTCAGCACCTCTGGCCTGAATAGAGGTTGAGATCTTTCTAGAACGATCTGACCGTTCCCCTCGGCGTAAGAGTTCCCTACAAGAATTGATTTTGATGTTCTCTCACGCAGAGGTGCCGAAGCGGTGATAGCTGTAGTCTGTGTGCTTGTGCTCAACGTCGAGCTTCCCGCCTCGGGCTGCTTTACTGGGTTTATGGCGGTGAACGATGGCCGGCTTTGGCTTCCAGGAATCAAAAGTCCCCCAGAGCGTGCAGATGAGCCGGTAGGCGAATATTGATCCTGTGTATCGAAACTTACGGTGCCTTTTGTTCGGCTCTGTGCTGAAGAACTTCGGCTCATTTGCAGATGAGCCTCTGCTGTCGGCGGGTTCTGTGCATACAAGATAGCATTGGCTGTTTGACTCTGTAGCGGAACATCTCCGGATGAAGCGTTTGGCGAAAGCGATGTTTTCTCCGTGTCGCCACTGCTATCGTTATTATCGGATATTGATGTTCGCTCATCCGGAAGTTCCCCTCTATGCGACGACGTCTTCCGGGATGTCGGACCTTCCATCTCCACTTTCTGGGCAACACAAGATTCTGAAAGTGGTTCTGTCGATAGCTTCTTGCCAGAGGCAGGCTTTGGTGCTGGATCTCGGTTGCACGAAATAAGCGGCAATGGAGACTTGACAGGAAGCGCGTATTGCTCGCCAGCTGTCAGGACTTCTGTCTTCCGTATTTCTTGTGTGCTTTGAGAGGACGGCATGAAGTGATCATCCGAGCTCACAGGAAGGACTTGGCTTGGCTTCTCGGAGTTGTGCCCTGGTGTTGTTATCCAGGGCCGCACGCTCTGGGTGTTGTTTGAGGGTCGTGGAGATGGCATTCGGTCTGAGTTCGAGGCGGACTCCAATGCTCGAGGCTGCGTACAATTCACCCTCTCCTCATTCAAGACCCGCGCCTCAGTCTCCGGAACCTTCGAGACGACAAGTCTGGATTGTTGGTCGGTAGCGCTCGCTTGTGGCGTCATCTGGGTCTTAGATCCTGCCTCGGAACTTTTCTCCATCGGACGTGAGGGTGTTTTCTCATCGCGACTTGTCGCTGTAGTAGCGGGGGGCACAGCCGTGTGGGAATTCGTCGTCGTCTGCACATTTTTTGGTGATGCTTGCTCTGACCCCTTTCTTTGTACTTGTCTTTGTAGCGCTGTGATGGGAGAAACAGTGGAAGCTTTCGAGAATGAATCGGCTTCGTCCACATGCGAGTCTGGAGTCCCAGCGCCCTTTGCGAGATGTGATTTGACGGGTTCAGGCTGCACAAGCGTCACGTACTGGTGGCTGCGACCAAAATTCTCAGTCATAGCGTTTTGTCGATCCACCTTTTTCTCTTTAAGCATCGCAGTCAGGGTGTGATGAATCGTGGTCTTGAAGCTTCTTAATTTTCTGTACTTCTCCCAGATGTCCGGGTGGTTTTCACTCAATTGTTCGCAAATCTGTGTGGGAAACAGACCAGGTTGCACCCGTGGTAGAATACGAATGATTGCATTGTGTAAAGAATCCTCATCCAAGGACGACGTGAATACCATGGAGGCTGTCGAGTGATCATCGGAAGTATTCGATACAACGTCGATGGTTTGGACATCACAGGATGGATCTTGCGATGCTTTCGGGGTCGGTCTGGAACGCTTTGCATTCCCGTAGACGTGTGGTTCCGCTAGGTCGCCACTGTGGTCAGCTACGACCGTTCGCTCTAGCCATGGACGCAAGACTCACCAGTTCGTTTTGTACCTTGCGAATAAGCCTCACATGACTTGTGAGAGTGGTCACCGACGGCCCGACGAAACGGGGCTTTAATTGATGCCGACTCTTCGGCCGCAGATCCACTCTCTGAGCTTGAGCTTGAGCTTGGTGTTGTTATACCATTCCCGGTGATGTAGTACTTGAGCGTATTGGAAAATGCCATTGAATTATTCGACGCATCGGACGGAGATGAGCCAAAGGAGCGTCAGCGGCACTCGTCTGTGCTGGCAAGCTCTATGGCTTAAGGTATTCAAAGCGAAAGATTTGATTAAGAGGAGCATGGCAATTTGCTCTTGAGACGTCTTTTATAGTCCTCAGGCTCAGAGGTCACCTGATTTCACCTTAGCTTTTGCGGACTCATGGTGAGACTTACCTGAACATGGCCCCAGCGCAAGATGCTCCGGTCGTGATCCCAATGACGAAGCACGGTGTCACACCCGTGTTTCTGATGGTTTCCTTGGAATTGACGCGTGTATCCTTCATTGGGATCTCGCAGCAATCGAGTTGGAGGCCGCTTTGAAATACTCTTACACAGCTCGTGACTTAGTTATGTCTACCATTACAATAGATCATGTACGTCGAGCGGTTAATACGAACACGTATAATCAGCTGTAGAGAGCGAGGCGTCAGCAGCCTAAGGGGACTGCTTGGTATCTCGGCTACAGAACAAACATCGTAGCATGGCCTCGGAGTTGAGCTGGGAACATGGGGGCGAACAATGGGTACATAGGCGAACATGATACTGTACTGGCCTTTCGAGTCCTACCGGAAATTGCCGACCGCTTTTAGGTCTCCCTTCTTCTAAGACAAGCTGCCTCAGCGCTAAAGAAACACGAAGACAGCTGTGGGCTCAACGTACTCCATGGGCGTCAAGTTTGGCTCACTCGAATTCGCCTTCACCCTTCAAAGACCCCCGGAGAACCGAGATGATGAGCTCTGTTAGTCTCGGATTTGGTTTATTTTCATTAGTGCATTTCTGGCGGTGTAGCGTTCATATCAGTTGTTTCGAGCACATAGAGGAATTGCAATGCACTTCCCCGCCCGAAATTTGTAGAATCGTATCACGTGCACCTCCCTACCACACGTTATCGGGTTTTCAGATCGGGTCTAGACCCTGAGCTAATTGTGTCCCCAAGTTTCTTCACGTTCAGGTCCACCCCTTAGCGTGGCATTGACCGCGAGCAATGGCGTTTCTCCCCAAGTAGCACTAGACCGTCTTCGATCAGTTCGTAGCTCTTAGCGTCTGGGGAACAGACTTGCTGCTACCGCCTAAATTGGTCTGTCCTCTGCATGGATCATCTGTCGTTCCCTTGGCGAGAACTGTCGGTGGTCTGTGTGCCGTCAGTCTCACAAATTGGTAGCAATCGCCTATGCCGTGATCAGGGTATTATCAATTGTTCGCGTTCCTCAGCAACACTTGCTCAAGCTGTCAATTTCGCTGAAATGGTAACTGTCATCGCTTGCTTTAGCCTTGAGGCAACATATCGGGCTACAGAGAATTGCATAATCGCCTTGACCCCACACTCTGTCAGTTCTGACCTCTTTGCGCGGCTATTGCCGCGATGACGACTTCTGCTTGGTCCCAGAGATCTATTCCCGCAGGACATCACGCCATACAATCTTTTCATTGGACAAAAGATAAGATGCGCTAGTAACTTGTCATGCGCAGACGCACCGCCACCACCGCACAGGGTTTAGCTTCCCTCGTAGTGCAGAGTTGAGCCTGCGGAACCAGCCGCTCGGAACGGGATCTATTATTGCCCAACAGACCCTGACGTTTGAGCAAGACAAAGAGTTGGTGGGGTCAAGGCGATTTTGCAATTCTCTGTACTACAGCCTGTCCGTCAATGTTCAAGGACAATTACAATCCCTTGGTTGTTTAGAATGGTCATGACACATTTGATATTGAACTCTGCCACATCGTAGCGCGTAGCATGGTGAAGAGAGTGGCCGGTGATCCGCACGGCTTTCCGGGCGATGACGTTGTTGTGAAAATGGGGCCAGCATCTTAGAATGTTTCGGTCAATCACTGTAGTTCATGGCCGAAGCAGCACACTTTGAGCCAGGAAATTCGATTCACGATCGGGCAACCCATGGATATGCCAAGCTTCACGGTCTGAACCTTGCCAATAACTAGGGGATTGACGATTATGCCAAGGCGCTCCAAAGCTGCTCCAGCTTCACTAAATTAGAGCCTCAGCGAGAAGTGACGGATTTGCCAAGAATGTAGTTGACAGTAATCCACATGCGTGACGCGACTTTCGCATCTCAGTTGTCTTTGGGAGCGCGATTATATACGATATGTCTTGACGCCAAATGACTACCGCAGTCAACGTGCGAAAAGTGTAGTGATGGTCTCACACCTTTTCATTTCTCTACTGGTACCTATGCTCCCAATATCTAGATTATCAACTGCTGAGCACCAAGCTTATTTTCTCATTCTTAAAGTAACTTCCGCTGAGTCGCTTGCATACGTTGCCGAGGTAATGCGCTCATTGGTACATTGTGTGACCTTAGATCAGCGCAATAAGTGCTGCTTCCTACGCGCAGTCCATGACATCATTATCTGATTCGTAGACATAGTCAGAAGGCCCTTCTAATGCAATCACTTTGCCGGCAATCACTCCCCAACTTTTGTTGCATACTATAAATTTCCACGAGTCTGATCCGCGAAATGCCGGGTCCATGCCAGCTTCGCCGTTACCGTATCCAAAAGCATTCCAAAAAGCATTCATGTCGCTCATGCTCGCATCGTCCCTGCTGATCTTGTTGACCTGCACTTTAACGCCAAAAGACTTCTCCGAGAATTGAAAGCTGTGGGCAGTAAAGAAATCTTGGTCGCGTCGTGCCACTTGAGAGCCAGCTTCCTTTTTGAATTCTGCGGTCGCATGAGACCCATTCGTGTGCACGTGCAAGACGGCGTTGTTCCCATGGATGTTGGTGCGTATAGCAACGCCGTCTGAGGGATGCACGTCCGACTCCCCGATGTCGATAGCACGTACTCCGAGTCTACCACCACCTAGTCCAAGGAGCTCGTCGTTGATGCGTTCCAGAAACATCGAGTCAGTCTGTCTCTTCAGCTTGACCTTGTATGTTTGAGGTGAGATATACTGGCCGGAGCTTGCAGTGGAAGAGACAGTAGGCGGGACTGAGCTCGGGGCAGTCATAACAGAAGCCTCGGTGGTGGTCCCGACGGTGGAGGCGGAAACATCATCCCCGTCTGATGCCTCTCCGTTGAGTACGGTACCGTTGTGAATGACTTGCACTGGCTGTTGCACCTGGGTAGCAGCATGCAGGAATTGGTACGTGCTCGACAAGAGTGTCGCGACGCAGACTTTCCCAGAGCTCAACAGGTTCCCGCCTTGGTCCAATTCCTTGCAGCTATCGTACAAATCTCTAACTGCATGATCTTCTGATTTTATGCTTTCCGCCTTGAATTTGGAAAACGAGCCTGTCAGATTGTGCGTGGTTGCGAACGCACTAGTAAGAAGACAAGGAAGCACGATCAACCCCTGGATATACATTGCAGTCGTTTTAAAGGGACAGAAGAACCGAGAGGGATAAAGATAGGATGTTCAAGATTCCAGTAAGACAAGGCTCGTCGTTGATAGGAGTAGCGATTTGATGGCTGTTATGGACGATAATGGTACAATATCGTAGAGATGTCAGATGCAAGAGATAAAATCTTCGAACTTGGAATTGAACTATGGACCACTAAGTAGCCAACGCTTTTTGCCGGTGAGCTTGACAATGACTCTTTTTGCTTGGGACCCCCCTCCCCAATCATGAAATGAGATTGAGCCAATTCCACCCCCCTCCCCCCTCCGCCGGCCTCACAGTTCGGAGAGGCGTCTGGCCCTGCTCACGCCACTTTCTTGAGGCTGTCCACCCATCCAATAATAAAGATACCACCTACGCGCGTACGGGGTCCCCTGGAGTAATGTGCGACCCTGTTTCGTGGACCAAAACTCGGTCTTTCGAACTGCCGGGAAGATATATATTTTAGGATTGTAATCTTTTGTAGTGAATGCCTCAATGCTTCATGTCATTGGTCTGTGGAAGGTGACGCCCACATTGTGAAATTGTGGAAGATGCGCTTCTTGGCTGTGCTTCCTGTCGTGCTTACAACGGTGGCTCTATGCCTTTCCCTGCTCTGTATGTTTGCCGGCAGCAGACAAGGCTTCATGACAGAATACGCAGTCTTGACAGTAAGACCGGATGATATCCTTCGACAGCGTATGCTCTCACTGATGCCTGGGATCTCCAGCTCGATACATCAAACATCCGTCAGAACCTTTCGCATGTTCTAAACCCTGATACCTCCAAGCCAGCGAACTCGATCTTGAATGAGATCACTGATTCAGTGAAAGGAGGGATTGATGGTTCGATTGATTCTTTCGCTGGATATCTAAGCTCACACGACTTTTACTCGATTTACGTTCTAAACCTTTGCGAAGGGCAATATAGCCCGGATGAAGTACGCCCCGTCTCAATGTCCAATAGCAATCGCAGAAACATCACCAGCTGCGGTGACAGGACGTTTACGTTCAATTTTGACCTGCATAAAACTCTGGGTCTACAAGCAGATGGCGGCGAAGATCACTCGATCGACACGCCCAAGTCGAGTTGGCCACCTGAGGTCAACAATGGCATGCGTGCATTCGAGACCATTCCTCGCATCATGTCTGTAGTCTACTGTATCAGCCTTACACTCACCACCGTTGCTCTTGCTCTCGCAGTCTTCGGCATTTTCTTCTCTGGCAGGTGCAGCGCCTGTGTAAACATCATGTTCAGCTCAATCGCTACCTTGGCCGCTGGAGTGGCGTCCATATTGGCCACTCTTCTTGGCAAGAACGCAGCCGAACTCGTCAACGCAGAAGGTACACAGATCAACATCAGCGCTCAGACTGGTACAAAGTTTCTGCGTCTCACATGGGCTGCAACCGCATGTATGCTGGCTGCAAGCCTTCTGTGGTGCCTTGCCTGTATTCGTGGGAGGTGATACGGAATCATTGATTCCTTCCGCACGTCATGCCGTCGGCATACTGTACCAGAGTCCAAGACACAATGACTACTTCGGACACACAATTTACTGCTGCTCTATGGACTGGACTGCAGGTGTAGGTCGTTTCTGTAGTATTGAACAATGAGTCAGAGTGGCCACCGGAAGAAGAAGCTTCTTTTATCATTCAGTAGTAGACGAGCAATATTATAGATACAATTATCGCCATAATCTAAACGAGCCCATAATTTTCATCGCAACACCAAATCCACTCAAGAGAACCTTGAATATATTCTGGCCAGGTGAAGATTGGAACCAACATCTAACTTTATACCAAATTCGACCTCGGTCATGCTCTCCATGTATAGTACCGATACGTTAGTTGCGGATGCTGTGTTAGTCCTCAATTGCTCCGCCGAACATCTGTACGATGCATGTCGCAACGTTGCTTGCTGACTGCGTTGATCACCGTTTCCCACAATCGCTGCCTAGACAAATTATGGCCATGGCCGCGAATTTCTCCCGTCCAATTCGCTAGTGGCCCTTTGACAACCCGTTCGTCGCTCAAAGTAGCAATGACTCGTCCACCCCTCTGAGTGACAACAATCCGTCCGCTTCTTTCAGCGACCGGGAGACGCATCACGTCGGATAGAGTCGAAGCGTTGAGATGAACCCAGAGATTTGCGATATCTTGCTGTCTAAGACTGTTTTCCGCAATGTCTTTCGCGCGGCCAATCGTTTTCCAGCTCTCCTTCCAGCGGGATGCAAGCGCGAGATACACGGCTAGGTCACTCATAGTACCTATGATCTGAGACTGCGAACTGTCTGCACACTCCTGCACTGTCCTGAGTACCTCTTTGCTGATCTCTATCGCCTCTTCGGTATTCCCCTCGCTGTTGCGAAGTGCTGCCAGAGCTTCTTTACAGCCTAGCGTGTGTATGCTTTCAGGCTTGAGCGAAGCGTTGCAAACATTCAAGGCTTCTTCTAGGACATCTCTCGACTTGCTGTTTCTCCCCAGTGCCATGAGCGAGAGAGCGTACGAGAGAAGTGCTTCTATCAGCAGCCGAGAGTCTTCTTCTTCTCTGTGTTGTCGTCGCCACCGCAGCACGCTTTGTTGTATGGCGACAGCGTCGTTGAGCAACCTGTGGTTGTGGAGGATCCGTGCATACTCCAGCCGCATTGAAAAGGTGCAAGAATCGTCCCTCTGGAAGATCTGGTAGTCTTCTAAGAGCTGAGTTGCTATGTTTCTGATTTTATTCGTATCGTCGTGCATGCTAAGAACTGCATTGCGGTTGCTCGTTGAAACAAGGCTGGCGAGAATCTTGGAGCACTGTTTGTCGATCATGTCGGACGTGGAAGGAGGATCAGACGTCATGAGGCGATTACTTTGGATTGGGTGTATATGGACCTCGACGTGCAAAGATTGAGCAAAAATAAAAACCAGTGTCTAACGAGGGTGGACGGAAAGCTTCTGGAATGGGGAAAATTATTCGTGAGGTGAGACAACACAAGACTCGTATATATAACATTCGATCTGCGTTGAGTGCGGTGTCAAATACAACTGCCTTCAAGTAATGCAGTGCTTTCAGGAGTGCTGAAGCGTGATGAGATTCGCTAAACGTCGCGGGCTCGGCAAACCCTTGTAACTGGCTAGTCAGTCTAGCGTCGCATGGACAGCTTGCACAAATAATCGCGCACGCGCATTGCGGCCGCCATCGGCATGAATCTGGGGTATAGCCCCTGTCATCAAGCTCTCGATGACTCTAGACTCGTAGCTGTGGTTCATGATTCCACAGCGCCAAAACATTTGATAAATGACCTTCGACAAGGGCACACTGCTTTGTCTAGCAGTTGAAGAACTGGAAAAAATCATATACATGGGTCGCAGCTTGCGTGTATTACGGAATGTGGAAAGCATGTGCGAGAAAGCAAATATCGAAAAGAGTTCCCTGAGCACATATAGGATGGCATCCGTGGACTCCGAAACATGGGCTGTGAGGGCACACGAGGAATTTATTCAGAATTTAGATAAAGGCTCGAGGTTTCTCATACAACACAAGCATGGGCTGTATATCAACCTGATTCTCAGTGCTGCTGTGTTGTTGCGATCGTCAGTGCTATGATGCTCCTTTGTGTTGTACATCGAAGCTCATGCAAAAAACTTACAAATTGGCCAGTCATACTAGCCCATACCATCATCACAATCAGACCCACGAGGATAATAGCGACACACAAGCCTAGGCAGATCCACTTCTTTCGTCGTGCCGCTCTTGCACTTGTGATGGCTCGGTCGAGTTGTACGTTCCCCCTTTCCAAACTCTCATGGGTATCGACAGCCTTCTGCTCAACAGCTTGTGTCATAGGTTCTTGCTGCCTGATCATCTCTTCCAAATCATCCATAAGTTGCTGAAGCTCTAGCATCGTCGTCTCGATCTGCTGAAGGTCTTTATGGCGCTGTCGGACATTGGAGAGTGTGTTTTGAGCTTGATCGCGGCGGTCAGAGGTGAGCAGTGCCTGTTGGAAGATCTTGACATCCGTGTCTCCGCATGTGGCTTCTTGAATCTCTTCCTCAGTCGCGTCTGGCCTGACGATAAGGAATTGCCTGCGCTGTTGCTCCCGAACATTTTTCCCGAACTCGCTCTCTGATTGCTGGTAGGAATGGATGGCTTCACGGATGCGACGACTGAGCAATCCGACTTGGGATTTGTTCTTCAGCTCCTGCGATTCAGGTAGGTCGTTGATACGCTTGATACGGTCGGCGAGTTCACGATAGTCCGTTAAGACCTGCTTGCTCAGTCCATTGACATCTACATTGCGATCACCGAACAGGAAACGACGTTGGTACTCGCCAAGAGTGTCCATATGTGAGCCAAGGTCATTAATGGCAAGGCCGATAGCACGACAGTCGTTGAGAATATCATTGGGATGGCGTGGAATCTGTTCCTGTTGCACGAAGTTACGTCAGTCATGCAACTGGATCGAAGGGAAGATGGGGGCTTATGGGCGTGCTTTCGAAACAAACCGTTCCTCGGCGGATTGAGGTGGAGGCGCATCATGGAACATCCTCAAACGTAGTCGGTAGTCGGGGAGTGTAGGGAACTATTCTTTTCGAAATCGGGGCCTTCAGCTTTTCTGATGCTCTTCATATAGTGACAAGTTGCGTGTTCTCACTGCGGACATGATGCCAATTGCCAGGCAAGCTCAATATAGTCAGGAGGACAAGGTTACACACTGTTTCAAGCAGCCCCACTAACCGTTTCTGATTGAGTTTCAAGCACGCTATCTGACGACCCGAGCGAGTGGGTAATCTGGTCATGATGTGAAGGCGGCACATGAGCGAAGCTGAGGAGATGTTTCCCGACCGTTGCAGCACAGTGGGAACTTAGGAAGTGATCGCATTTTCTGGTCTCTAGGCTCAACTTCGACACTTCGACTTTAGCCTACTGACAATCACAGCTCGATGAACGTGAAACTCACGGCGAATATCGAGCAGCTATGGCGAGCAAAGAAGAGATCAGGCAGAACGTGACCAAGAGAATCAAACGTCTACGAATCCACCAGAGCCATCCTGTCCAAACAAGGGTAAGACCGGCATCTTGAGATTCCAGCTGCTCGACCGTCAATTCCGGCAGCCAACACCTCACTGTCGTGAAATTCTCGCCGCTCTTTTCCCACTCCGTAGGAACAGACGCGCCAGGATCCAGAACGATAGTCAATCGCTGTTCTCCTCTGTGGTCACCTGCTCGAGCGATCATTTAGCGACCGTGTAATGAGAGCTTGCAGAGGATAGTGAAGACGCACCTGGAAAACCTTCTAGAAATCCAAAAGGCATGTTCGGGGCTTTTGCTACCAAAGTGTGGGTAGGCTAGATGAGGGACGACAAGAGTCACGAGAACGACGAAGGAAAGTTGTCCCAGTATTTGTTTATCGATTGGAATACCTAGCATGAAAAGAATGGCGACGGTCATAGGACAATTTTATGTGTGCGTAGACGGACACATCTGCACTCCAGACTGCCCCGGGGTAGACACAAGGGACATGGGCTATCACCCCCCTGCCAAAAGGCCATAATGCAATATTTCAGTACAACGGCTTTGCAGCAGATGGCAGATCCGGCACTGCTTAGGGATTTCCGTTCGCTTGAGCTGAGAGGTGTGCCCCTAGGAGATAGCCAGTCTTCATTCTCGGTGGGGATGGACGACGGGGAAAGAGGAACCAAGCTTTGAGAAACCTTATTACTCGCCTCTACACTTATCCCTCAACCCACCTACGGAAAGAACGACAAAATTTTGGTGAGAGACAACTTGGTGGAGCCACAAGTCAAATGAGTCATGCGGACTACTTGTTGATGTCGCCACCATGGTCGCCCCAGGACTTCGCGACGGCGTCTCTTAAGCTATTCAATGGACCTACTACAGACTGAGACCCAAACCCGGCCCTGCATCTCTATGGTCACTGTGTGCTAAGCTGCGTCAAGTGTGTGAAAAGAATTGCTCGCTTGCTCAACCCTCAGAGCCACGTCGAATCCTCTTGTTCTTATTGGGCCTCGAATGCCATGCATAGCGGATGTCGATGTCTTGCCTGGATGTTGTATGTTGTCCTAGACGCTGAATCATATCCTCCTCTTCTTGCTCTTCATCGGTTGTAATGCTGACCGCATCAATGGTCTCATCTTGTGTGACAAGGATTCCATCAATATATGTCTCGTCGCTGCTGCGCTAAGACTTCGGAAGAAGACACCGCCTGACTCGTTCATCATACGAAAGACGCATCGATTTTTGATAGCAAATTGACAGCTGATCATCAGAAGATAGCCGATGTCCATGAAGTCAGCGGCGCGCAGGACTTGGAGGTTCGTAGCATCGTCAAACTTCCCAAAAAAGTTTTCCTCCCACGGTGTGATCTTAGGTCGTGCGCTTTTACTGATGGGTTTGCTACCGTGAGCTTGATGACGGCACCAATCTAGTATTATGCCAAGGACTGTCCCTTGAACCTAACAATAATGAGCGCAATGACACTACACGTTCGAAGAAACGACAAACCTCGGGCATCACAATGGAGTGTTCGCATGGCCTCAAGTCTTGTAGCATGTTGCTGACCAGGCGGGACTGTTGTGCGACAAATTCGTCTGTGATTCTTCGATCAGTATGGAGTCCCGTCCCCCTGAGATGAACGAGCTGGCGACGTACCGATCTCAAACACGAAGCCATCCGAGCTTCGGAGCTGAATCTTCTTGTCCATCGAGAATATATATTGCTTTCTTGCCAGCATACATATGTCAGAGATGATCGTGGAAGAATTTGTAATGTGATACCACATGAGGAAGTCGAAGAAGATATGAGGGAAAAAGTACAGTAATAAGGGGCTGGCTGAATGACTCTTTGACTGGCTTGATCTGGCAAGCTTCACGCCAAGTCTCGGGACACCACGGTCACTTTACTGTGACACTATTCATTGATACTATAGT
Organism: Graphiopsis chlorocephala; assembly: GCA_022828445.1. Classification (NCBI taxonomy): domain Eukaryota; kingdom Fungi; phylum Ascomycota; class Dothideomycetes; order Cladosporiales; family Cladosporiaceae; genus Graphiopsis; species Graphiopsis chlorocephala. The sequence goes on along the minus strand of JAIZZJ010000017.1, from coordinate 207,949 downwards.
CTACCATTATGAATGATTATACGGCTAATGAATTCTACACGCTCTTTGAGCTGAACACCTGAACGGGCAGCGTGTCTCTTCTTTCGGTGCGGGAATTCCAGATTGTTGGTCGAAAGAACAGGTGTCTTTGGGCGACTACCACATGCGTCGTTAGAATAAGGAGATCTTCGTATGAGCCGGCGGCTGTTATGGCACCCCTCGTCCATCGTGGGCTAGAACACTTGCACCCAGCTTTGATTGTCGATGGTTATTGAGTAGCACTGATTCATGGCATCAAAGTCTATCACTGATATGTGCTACTTCATCAGAAGCTGCGATTGACCAATTACCCACCACCTAGATTGTCATGTACTGAAACCATGCTAAGTCTCTCCCTATGTCATGCTGAATCCATACGGTGGAGGTCCCTCACCCGCGTCGGCAATTTCTCGAATGAGAAGCTTTTGGTGGCCAAAAACGTGTTGTGCCATAGTGGTCGGTTTCCTGAACTGTAGATCTGCGTTATCGAGCAACGCCGCCGTGGCGAGAACGGGACGTCCTTGACCATCTTTCAACTGGTCTAATGACTTGATCTGATCCTTCAATTCTGAAACGTCGAATGGTCCTTTTACTGACGAGGTTGGGTCGCTCAACAAGTTGCTTCCCATCCCTCTTGAACAAAGCGTACCACTGATGGGATACCCCTCGGGCTCCATCCTGTCATGCTGCAGTAAGTGGAGGCGGATCTGGATAACATCAAGGTCGCCACCTATGGGCAGTTTAGTCTCGGGTACATCGAACACGCCGTGCTGACACATACGTGACAGCCTTGAGGGCGTCATCCAGATCTTCGAACGGGAATCCTCTCGCACCGAGCTGATGGAAAAAAATGGTTCAAAATCAGACCTACATCGCTCGAGCAAGAGCTTGCCGAGGCGTTTGGTGTAGTCGCTGTGACTATCGAAGCGGCAACAGATCCGTCCGACTGTATATCTTACTCCGTGGACGCCTGTCGTAATAGCTCCTGCTTGGTAGTAGAATGATGTTGCGACGAGACGGTTTGCGACATTGGTCAATGCTCGCAGCCTGTGCTCTTCTTGCAGCTTGTCTCTGACCAAGGTTGACACACGCTGCATCTGGCTTACGCGACTCTGAGCTGGAGGATCTCCAAGATCGATGTTCAAACGCACTCGCCTCCTTCTAGAAAAGTCTGAGGTTTGAGCCGTATCTACCAAAGCAAATTTTTGCCATTCGCGCTCAGTGTCGAATATGTCGCCGTTTTGACGCAACCAGTTGAACCATGACGGATGACTCGCAGACTTCTTTTCCGTCAGGCTTGCGGAAAGTTCCGTGAGCACTGCCGTACGATTTTGCCCTGTGCCGATAGACAAGAGAAGATCTGGTTCCCCGTTGTCAGGCCAGATCGCCTGCGCTTCGGCTTTTGCAAGTTGCGCGGTCTTTGCGTATCTCGACGTTCCGCCGTACTGCCTGCCAGAAGACAATGGTGCAAAGTATTGAGGATCGGCCATGGTCGCATACACGGCTTGCCAGATTTTGAGCTCGTCCGCAGGATCTTGGGGTCGCTCGTAATCGTATTCGGGAACAAGACCGAGGTCAAGGTGACTGCCTGCCTCTCCGCTGGGTTTGCTATCTCTATTATTCGACCTTCGATAGTTGCTCAGAAGCGTCGTGCTGTGCCTTGTCGAGCTCTTGGCCGTCACCGCAACTTTGATGTCCGGCCGAAATTGAGTCGCATCCCCAAAAAAGTTGCTTTTGTCAGAGAACTCTTTCTTGAGAGCTTCGTAGAGAGGAGATGCGAAGTATCGTGCGCGTGAACCTAGTACACGGGCGGCGCGCTTGATTAGAGCTCTTCCTGGGGTTTTATCGTTGTATGCTTTCCTGCATACCTCCACAAACATGTCCTGACAGTGGTCCAAGGTCTTTCCCTGCTCTGCGAGTGCCACAGCGATGAGACCGCCAGTGCCGGTCCCGACGATCAAATCGAAGAACGCCTGCACTGGTAGATGTTTGCCGAGCGCTCGTTGGATGCCTTGTAAAATCTCCAGCTGTACCACTCCGCGGATTCCACCACCATCCAAGGCGAGAACACGCACGCCTGCCCCTCGAGGCTTGTATTTGATGACCTTGGGTTGGGCCCAGCGTGTCACGTTAGGGTGGAGTAGACACCAGGGCACCAACAGCGTCGACTGCTTGAGCTCGCCACAAGCGCGTGCACACCGGTCGCATATCGCGTGACCGCATGGCAACGCATGCTGTGGAACATCCATCAAACAGCCATAACAGGTCGTATTGCTGCGCACCCACGTCGCAGGCCCAATCGACCTGTAGAAATGATCAAGGCGTTCGACGTGGATGGCGAAGGCGATGCGCTCCTCCGAAAGCTCAACGTTACCCGCTACTAGGGCAGGTTGATTCAAAGCTTCGGAGAAGGTTCGATGCAGGTCGTCGATGCTGGTCCGCAGTTGGTCCATCCACGCCTGCACGAATGTGTCATCAAACGCAGACACGTAGTCTCCCGCAGCTATAATGCCGCGTTCGTCTTGATGCCCTTTCGCCTTGTGTCGAGCTTTCACAGCTCTACACACCCTCGTTCCGTCTTCACTGACAAATGAGCAGGGACAGTATAGCTGAACATACTCCGAGATGGCGTACTCGAAGAAACAAGCGTAACTGGAAAATAATTCGTGCAGCTGGCCCTTGCGGAAACGTGCACAGTCAAGCAAAACGCAAGAAGCGAGCACCACACTGAGTTCTTTGAACACCCATCGCACCGTCGTAGGCTCTCGTGAGGGAACCCTGGAGTTGAGAGCCTCGCACAGCTGTAGGATATGCCCTCCGAAGTCTTTAGGGATCGGATTCCTCAAGAGAGATACCTGCATGAAGTTGAAGGGCACGTCGATGTGCGCAGCAAAATGATCAAATCCGCTCTGAAGATACAAATTCAGCTCATCGGAGTTGGTCAACAAACGTGCTCGTCGTTTGGCCTCGTGTGACACTTCGCAGTCTGTCCGGATCGTCGCGTAAAGCTTCTCGATTTGCTGGCTGATCAATGTGTACTGTGGTGCTGCGGGGATTCGCACGACTTTGAACGAGGCGTAGTAGCATAAGATGAGATCCTCGATGTTGTTGATCACCCGCCCAAGCTGACGCCAATGGCTGACTAGACGGCGAAATTGAGGTACCCCCTCCACGCCATCGAAGGTGTCACCGACAGATGCCAACAGGCTTTGAGTCGCATGTCCAATGTCCCACTGCTTCTCGTCCAGGGCGGGATGGCTATCGTTCAAGGCAACGATACAATGAGGAAGTGCTGGCTGGTTCATAGATTTCTCGAGTGCGGCAGCTCCCCAGTCCAGGAGTTTTGTAAGTGCTGCCGAGCCGAAAGTCTTTGGGTTGCGTAGAACGAAGACCACGCAGTCCGAGAAACTATAGAGGATGCGTGGATACAACACCGTCACGGCGTATTCCCGCCTGCGATATTCGTCTTTGTCGGCCCATTTGATGGGTCGTGTGTTGACCCAAGGCTCCAGATGAGCGTCCCTTTCCCTTCGAGAGTGCTCCTGGTACTGTGTTCCCAGCGGAGCCTGTTCGCCACCTTCAAAACCTTCGCAATCCGCGAAGAACGTCGGCAGAGAATCCAGATGCTTGGCCGGATCGATGTACAGATGAACGTTGCCAGATGTCGTCCGCGTGTCGTCCAGCACACTACCGACTACAGGAGACGGAAATGCTTCGTCGAAGCCCTTGTCGCGCCTGGTAGCACTGCGTTGGACCAACATCTTCACTATGGTGGACTTGCCAGCATTGGTGACACCGACGAACGACACGAGTTGAGGGTATCGATTCTCTGTGCCTGCCATCTGAGCGGTATCCGATGCCAGCGCCGCATACCTTCCGAAATCCTCGAAGACTGTCTCCCCAGCTTCGTCGCGTGCGACCCCAAACCATTTTGTCCGCTCGTCTTCTTCGTGCAACTTCTGAACGCGTGCTGGATCTCTTGATGGTGTCAAGATGCCTTGTAGTCGCCGCACGACCTCGAGGTCGACTTTCTCATGAGGACGGACTTGGATTCCTCGTTTCTTCGGCTTATGAGGGCCTTGCAGTGGCCAGCAATCGCTAGAAGAACACCATTAGCTTTGACGTCTATGTGATTGGGGGACCTTGGAGTAGCTTCGCCTGTCGTACTCGCAATATGTGCTGTCGCAGCGAACACAATGCCACAGTCTCAAGTGATCCCCCTCGTCGCTGTTACACCAATCGCTTTCGCAGACGTCGCTGCACTCCCCATCGTCGACTTCGGCGACTCCGGTGGTCATCATTGGCAGCGGATGACGGTGGTCTTTCTTCTGAAGGATGTCACTTCTCGAAAATGTGAAGAGGGAAGTAAGGGCGTCCTATCGTATACTGATGCAACGATATTCCATTTAGCACACTGAGTGCAGGAGCAGGAGTTCGCTGTGTTGGAGGTTAAATGGAGTGTGTCTTACGAGTAGGCTCACATGCCATGATGCAATACATCACACGACCTTGAAGACCAAGATGTCAGACGGCATCGAAGTGATATGGTTGAGGCGAGACCCACAGTGTTGCAGCGCCAACTGATTCAACACCACACCTGCTCCTCTTGATGCGCTAGAACTGGTTCCCTGCGGGCGAATACCATATCGATGAAGAGGAGATCCATGCGTTCGGATCCGCGGCAGGCCCCATGATGCTCAACCTATGCACCACTGGCTGTCTTTCGCAACGAGCGAAAAGACTAAATCATGGCTGAATCACGTAGCAAAAGAGTCAACCCACCGGTCCGGACCTGTCTGTCTGCGCAACCGTTGATCTCACGGTCCTAGAGAAACAAAGAGGCCTCAGCATCACGACCTGAGATGACAATCATCGTTCCTCTCATTTGGTCTTGATTGGAAACCGTCTATCTTATGTACACTTTCGTCTGTTGGTGAATACCTGTTATGACAAACAGAAACTTTCGTCATCAAGCGCGAATAGTTCCACGCTCATCGAGACATGTTGGCAAAATGTAAGATGCTTCGTTTCATTCTCCTGCGCTACATCTCTCTCTGTCTCCCGTACCCAGTGTCCAACGATGGCTCGCTTAGCCGCTTGCGGTTGCTTCTATTGTTTCCTGTCACTTACGAAGCCTGTGCTCGGGATTGAAAGCTATCTTCAGAGTGTAATCTCCGATCATGAGACTAAGCAGTAGTCCCACGAACCCGATGCCGCAGGATGTGGCAAAGAGCATCCTCATAGCCCAGGCATAGGCCTGTTGAAGCTCGAGTTTCAGTGGGTCTCCGTCCGCCATCATGTGTAGAAGAGGTATGAATCCCTCAAACTCTTTAGCAATGTCAACAGGGAGGCCGACATGCTCAAGGCGTATGCGAAGATAGTTCTGGAAGATTGTAGTGCCAAGAATCACTCCCATACACAAACCCAGACTTCGGTTGTACGAGTACATGCCGACCGCGTGCGCTGCGTCTGCTGCTCGGCAAGATGCCTGGATGGCGACCGAGTGCCCGATCAAGAGCAGACCCTGCCCTGCACCAGAGCACATGAAGATCACAACCCAAATTGCCGGATGTGTGCTGACGTCGAGCAGGATCAGCAAGCCGAGGCCCAGAACGCTGATCACCCAGCCCGACCAGATGGCCCATCTGTAATGACCCAGCTTTGTGATCGTCAAGCCCGTCAACGCGCTGACTGGGACCACAGTCACAGCAAAGGGCAGTAGTCCAGTCCCAGCCAAGACAGGCGAATATAGTTTGCACGCCATCAGATACACGACGAGGTAATAGGTCATGGCGAACAACTGTGAAGACTCGTCAGCCGTGTGAGCTAGGATGTGGTATGCATGATCCACTCACGATGAAGCCTTGTAAGATGGTACAGATGGAAACCACGATCCCCGACCAATGCTGGTAGATCGCAAGCCGAAGGAATGGGGTTTTGGTGTATCGCTGCTCGTACATGATTGTGACCACGATTCCTATTAGTCCGGCGACGATGGGGACCAGAACTGCCGAGTCGCGCCACGGGTATTTGTTTCCACCCAAACTCAAGCCGACGAGAAACGAGGTAGAACTGGCAATCATCAGCATCGATCCTAACCAGTCCACGGAAGAGAGTTTATGGCGGATTTCGACGCTCTTGGGGATCTTTTGGTCCACGAGAGTAGAGGCATCCGGGTCTGTACAGTAAGATCTGTCGCCGCTTCCAGCTTCTTTCGTCGTTGTGTCACCAAGGCATGTAGATGTGTCCCAATCCGTAGGAGAGGTCCTGCCATCTGCTGAGACCGCATTCTCATTGAGTGTAGCTGTATCCCAATCCACCGGATGCGTGTCGGAGCGCCCAGTCATCTCTCCTGGTTTTGACGTCCCTTGTTGGCCAACAGTCGGGTACGGCTGTCCTACATTTCCAGAGACAACGGCCCCATCACTTGGTGCGCCTTTCGCCTCGTAACGCAACCATATCGGGACAGCGACGAGTCCTACGGCACAGAAGGGGAGGTTGATGTAGAACACCCTGGATGCACGTCAGAATCGAAGGTGTTTCCGCGTAGCGATTGCTGAAGAACTCACCATCGCCATTGTGTCCTGATCAAGAGGCCCCCAATAATTGGAGCAAGAAACGTTCCAAAAGAGAAAACCAGCTGTATGTAGCCTTGATATTTCGACCGCTGCAGAAGTGGTACGAGATCCGACAATATGATCAGGTTCACACTTAGTATGCCTCCACCGCCGACACCTTGGATCGTTCGACCAGCAAGCATAGCGGGTACAGTGGGGGCAGTGGCGCAGACAATACTTCCAATCGTGAAGACAGCCACCGATCCAAAGAACATGGCTTGGCGGCCAAAGATATCTGCCAAGGCTGCCATGGTTGGCTGACACACTGCGCTTGCGAGCAGATAGCTAGCGGCTATCCAAAAGGACTCTACCGCGGTGGCATCGAGCGCTTGGGCGACCGTCTAATAGTGTTGTCAGCATCATGCTCACTGCTTTTACTCCAGCTCACACTCACCGGCAGGGTGGCCGTCAGTATAGTCATGTCTATGGAGATGATGAACTGTCAGATTTCATTAGCTGCCTCCCACACGCGAGGGGTGCATTCATCGTACGACGCAGAACGTTTGAACAGCAAGAGCCATTTTCACGTTTCTGTCCGGCTTCCACGCCTTGTAATCGATATCAGGATCCAGTGATGTATCCGCTGCATTTTGCTCTTCGTTCTTCGCGTATACAACTTCGTTTTGTCGGGACGTCTGGGGTGCCATGATGCGGGTTCTGGGGTCGAGGCGGGCGAGAAGCCGAAGATGGGTCACAAAGAGTGGTCTATTGAACAACACTCATAGATGCCGTATACCTTTCTTATACGCATCAACACAGTTGCACGTGTAAACATGGAGTGAGACTGTTGAATCACGCTATCGGAGCAAACCACTGAACTGGTCAGGTCTCCGTACGATACACGTAGACAAAAAGTGGGGATTGAGGGAATCGTGAAGCTACCCTGGACACTGCACTAATAGTGTGGCTGGCCTCTGGCACGATATTGGAACTCCAAGCTCAACAGGGCGCAATGAGGTTGGAATCCTGAGTGTGGCTTCACATTACGCCGGCCATGTAAGCTCTTTCTCCTAGCTCCTAGCATCGCGGACCACAGTCGACTATGAGGCATGGGAGTCAAGCTTGAAGTGTCAGGAACTCGCTTCTCGAGTCTCGTTGGGTTGGGCAGTACAGAACCACATCACTTCATGAATCCGAAGATCGCAGTATCGGCACTGACGGAACTTCTCTGATGGCAAAGATCACTGAAAAGTGGCTGGTGTATGTACTGTGTTCTTGACACCTGTATGTGTTCTGATAACTGTTACAGGTGCCGTGCATATATGCTAGACGGACCCCGGGGATCAGACTAAGCTCAGTGTCACGTTGGTGATCACTTCCAGAGATGGGAGTAGCTTGACTTAAGTCTGCACTGCAGTCCAACACATGGTGTTCACATGATTTGTACGATATACTCATAGATGTGATTGCCACGGGCTGATGCCGTGGCAAGATTCTCGTCTGTCGCATATCGCAGCATCAGAAGGTTCCCGGGAACGATCGATCAGGCTTTCGGATCTGTCTGCGCAGGTAACGATGACGTCCAAGGGAGATCTGGTGAGGCGATGAACGACGGACTTCGTCACGTGGACGATAATTACACAAGTGTATAAAGTTGCAACGCGCCTGATTGAAGGTAAGGCAAAGCAGTACTCCACTACGCAACCTCTTTTCCAAAAAGCCATACTCTACAACTAGCAATTATGCCAATTGAGTCCACAAAGACATCTTCTTTGACAGCCCAGCCCAGAGATGGTTTGGCACTCCAAACAAGTCATCTAGCAGCATCCACAAAGCAAGGCGGCTCCACTGAGAAGATCATCGAGAAAGACGGCCATGCCAAACAAGCTACAAACTCTGGCAGGCAAGTCGAAGAGATTGGGAAAGAACACTCTAGATTTTGGCCGCCAGCGCAACGGGTATACAAGGAACCACGACAGAAGGTACGATGGAGGTGTGAAGTCTGTCGAACTGTCTTCACCACCAGCAAAAAATGTCGTACATGTGAGCACAAGATGTGCTCAAGCTGTCAACGCGACCCGTGAGTTATACATCGGCTATTTTTTCTGTTGGCACAATAAGTGCGTGGGCTAACGTCTCCATGAGGCCCAAAAGGAACTCGAACAGAGACCGCTTCGAAAATGTCTCTGGTCGCCAAGAGACCGCCTGGTCTCATCGTTCACCTTCAGGATGTTAATTTGGTTCCGTGCTCACGCATCGTCAGCAAGTGCGGGATGATGGCTCGAAATGATGTTGAATTCGATCGTGCTACGTGCAAAGTAGCGGACCTTGTATAGCTCGTTGCAAATGTAGAAGAACACCATAGCATACCTTCACCGATCCCCATCCTCTCGACTGACGGGAGGTCTTCGCGCCTAACATGTTGGGCATCGTCATTGTGCATTATCGTCCGGCCAGGTTCTGTTGAGGCACAGGACACGTCCTTCTCCAAAGGGCAATGCAAAGGGGAAACAAAAAGAGAGCTTGGAAGTAGAAAAGAAATTGCAAAAGCTGTCAAGGGTAATACCACGACTCTTGTGTTGTAGAGAAAGTGGACGACATGTGGCTAGGGGATCAGGTGGTGGGTGAGGATAAACTAGGTCAAGCAGGGAGGCTGCGGAGGCATTTTTTCGATTCCAGCCATCGCAGAAGCTTTGGGGTCGGCGACAGCAGACGGCCAGCCTAAGCCTCACTCGCATCATCAACATACATCTCGACGTTCGTCTTTGTAGTTGCCACCTCAATCGACGAAGGTCTACGTTGCCTGCAGATCTTTTCCGTCATTGACTCAAAATTTCGCTTCCCTCGCTATTTCGAGCATTCCCTCGAAGCATGGACCATTACTCGAGCCCTGGCAAGAACCGCTCTCAGTCTGTGCATCACTAGGACATTGTGGGGAAGTGGGTCGTCAATATCGTTGTGGAAGTATTGACTCGGCCACCAAAGGCGAGCTTCTACGTTGAATCTTCCATCAGACGCGCAAGCGATCAAGGATCGCCCTCCCGAGAACACCTTGCAGAATCGTCCGGGCGAACAAGGTGTACTTGTCGGGCCCCGTTGTCGTGCCTACATCAGGTAGTGACATTGGCAGAAGCTTTTCGAGAACACCTATCTCTGAATAGAGATGGGATCATCTTCATCGAAAACAGGAAGCTGATGGGCTACGGCCGTAGGCAGCAAATGCAGAACGACAGGTGTGGCAGGTGGAGTTGGTCATCAGGTGTTTTAAAGATAGGCCCGGGTATCAAAACAAGGGAAGCGTATCGCAGTGGGGCTGCGAGGGATATTAACGCTCCTAGGAAAATGAGCGCAGACATGGTGGAATTCACTGAGGAACTCTTGCGCATGGATCACCACTCGCTCCCTTGGCAAGAACCGTCGTTGGCCTGTGAGTCACGAGTCTAGCCAGTTCCTGTACTCTCCGTAACGATCTCGAATGACAACAGTGGACGAATGTTTGCATCACATAGAAGGGCAGATAGGGGATGGTGTGCGCCAATAAGGGTACACTCGCTTTCCTCGTCGAACCTCCACACCATGAGAGACGGTGTGAGCCAGTTCGAGATATTTATGTTGAAGTGTAATTTAGATAGTGGCGGGCTTTGATCAATGCATGAATAGTTGGGGATGAAGGGGAAGTCGGTTTCCACTCTAATCAATTACTGTGTGGGCATTCACCTTTGGCAACAAATTGCATGCTGTAAGTTACAACCTGATAAAATCAAAGCTGAGTCTATGGGAGATTTCCACACGCTAAATAGTTTCCTCACGTGCCAAGACAGATACCCTACGTCGGACTCATGGTGACGTGTGTTGCTATGCCGTAGTCCAGCCCCTAGCGTATCATCCTCTTTGACCAATACACCCATCGACCGCCGGTCGCTAAGCCGTTTGGAGACCAACACCAGCCGTTGGCGTATCAGGGGCACGCCTGAAGGCGTGTTCCCATCTGATCACTTGCTGCTCTTCATCAACTTTTGCTCAAGCCTTCGTCGTCGCTCCACGGTCTTCCGCGAAACTCCCTTTGTCATCCGTCTTGCAAGAGTCATTTCTTCGTCGAAAAAGAACACGCATACTTCTCCTCCATCGTCTGCAGAAACTTGGTCAACATCGTATAATCCTCACATAGCTACCAAATACATCCCCTCACCTTTTGTTTGAGGCTTGCGCGCCGTTGGGTATCGTGCTTCAGATTTCTTGGTTTCTCGTTCCTGCTCCAGCGTCATCCTGCGGCACGAGATCATGTGGCAAGGGCAGCCTGGTCATTTCCTGGAGATGTAAAAGCAACGTAGTTACGACAGCGGCAGATATGTACGGTTTTGCTGGATGAGGGGGCCGTCGCAGACGTAAGGGTGGGTTCAGTCCGCTGAAAGGATCATGGAATCTCAACATTACCATTACCTAATCTCAGGGTCGCGAAAAAGCTCGAATTAACCTCTGGAAATGACCGTGCCCCATACAATTTGCACCATCGTTCCGTATAGTCACAGTACTCAGCTCTCCTAGATCCAGTAGACCAGTAGGTTCTAGGCCTTGAAGTGGAGTCTCGACAGAGGCACAGGCTCGCCGCCGCTACACCGGAAGCCGCGTCTCCTTAGCGAGCTTCTTTCGGTCAAGCGAGAGAAGACGAACTGTGAATACCAGATAAATGCCAATCGATATCATATGTTTGTTACACACGGCACCCACGACGATCGTTCAGCATCTTTTTCTCTGGGACTATCGGCAACATCTCAGTCACTATGGAGGCCTTAAAATGGGAGTACGATATCATCGCATCTGAAGCTGTGCATCGTCTACGGAGTATGTGCGGCAATCAAGGTGATCTTTATCATCAGTTGGAATACCTCCATACATCGGACCCAGTTCTGGAAAAATTCTGGCAAATCACAAGGACAATCCCCCCATGGGTTGACTGGGAGCAGCTAGGACGTGGTCAAGCCGTCTGCAAACGATATGCCATCCCGATGTTGATAGGTTTTGCCTTCCAGGGATTTGCTGGAGAGATTGCAGCCGCACTTGGGCCTGCAGAAGTGCTTGTTCGCACCGGCGGTCTATCTCAGCGCAACATCATCGGTCGCGTGGCGTCGACACTGCGTTGGCTGACGGAAGTGACTAAGTCACCGGAATCGCTTCATGCCGATGGTCCAGGCTCTGTGTCTACTGTCAGAGTGCGATTGCGACACGCTGCAGTCCGCCAACGTATGCTGGCCATTCCAAACTCGCATCCTGCCTTTCTGGACACGACTCTGCATGGCATACCTATTAACACATTCGACTCCATCCTGACCTTGACATTCTTCTGCTGCAATCCTATCTGGATACAACTTCCTCGACTGGGCATCATTCTAAACGAGAATGAGGCTGAGGATCTTGTTGCCTTGTTCCGTTATCTTGCATACCTGTTGGGGTTCCGACTGACTACTTTGCATCGGCCACAAAAGCGAAGAAGACTATGGAAGCCGTCAAAGATGGCAAGGCAGTACCAAGCGAATCGTCTAGGAAGATCACACGTGATTCCATTGCTGCCTTCGCGGACAAAGCCCCGTACAACATATCGCGTGGTTTTATACAAGCAGGGATCAGGTCGATGAACCCAGCTTCCGTGTGTGATGCATTGGGCGTGGAAGCCGCAGGGTGGGCATCCCATATCGCTCTCGCGAGCTTTCGATGGTGTGTCAATATCGCAAGTGTCTTACGGTCTGCAGGACTTCTCCCCCCGGACAACGTTTTGATTGAGTTATGCAAACCCGTAAGGGCTAATGACGACACCGGAATGAAGCATTGAAGCTGACTATACAAAAGAATTTCTGCAGGCACTCTCTATTACTTGAGATGGATCCTGCTCAGGCACTTGGGAATGATATGAGCTGCGGCTTGAGGTATGAATCAGCCTTTTTCCCTTCATGTCCCATTCCTCACGACAACAAAGCTGCTGTTCGAGGCCAAGAAAGCACCGAGACCATGTTTTGCATTCAACGTCCAGTTGAAACTATTCTTCTTACGTTGGCCGGGGTATCACTGTCACTGGGGTTTGCTTTTAGTACAATCATTGTAGAAATCACGATCAAGGCTCTGAAATAATATGCTATATCCATTCGGTTCATACTAGATTTTCGAGGCCGCCTCTCGATTATTTGAAGTTGTAAGCTCGACACGAAAATAAGTCCGATAGCGGGAATGGAATATGTGATTATATTTATACTGCAGAGATGAATTCAAGCGCCAATCTTGCCTCCTCGTGGGAGCGTAAAAAGTGTGAGCAGCTGTATGATCTCTAAAGCTCCGTACCAATGAAATTCATGACTTGTGTTGATAACAAGAGGTGTAGGAATGTCTGAGATTCCCTTCTTCACCACAGGTTGTAGTGAGAGTTTCGCAGCAAAACAATACGTCCACTGTTGTCAACACTACGACCAATAAGTCTACAAGCGCTACTGTAACTTACTGTACACAGTACTATAGTTACCTTTGTAGAATCTTGCCTGTAGGCTCAGACAACGCGGCGAAGACGATGGACGCTCTGCTTGAACGCCATCCTTGTCAAAGAAAGTACTGTACGCTGTGGACAAATCGATCCTAAGAGTCTAGTGCAATAATGGTGAGAAAAGGGGGGAGGGGGCCAGACATCTGAAGCCGTGCCAGAAAGGGGTCATTGATTCCATAAAGGCAGACGCAAAGCTTCTTGCAACGCCTTCGAGGTTGTACCCCTCGACCAGATATCGCAACTTTACCCGTTATACACCCTTCATATAAAAGCACTTCGAACAGTCGGATACAGAGACTGATACACAATCAAACACACATCCAATATCGATATCAGTAGCACAACCAGAAACCAACTCTATCTCCAAATCATTCACATTGAAGAACCATGGCAAGCTCATCGAAAGTCCATACTTTGGATGACTTGCAAGAGGGTGGAACCGCCCCGAATGCCTCTGAACAGATCAAAGACAGCCACAGTAAATCCCATCAAAATGCTGAGCCGAAGAAATCAGGCAGCTTCGCGTTGCCATCGCCAAAGCCAGCACCACCTGAAATAAACGAAGAACCTGAATCACTGGTCGATTTCAAAAAAAAAAACCCAAAAGCACCTAGAAAAAGAGTGAAAGCTCACGAAGCATTAATCGAAGCGTGGGAAAAATGGCAAGACTACGAAGATGCAAAGAACGAAGTAGAAAAGATGGGCGATAGAACCGATGGCATGATGACCATTTTCGATGGTCAAGATTTCAGGAACCAAGACGAAGCCGCCATCGAGTGGTATGATGAGATGCGTAAGGTCATCGAGACAGACGCAGATGCAAATTTGAGACGAGCAGCATACGAATGTAGGTAGACAACGACTTTGTCCTCGTTTGGAAATCTAACAACGACAGATCTTATACAACACCTGTCAGAACACCGTTACCCCGAGCTCAAACCGACGTGTGAACACAACAAAGACCGCCTCATCACGTGGGCTAACAATGGATACAAGGGTAATCACCCCAAGGCGGAATTTGTCACCGGCAAGGATGAAAAAGGAGAACCCATCATCGCCGCCAAGCCTCGACGTGGGTCGGACAAGTGGAGCAGCACAAAGCGCAGAACAGAAGATGCACCAGATGAAAGTCCAGTGACGCTTCCACTGGAGCCATATATGTCAAAAATTAAAGGTCTCTGGGAAGAGGGCACTCCCATGTTGCACGAAGCACTTAGAAATCCTGAGCAAATTCGGGCACAGCCTGGATTAAAGCTCAGAGGGATCAACGAACAAATCAACCAAGTCAAGAATGACTTTGTCAGATCAGCTGACGGTAAGGGACAAGAAGAAAAGGAAAAAGTCAAAGGGATTCCGGACCTCAGCATCCCAGTTGGGGAGGTTCTCATGATGGTTGTTCGGTATACAGAGCAAGCAATCCGTGAAAACAAAATGGACTTCAAAGACGATCCAGCAGTGAAAAGTGACCTGGCATATATAACAACGAAGGCGGATAGGGCGGGACAAGGAGACGCATGGATAAAGAACATGGAAGAAGCCTATACCCACCATGTTGCAAAGGCAGCAGAGCTCTGGGCCAGTGGTGCAGACAGTCTGGAGAAGATACACGCTCGAGACGAGTTCTGGAATGAGGATCTACTCGACTGGATCATGACCCAATACATGGCGAGCGCTCCCAGCCAAGAAAGCCCAGCTGCATGGAGATCTGCCGAGAACGTCTCGCAACCTAATTCTGATCGGATGAGTGTCGACGGAGACGGAGGATCTCAACCAGCTGCCCAAGATCCCAACACACTAGATCCAGATAGCGCCAGACAGTCTGGAACTAATGCCACGGCGTCTGAGCAAAGCGATTCTCACACAAGTCGAAGCCAGCCAGATGAGTCTGCAAATGTTTCTGGGTCGTCCCCACCCACAACGGACGACTTCAATGTCAACTATGGTGGTGTCAGTAGGGCCATCGGTGGAGTGAAGTATCTCGGAATAAAGTCAGGTGGCGTTCCAGGATTTTCGGTCCTCGTAAGCATGAAAAACGATAAATTTTACCACATGATCGCCTCAAGCGAGGTCCATGCAGATTCTAGCGAGCCCCAGGACTATCTTGATCAAGGAGGATATCTCGTAGGTGATGCTAAAGACGTCAAGAAACGCTTGAACAAAGGGACCAGCATCGAAGGCAAGGAAGAGCACGTGAATGGCCAGAAGTTTAGAAATTTCACAATGTCCGCATATGCTATCGGCGCACGCGATTCAGAGTCAAAAGCCACAAGAAATCGTCCCAACCAATACATCCAAGGTCATTTCAAGGATGGAAAGTATAAAGGCCCAACACTTTGGTATTCCAAGAGCAAGTTCGAAGATTTCGGAAATTTCAGGAAGCGCGCAGTCCAGCAAATGATCGATACTTTCAAAACTCAGCACGACATCAGTCTGGAGGATGAAGTAAAACTCGGAGATAAGACTAGCGACAAATGGAACCGTCAACGTGGTAACAGGGCGAAATCCTCAAGACGACCTGCGACTAGACGCACGGCCCGCAGAGCGTACATCGAAAGCGAGTCTGAGGACGATGGCGAAACTATTGATGACGAAAGCGATGGACCGCTTGATAAGAATGACGGGCGATACGCCAAGACTGATCCATTTGGATTTGTGGTGGACGATACCACGGCTGACAGGACTCGAGACGTGGAGAAGATGAGGAGCGACATCTCAGAGTTGGCGGACAAGAATAGGGAAACGAATGCGAAGTTGGATCAAATGATGGAATTGATTCGATCTCTCAGAGTTACTCAGCCTGTTGCTGGGTAAGAATTCCTCGGAGAGCATATAATACTATTCCAATTGTTATTGTATATCATTTTTTCGTTGACTTGAAATACTATGAATGGCCACGATAAAATAATTCCTTACATGCACGTTAGTGCTCAAACCAAAGTCTGAACTTTATTGATCAAGGACTCTGATACATAGCAGAGACCTTGCATCGCGTGGGGGGGCGGAGTTGGTCGGATTGTGTGGTCCCTGGTGGAGTGCTGAACGTATTGCCACGTGATTGAATTCAGCAAGTTTGGGCTGAGTTAACTTAATTTAACGTCTGTCCACGCGTGGAGGAAATCCACCCGAGCCGGAAGATCCGCGTACTTGCGTTATTCCCCCTCCCCCAACAAAGGTGTTAGATATGTCACTCATCATATCATATCGATAAGGCCCTGGTCCGTCAGATTATAGAGAAACAATCAGCCCATTGGCGATGCCTCTGCCGCAATGACCATTCTTCTGCCTGCAGCTCACCACCACCTCATCATCCTGCCCGAGCTAAAGAACCACATATATTCTTGCTGGCGTCCAAAATGAGTCCATAGTGTGTGCCTTATCGCAAAGCACACCCTGTACATATTTCTGAGCTGTCATTTACAGTTAGCAGTCACTAATGCAGCCAAACGAGCGCCTGCTAAGAATTTGCAGGGAGCTGACTGAGTTGAAGATTGAGCCGATATCGCGGCGAGAGCGTCTCTGATTTGCTAAAATGAGGGGGCGTGGAGACTAGCGCCTCGGTTTGTGTCGAGGGCGATCGGGCCCCGTCGCGGACCGCCAATTCAGCGAATCATGCTGCACGCTAAGCGCGGTATCGGTCTGTCTCGTTTTGCGACGCCAAGTCGCAGGGGCGCAAGCGCGCCTCACAAGAACCTTGTCCGGCGCTTACATGGGCATATCAGGGTTGGGCAAGGGTGATCAGCGGCCGCAATGTACGTGCTTACTGTACCCTAGGTACCGATGAACTCTAAAAACCTATTTTCGACCTCATCAATTCGACGTGCCACTCTCCAGACCAGGTGAAGCGACCATGTGATGTTGAGGCACAGTCACAAAATTGACGACTGCAGCACACACGTGGGTCCTAGACTTGTCAAGCGTCGAGGGTGTAAGGAGGCAACAGCTGAGAAGTAGCAGAGTGTAGGTTCATCTGAATTTACAAGTATCAGAGGTGAATAGATTGATAATAGCACTTATGATTCCGGGTCACCTGGATTTCCTCCACGCCTGGACAGACGTTACAGTGATCGACGAGTCCAGTGTCCTTTTCCATGATTGGTTAATTGAATCTGTCATAGTATCCATAAATTACATAACATTATCATTTCATTTCAGCATATAAGTTATACCGCTTATAAGCGTGCACTTGTGCCGGGAAATGGGGGCCTGAAACCAATGACCGTGCACATCAATGCAGGCGTTCCTCGACCTGGCCTGGCATGGCTACGCAAAGACTTGATACATAAATGTGCAGAGAAGAAATACACATTTATCCACATACAGTAGATAAGTATGTAAAGAAACGCCGGGATCGTCGATGTCGCCGGTGGCTGTATCTCTGGATTAATGGTACAATACTGTACTGTACATGTTTGATTAGTTGTCGTGAAGCGCCCTTGCACGTCCCAAGGAGCTTAAAACACCAAAATCACGGACTATAGTACAAGCTAGCAAGCCAGCTCTCCGTCTGTAAATATGCCTCGTGAGGGTTTTTATGGACCCCGAATCTCTTCATCCACCATTGACCGCTTTTATCTGCAGCAATCCAACACAACTATTTTGGCCCCCTGAGTCCCGGGAATAGCTCCACATGTATGTATAAGATGCGCGATGCTTGACTACTATATCCATGACCGCAAAATTATCTCTCCAGCACAAGGTCATTAAACAGATCAATCGTTCAATGTCTCCGTCAAACGGATTGAGATGGAACGACTACGTCGCAAACCCAACTGCTGTTCGAAATTTCCTACAACACGATGATTGCGGAGAGATGCCTGTAGTGGATTATCAAGAATTGATAGATGATACTGATATGAGTAAGCCTCCAACTGCGGACTGGTACGGACTTCACATTCTTACCAGGAATGACAAAAGTATAAAGAAGGAATGTGAGGTGTGGCCGATGGAGCTGATTGCGTGGGGTCTGAATATATGGCAAATGGACCTGCTTCGACTGCTACGACAACTTTGTGAGGAGAACGTACTTTTACGATGTAAAGTTTCCCAAAACCGCAATCGACCATTGGTTTATAGTAGCGCCGAAAAAGCCTACTTCGCAATGCCAGCCAGGTTTGCAAATATACATCCTAGCATGATGGACCACCGATGGTATCTCCTGGCGATGCAGCAAATTGTCCTCGGTTGCTGGCAGCAATCCTTCATCGATCTTAGTGATGGGCACTACGACAAATGTACCGGCCTCATCAATCGAAGTGGCAACGCCCATTGGATTAAAATTCAAACACAATGGGAGCGCACCGACAAGAAATATGGATCGATTTCCGAACTCAAGGCGGGAGCCTCCAAAAAGCGAAAGAATGTAGAGGAACAGGACCCGCTACCCAAACGGTTCGCAGCCGGTAGGCCATGAGCTGTACGGTACAAATGTTGCAACATTTCCGTCCAGAGAGAACGAGAACGCCTCAAATATTAAGTCCTTGAAGAAACAAAAACTCAACAATTGAAACCAAGGAGATCGTTGCGATCTCAAGAGCCCATAACTGAGGAGTGTCATCCCACAATGGGACACGCAGATACAGCCGGTGGAATAGTTGTAAACTCATGTGGATGTGTAAGAAGGCATGTGATATTGCGATGTAGCCTGATGAATGGAGTCCTCCTTTGAATGAGATGAGGAACTTGCGGGGTATGAGACTATTCAGGTTGGGAGATGGACGAGTAATTTAGTCGTGATCAGAGTTCTTCGATACTGCAGTTAGGCCTTTTTCATCCATTTCTGTCCAGTAAATCAATATAAGTAACTTAGCCATAGTAGAACTTCTGTCTCAGCTGGGCGGCGCAGCATGCGAACTCATCGTGTCATTCATGGCAACAACTTGAGTGAAGCCGTGAGAATATGGTTACGTTCGATTTCAACTTCCAGTTACGGCTCTTAACGTTATATCTCAGCTAGAGACAATTTCAATACAGGAACACTGAGCACATATAGTTCATGGATGTTCTATGTGAATATATATCGGTCCACGGCGAAAATATGCTAGGCTAGATGTCGATTAGTTAACATAGAGAGCGACTGGTCACCAGTAACGTCTGCGCAACTTATGGAGTGAAACCACGAATGAAGCTACATACGATTCGATATATACGGCATCAAAGAAAGGAAACAAAGTAGTTAAGTTGTTTTGATAATACATGACATACGGCAACAGGAGAGGAAGCTGAATTCGCGTGTGACCATATCTGCCAGTTGAGTATGAGTTCTATTGCAGCGCCTTAGTGATAACGCCAGTGCCGTAGGCGATGTTTTCGCTGGCCAAGCCTACCATGACCGTCTGCAGACCCAATCGGTGAGGACAAACGGGCTGGTTATTGAGATTGAGGTCGGGGTATTCGCATCTTTCGTCAACGCCGAGCGTGCAGGCAGAATTCGCGATATTGAAAAGAGAGAAGTTTTCGCCAACCCAAGAGTCAGTCAGCTTACAACTAGTGATGAAGTTCATAGAGTTCGCGGCAGTGAAGGCAAGGGTCTTGTCCTCGGTCAGGAGGAAGTCTTTGCATTCCATCATGTCAACATCTTCGTACGTAGCGGAGATGCCACCGCCCATGATAGGATACTCGGCAGCAGATTTACCAGTGGCAAGGTAGTTGTAAGCGTCATAAGCGATGTCGAAGGCACCACCAGACGTGTCGACCTTGAGAAGGTTGACGCTGCGGCCATTAGCGGACACGCGGACACATACCTTGTCGCAGTCAACGGCGCTTGGCCAGTAAGCGACGCGGTTAGTATCGATCTTGCAACCAAGCACGCCAACAGAAGAAGAATAGACGTCATGGGGAGTGATCGAAATAGTTTTTCCCTTAGAAGGAATACCGAGGGCGTTGATGCTGGCCGCAAAGGCCGCAATGATGCCGCTGGACGATAACATTTTGGGCGCGTCCTGTCTTTAGTTGGACTCGTGATCCGTGAAAGAGAGTATGGGTCTTTAAATGAAGTAGCGTCGGGTATCTAGTACGTGTAGAAACGAACAGGGGTGTGTATGATAATGAAGTGGGCACTGGTGGTCGGTCTACTTGGTCAAGAAACCGTGTACCATGAGTTTGAACGCTCAGTACGCACGCTCAGCATGAACCTCAAGGGTCTTCATGGATGCAGGTCAGGACAGACATATACAATTGACTGTGCCCGAGAGGGGGTGCACATGCAGGACCGATGATGTGCGGCATCCTGGTTAGGGCAATGCGAGTGAAAGAGTTCTCTCAGAAATTTTCCTTCATTCTATCGCTGAATGTTTACTTTAGCATTCCAAGCCATCTGAAGTATTGATCATCACAAAGGAGGCTATAATTGAGCGATGTCTCTTCCTCGTAGCTTTCGTCGAAGTCTCGTTTCCTTAGTCGGTTTGCGTCCTACGTCGTCGCAGGCGGCGCGCTTACGCTTGCTTCTCTCAGGCTTCTTTATCGTGTCAAACAAGCAGCGTAAGCCGCGAAATCTACAGCGACTACAAGCTCGCCCAGATGTGTCGGCATCTCGAATGTGAACCCTATTGCAGTAGACCATACACTCTGCTCCGCTTCTGGCACACGCTGTACAATCCCCGTCTACAGCTTGTTCTCCTTCAGAAGTCTCGTTGATGCGACCGACATGGGAAAGCACCATCCTTCGAGGCTCCGACGTTTGTAGCCATGCTGAGGGCGAGATAGACCAGTACTCATCCTGGGTTTGCGGTCTTCTCAGGACGGCGCTTTCTTGAGAATCGCCGAAACGTTCAGCTGTAGCCATGACCGGAATCTCCTTCCGTTCGGAAACCCCAGTCTGTCGCAGTATTCCAGCTCGACGTTGTGCAATGGGAGGCTGTTCCTTCCTACTCTCAAGTGCCGTCACGCTATCAACCTCAGCCAGTATTTCCTTGACGTCCACTTCCAACTTGTTCCAGAAGCTCTCGTGATCCTGTTGCTCATCTAGAGCTACACCGATAGACTCTGTTGGGACGTCAGTTGCCATTCAGGCTGCTCGATAAGTATAGAGATAACATCCTAGGCTTGTGATCGGCCAAGTCCATACCAGAGATACTGCACTGTACTTTTCCTTCCCTGTTTGGGGACGGCGCCTGATGCTCAGGCCTGAGAGATCCGTTCATCGCGGGGATCGTTGAAGTTATTGTAGAACAGGTTTGGCAAGAAGAAAGGATTCTTCGCGAATACAAATGCATCGACGGCTATTTGAATCAATACGATGGGAGCTGACGTCAATGCTGACGTCTCATGAGCCAGCCACTGTGATTGTTACAATATTCGCAAAGAAAATACTCAGGTGTGAGCATACGTGTAATACCATGGACGCCGTACAGGAACGAGTCAGGGCCTAGCATGAGCTCAAAAGCCTGTATACAGCAAAATCACGACGAGATCCACTCCCCCAAAGATATCTCCCCCTTCCCAGAGTATACATGAGTAGACTTGCGATACTGCGATTCCTCAAGTGGCACCTTAAGGTTACCGGCAGCTTTCAATGCATGTAAGCCGGTGTTTGTGAATCATTCCAAGCTGGGATGATCCACGACGGGTGTTCAAAGACGTAGACGTGAATCGTGGTCGCTTGTGTATTGCATAATACATTGTACATCTTCATCAACTAGTGAAACCCAAACCCACCGCGAAACAAATTCATACCTGGAATGTCAATCTAGGACCTTCAGATATCCCAGCATGCTCGCTGAGCTTCATGTTTACAATGGACTCGTCACTTTGACGTTGCATAATTCCACTCCGTGTCACACAATCCATACCCCAATCCCTACGTGTACGATAGTACACGCCTCGCAAGCATAAAACTGTGTGTTTCGCGGCCTTGCTTCCAAAGAGGTTTTTGAACATCGTCGAGATATTTTGCCAGCTTATGTTCCCTATCACACGTGCGTGCATGATGAACAACTTTTCATCGCGAGTATAGCCTGATCGACGCGGCCGGGAACGCTTCAATGTTGGTGAAGCAAGGTCTCCAGACCAAATCCAATTTTTTTCGTCTAGTACGAACTGACGTCCTGGTAAGGGCGCTTCGGCAGATGGCCTTTGACCGTATGTCGTGCCATCCTTGCTATATCTCATATAGCTTGAGTCTAGATCTGTGCTTTGCCCAAAAGACTGGGAAGTGACCCATTGTTCGACTCGATCGCCGCAATCTCCAATGTCGAGGCTGCCCACTGTCATGATCGAGATGTCTTGTTGTTGTTGTGACCAAGGATTGATATTCTCCTCTCCAGCGGCAGCCTTCGCACAGTCTTTGGTTTGTTGCATGTTAGGCTCGTCGTTCAGTAGATATGCTATCTTCATCTTTTCCAACGCTGTTTTCTCATTACTTGAGACTTCTGTACCAGTCGAATATGTGGTCTGAAATAAGGGTAGATCCATGAGCAAAAGTGAGTGAAGGTCCTAGTTGACTTGCAGACTGGTGGATATATTTTCGTAATGCTTGCTGGCTGATTCGACGATCTAATGTTTTTCGCTCTGTAAGCTGATGAGCTAGAAGTGTGTTGTGAGGAATACTGTGCACGATCTGATGGAGATGAGGAAAGGAGCCTAGATGAAGAAGAGAGCCTGCATTGTTTATCGAAGCGGATCGAGGGGACATCGCCGATATTTAGTTGAGGTCTTGGACAGGCTACCGATCCGGCTGGTCATACGTGCCAGCGTCCCACCCAACCCCATGACAGTGCTTCTTTCAGCACTTGGGCGATACAATGGCGGCGTGGCATGATCCATTTCTGACTTACGCAATAGCGCCATGTCACAGAAGCTATGTACGACGAGATTCATGGTTATTTCAAGGACTACTGCGGGAGTCAAGACTGGAATTCGGTAACTGTTCGTAAGTGAGCGAACGTCATGTACCGACATCCCTAAATCCTTTACCACCATGCCGAATATGGCACCCATTCTTGCGAATCGGCATCGTATCGATGCTGCTTGTAGATAGTATCTGTCAACGACGAAGCACCGTACTCCTCCGTGAGTACGTTCGCATACGCGAAAGGCACCTTTGCTGGTGCGCCTTCGAATAGCGAGTCTCGGAGCGGAAAAATGTCTTTGTGCTCATATCGGTGACCATCCTTGCACATCATTACACCCTCTCGACCTCTCGCTTCGCCTTGCCTATCCCACCGCAAGGTCGTCATGTCAACGTAGAGACCCGACGTCATGTCAACCCAGCGCCCATCTATCTTGTTATCCACGTCGCTACTGCTGGGGTCTGCCCAATTGGGGTTGATCTCGAGCAAGTATTCATGACCCATCTTGGAGCCCGGCAAGTTGAAGTGGTGAACGGACATGTTGTAATAGTCAGCCAAGTGCTGCATGCTTTTCTCCGTGATTTGAACGTCGACGTCTGTATCCCACGGCATGATCTTACGGTTCCAGAACCAGCCAAGCAGCGATCCGTGCATGAGCCATGTCTCAACGCCGATATCCTGCATCGTCGACAGGTAAGCTCTTGTCAGCGCGGAGAGACCCCGGCGGCGGTCGATGTGAGACAGCGGTCTTTCGCCGTAACGAGCATCGCAGTGATCACAAGAGTTCGATTCGTGAAAGTATTTTGGTGGAGTGGCACCCTGTCCTACGGAAAGCGACGTCGACCGGCTAGTACGTCGCCATGGAAAAGCCGAGACTCTTTGTCCAGATAAGGGCGTTGAGTAGAGGCAAATTATGAAGGCGCACAAAGTGCCAAACAAGCCTCTCAATTGCATTTTGAGCTTGGGTGTTCGTCAGAGGCAAGGAATGTAAAAACGAACAGCAGGCTGAAGCGGCACGTTCAACGACACCCCTATATGATTTATACTGCCCCTTGGCGACGGAGGGCAGTCTCTGTGGGTCTGGATTGGAGGCGAGCATCCAGACCGTCAATTGCGCTGCGAATCATCAGTCACCGTGCCCCACAGCTCTCACCCACCAGTACGTTTTCAATGTATGCCTTGCATGCACGCTCACACTGGAGACTCCCCGGAATCTTCCATGACACGAGCAAAATCAGTACAAGAGCGACCGAAACTCCCCAAACAACATGTCTTCACGATGTTCACGATAGCACTGGATCAGACATGTTGTTTCTATATGTGTCTCTACACAGCCCGTCGATGATCGCTCTCCTGGACTTGCCTGTCAGCACGAACCAGCGCTCGTCGCTGTGGTCGCGTCGTACAAGACGTGAGATGCGGAATCTTGCTCGGTCACTGATCGTCAGCAGTTTGCGGAATAAACAAAGTATCGAGTCAGACGGGAACGACGACAGTCTTGTCGCCACTGCGAGACACGAGAACTTGGAAGGAGATTTAGCTGAACGACACGAGGCAAACGGTGAGTGGTATACGAAAGATT
This sequence comes from Graphiopsis chlorocephala, assembly GCA_022828445.1. Lineage (NCBI taxonomy): Eukaryota > Fungi > Ascomycota > Dothideomycetes > Cladosporiales > Cladosporiaceae > Graphiopsis > Graphiopsis chlorocephala. Next base: position 183,481 of record JAIZZJ010000017.1, on the reverse strand, counting down.
AAGGACGATGCTGATGTTAGATGGCATTAGACCTCGATGCTTGCGAGCATCCACCACCACCAACGTATACGGAAGCTACCTCAATAGCACGATAGCTGATGATCTGAGGTGAGTCCGGCCGCGCTGACGCTTGCAGTCTTCAGCACTGATAGACAACTACCCAGGGATAACAGCTTGATTCCAACTCAGTCATCCTACGACAAAATAATAGACCAGTGTAAACATGAATCTTTCACGCGGTTGTGTCTGGATATGGGACAGGCTGTATTCCCCTAATTACTCCAACTTCGAGCTGAGTTCTTCGAGCTTCCTTCCATCCCAGGACGACTCGCGTACTTTGTGTCAAACTGGACAGACAGGAATGGTGAGTCTCGATGCAAGTTTCAGATCATCTGTTTCTTGTCGTCGTCAACACAAGCTTGCTGAAGGACAATCCTAGATCACTGTATTCGTAGTATAGTTCTTCGCTTTTGCGCCTGAAGAAATTGCCACGTTCGGCGGATTGATGATACGTAATCGAGTTAGGCAACTCCAATGCCTGCACCGTGGGTGTAGGTGTTGACGGCTTCGTGTTTCCGCTTAATGTGGGATATGGTCTATCAGGTTGCGACTGGCCGCCAGCATCTAAATATTTGATGTCCTCTTTCGTCAGCGACCTCAAGATGAATCGTGTTGCCTCGAAAGCCCACGGGATCTCAACAAAGGTCAGGATGGACTCGAGTCTCCGCCTCTGGATGTATTGTCCACCCAGACCTTCGAATCGTAGTAACGTATACGCTGTCAGACTTTGACAATACGGACACATCCTGGTCAATCGGAGGTATCGCAGATGTCGGTAGCAAACCACTTCGTCAAGCATATGGTCCTCGAGAAAGCGCAACAACTTCAGCTCGCTGTTGCGTAGTGGTCTGCAAAAAGACTGAATCGGGTCCTTGTAAAATCGAACCCTTGCAGGCGTCATGCTGTAGAGTCGAAAGAAGTGTGGGAGGGGCCAAGAATGGATTACAAGAGACTGCAGCTGCTGTCAGGATGCATGAATTTCCGACGTTGTGTCGTCGTGAAGGAATCAGCCAGCTCAGGATATTGTATTGTCGAAATTGATTAAATCGTCCTCATCGAGGCTTAAGGGTCGTTGCATGGATTTTAGCTCTGTTTCACATGAGATTTGGTCGGGTCACATGGACTTGTAGGGGTCGAAACCATCGTGTCTCGGGACAACGACATCACTCGCACCAAGTGTCATGCGTTAAAGCGGTCATTTCACCACAATCATGTGCAATAACGTGCCGCGTTTCGAATTGACAGTCTCCGCGTCCACCGTCGAGATGTTTTCTCATGATTGGATTGATCTGGGGTTACAGTATCGTTCAACATGATATGATGCAGGCTCGCTAGGGACACGAGCCGATCCCATCACAACTGTCAGCCTCATTTGAAGACAGTCGGTGGGACTCGAAAGCGCAGTGTAGTGCCAAATTTGAATGAAATCATTATACTGAATGTTTCCCAAACCTGACGCGTGTTCCCCCTCTTATCCCTGAAAGTGTACACTTGTGATCTATTCCATGCCTCGGATCTTCTGTGGTACTAGTTGGGAGCTTTTACTGATCTTCAAGGCCAGGGCTTGAATGCTCTCTGCATACAGTATGTCAAAGAGGGTCACATCAGCTTTCATCTTTTCGCCGATCCAAGTACGCAGTTCCACTGCCATCAATGAGTCGATGCCGTAACTGTCCACCGGTTGAGATACGTCGATATTGTCGACAGCACGCTGGACGGCTTTTGCGATATGTGCACGAAGCATCCCGGCGACAACGCAGTCTGCTTCGTCCAACGAGCCGACGGTCGTCAGCTGAGCAGCGAAGTCGATGACTCCGTTCACTGGCGCTGCTGTATTCACTGCACTCACGGCAGATGTACCCAGATACTTCAGGGTAGCGAACAAGGGCTTCTGGAAGTACAAAGGCATCTCTTGTTGTTCGATCTGCAGCATTCCGCCTGAGGGAAGACCGGTACAGACTTGAGCTGGTATAGCGTATCCGTCGATCTCGTTAGAGATACACATCGTCATGATGTTGTGAAGGTCGGTCGCCTTCAGCAAAACAGCATCAGATGAACTGAAAGTGGCGGTGGTGGTTCCCTCTGCAATGGTACCCACGTCCAGCATAGCACCCAAATCAATTGTCACTGCAGGCAAACCCCGGTTCTGTCGATACAAGGCAAGGGAGTCTTGGAAGGTGTTGCCCGCCGCATAGCCCGCCTGACCTTCGTGGCCTATAAGTCCCACAATCGAACTGAGCATGACAAAGAAGTCCATGTCTTCCGGGAACTGGCGATGGAGGTTCCACGAGCCCTGCACCTTGGGTCGTAAGTTTGCCTGCCAATGTTCGAATGTATAATTGTCGAATATGGCGTCCTGTATGTCGGCCGCTGCCTGAATAACGCCGCGAATCGGCGGCATTGAAGCGCACTCATCCAAAGCCGCTGCGACAGATTTCTCGTCGCCAACGTCACATTTGAGCGTCTTCACGGTGACTCCAAGGCCAGCCATACTGCTCATCATAGTCTTCGCTGCAGTTGTGTTCGGGCCACTTCGTGAAAGAAACACGAGATTGCGTGCTCCGTTGTCGACCAGAAGCCCAGCGATACTTCGACCTAAGCCGCCGAGACCGCCGGCCAGGACATAGGTTGCATCGCGATATAGCTTCATCGTGTTCCTGACGCTTGGTGACACTTCTACCACATCTTCTTGGTCGAACGACAGTATCACACCGCGGTGTTGATCGTGCGCGCCGTGTCGCTCCAGTGCGGCAGGCATCGCGCTTGACGGGAAAACATCGAAGGAATTCGCCAACCTTGAGACTTGTGGCAAGTATTCTTTCATGCGCGACACTGTCTTTTGCATCAGCACAGGATCTTCTGGAAGCAACGATCCGATGCCCATCACTGAAATCGTCGTCTCTTGCGTGCATTCAGTACTGCTGCTCGGGAACACGTCTACGACAACTCCGAAGTCTGCGATACACTCAGGGAGTATGCACTTCTCGGCCACAATCTTTGTCGTGCGGACGATAACGTCCCAACCGCGGTTGCTCGTCAGAATCTTGGTCACTGTTGGCAGGAGTGGGTCGCCTTCGGGCAGAATATTCTGCTTCGATATGCCCAATGCTAGCAAGCTCTCAACTTCCTCAGCATTCCGCGCCGTCGTGTATACAACGGCATTCGCAGCCGACGCAATCAAGATGGCAGCGCGTCCGATTCTTGTGCCGCCGGCTTGCACGAGAACGTTGTGCTCCGGCTTTACACCTGCGACGTCGACTAAGGCACGGAGAGCCGTGGCAAAGGTGATCGGAACACACGCGGCTTCTCTCATGTTGACGCCTGGAGGTATATTCTGGCAAAGTGCTTCGTCCACTATCACGCTGGTCGACAGGTGACCGACAAATGACAGGCACACATTGTCTCCTGGACGGAGAAGTGACACGTCTGACCCAACCGCCTTAATCACGCCGCTGGCCTCTCGCACGGCGCATATTTCGGGATCGACCAAATCCTGGTGCGTGATGTTGATGAACCTAAGCTCGACTTGCACCCGATCAGCTGCCAGATGTAGAGACTGAATGGTGTTCGGCACAAAATGAGCATACTTGGGGTCCCCTGCATGGAGCATTCGCAGTGGTGAGAATGGTGCAACATCCCCTAGCCGTACACTGTCGGACTCGAGTGACATAGTACTATCGGCAATTGTACGAGTCATCTCGGGACCATAGGTCCACCTTGGAATATTGAAAGATCCGTCCTGCTCGACAAACTCCCCTTCGCCTGTCTGGACCAGGGCCATTTTTGCAACGGCGAGGGCGAGATCGAATGGTGACCTCTCACTTGTCTCTCCGACAGCGAGATGTTGATACTGCCTGTTTGGATTTTCAGTCTGGAGGACGCGCAGCAATCCGGTCGCGATTGCCGCGTGAGGACCATCGTTTGGAGAGATCCACAACAGCCGTGTGGTGTTGAGCGCGATTTGACGGATGGCATCAAAGTCCGAGGCATCGAGATCACACAAGAATGGTTGTTCCAGATCCAAAAGTGAGATCACTGACTTGTTCTTTACATCCGCGACATTCGGTGGCCATGCACAAACAGTGGCCTCGATATCGTGCGAACGAAGGAGTTCTTGCAAGATCCCCGCAATATCCTTGGTCCTTTCGGTGCAATCTGAAGGTCGAACTATACACACAGCACGCGTGTGTCTTGCGATCTCTAGAACACCCTTCTGTGTGCTGACAACAGCTGCATACTCGCAGGCCGGGTCTTTTATAGTGAAATCAGACCATGTGCGGATTCGGCTTGATGGAGACTCCACGTCTCTACTGAAGCCGTAAAGAGATGGACTGGAGTGAACGTCAGCGTCCAATCGACAAGATGGTCAGTCTCACGAAAAAGTCGGAACTGCGACTCACCGCTCTGTTATGGCTCGAACAGTATCGAAGACCACGAAGATACCACCTGCTTTCAGTACACTTTGAGCTTCTGCAAGAAGGTTTTGCTTGCTCATGTCGTCCAAACCGTGGTCGATTGCGACAAGGACAACATCGAAGCCATCGTCCCGGCACACTTCGGATGGCAATGGCTCCTCGACATCGAAGTGCAAAGCATCCACGATTGAAGGCTCTGCGTCGTATTGCTGCCGAATCTGGACGATGGCATCTTGGTCAGGGTCCAGAAGTACAAGTTTGGACGACAGTGCTTGTCCAGCCGACTCAGCCTTCAAGGTGAGCAATAGACTGTCTGTAACGCCACGGGCATATCCACCTATTTGCAGGACCGAGAGTCCAGGATCCTTGAACATAGCGAGCTCGACGACCTGCGGGCACTGTCAGATACATTCTCATCGTCTAGACTCTTTGTCATGTCGTAAGGAAGCTTCTCACCTGGGCAACTGCGTTGCGCAGTCTTTCCGAATACAAGTCAGGATGCACGTTTGCAGATGACTCGGGCTTTTTCCTTTCGTTGAGGTAGCTCATCAGACCATCCTCGTCGAAAAGGTCAATGTCAGGCCGGTAGGTGATTGTACCCACAGGTGAGGGTCTGGCGACCGGACCATGGAGCTCGTTTTTCTGCGACGGCATCTCTGTACAGCGCAGACCCACAATCTGGACTAGCGGCTGAGACCAGTCTTCAGAAGAAACATGGATATCTGCGACAATCTCACGCTCTTTCGCCTCTCTGATCACCGTAAAGCCAGACAGAGTGGTCCCGCTGTTAGTGGGCGTCGCAGGTGAGATCATGATGCTGTCAAACGCCACAGGAAGGGCGGCATTTTGGAACTTCTTGCCACCGTTCATCGCCCCAAATACCGAGTGCACGATGGCATCGAGAGTCGTTGGATGTATCAAATGCTTGCTTTCATAGCCGCCAGGCAGTGACGTGCTTCGCTCGGTGACGCGAATATCCCAGCAGCAGCTGTTGGGACCTCTCGCCATAGCGGCGATACCTTGGAACTCAGGTCCGTAAGCGAGGCCAGCATCTTCGCTTGCTTTGTAGAATTCGTCCTGCTTCATCATGTCAAAGCAATTATCCGCCAGCTTAGCATACTCACCACTTCGGGCGTCGTGTATTTGTTCGCTGAGCGGACTCAAGTATGGCTGCTCCGGCTGATAATCCAGTGTGATATGGCCTGTAGCGTGCCTTTCGAACTCATCTTGACCTGTAGCGCGTGGTTCACGTTCATCACGACCCTTCGCGCACGAGATTTCGAATGCCCAACGCCTGGATGACGACTCATCGAAAACGCTGTCGGCGTGCCGGAAGCGTGTGATCACTTCTAGCTTACTCTTGCCTTCCTTGATGATGAGCGCTTTGAGTATACGGACGTTCTCCAACCTGACGTTGGCGATCTCACGACCGGGCTGTGCGAGCTGCAATGCCGCTTCGATGGCCATCGAGAGGAAACCAGCCCCCGGGTACACCATTGCACCGTGAACTACATGTTCCTCGATCCAAGGGTTATCCTCAAGGTTGAGGAAATGTCTCCAAGCTGGATTGAGCGCATCCGACCCGATCAGCCTCGCTCCCAGGAGACTATGGTACCCATGAGTTCTGTGTAGATAGCCCTGTATGAGCCTCGAGACGCCCCAATACTTTGTCGATCGATTCCAGGGATACGTAGGGAGGTCCACGAGGACGCGACACTCGTGCTCTATTTCGTTGACGGCCGCGACGTCGACAGGACATCCGTGACAGTACAAGCTTCCCGCGGTAGTCATCGCACTGTCGATTGCGTTATTGCCGCGGAGCAGCATGGACGCATATTCCATGTTTCCCTGCGCCTCCGCCTTGACGATGTCCAACAGGGGTGTTTGCAGTGTCGCGTGCGGTCCTATTTCAAGCAGGAAGTCGATTGCTGGTTCCGCCCTAGTGCCGCGCCGGAAACTCCGCTTGGAGCCACGCAACATCGCAGTCACAGCATCTGCGAACAACACAGGCGACACGAGGTTGCGGACCCAGTACTCCGGAGTCAATTCCGAGGGCTCCATAAGCCGTCCTGTCACACTGGATAGCATTGTCGTGTTGAAAACCGTGTCACTCTTCCCGGCATCAACATCCGAGATAGAGTGCAGATATGACTGCGCCACGAGTTCCATGTGATGAGAATGGTATGCGTTTTCTACCGTCAGCTCACGCGCGAAGATGCTGTCGGCAGTCAACATCGCTTGAAGCTTCCGAATCTCGAGGGTGTCCCCAGAGACCGTGATGGATTTCGGCGAATTGACACAAGCGACGTTGATGTGGCCAGGCTGGAAGTCGTCGATGTAGGGTCCAATGGATTCTGCATCCAGTCCCACGGCCAACATCGCTCCTTGCAGCTCGGGTGCCTCCGTCTTTAAGTTTGCGCATTCCCGGCCTCGGTGGAAGGCAATCTGCCAAGCTGCCTGCTTCGATATCGCTCCAGTGCAATATGCAGCCGCGATCTCACCACTCGAGTGACCAACGACTGCTGTAGGACGCACGTTCCAGCCTTCGAGTAGGTCGACCATGGCCACCTGAACGATGGTACACAAGGGCTGGCCGAGCTCAGATGATCTGATACGTGACTCGCCCTCGTACTTTGCCAACTCGTCCATCACACTCCAAGGACAGTCGAGATGATGAGTTAAGTACTCGTCCGCTGATTGGACGCTGACACGGAAGGCCGTGTATCTCATCAACTCAAGTCCCATGCGAGGCCACTGCGCACCTTGACCTGTAAACACGAAACCGACTCGCGCTTTGTTGGACGAACGCGTAGCTGCCACGTCCGGGGCTGAAAGCTTTTGAAGAAGCTCCTCAAAGTCGGATGCGACATGAGCCATGGCCCAATCCAATTTGGATCTTCGTCTTCCGAGCGTGTACGACAGATCATCGAATGCTACGCTGGGGCAGGCCGTGCCTAGCATTTTCTGAACGTAGGAGGCGTACTCCAGCCGCATTTCCTGCACCGTTGATTGCTCGCGGCCCGTCAACACGAAGAGCCGTTGAGGCGGTGGTCTTTCGAGGCCATCATCCTGTGCGCTTCGCAAGTCGTCGTCTCTCGACTGCGAACCGGGTGCGATGAAGGCCTCAACGATAACATGAGCGTTCGTTCCTCCGTAACCGAACGAATTTACACTCGCCCGGCGCTTGGCTCCTTCTGGCCATGGCATTGCAGTGGTAGGTACGACGATTTGCTCGAATGAAATCTTTCTGTTCGGCTTTTCGAAGTGGAGGTTGGGGAGGATGACGCCTTTTTCGAGCATGAGAATGCACTTGATTAGACCTGCGAGTCCTGCGGCACCTTCGAGGTGTCCGATCTTCCAATCGAATTAGCGTTTATTCAATGTTGAATGCGCTCTATCATCGATCACTTACATTCGACTTGATCGATCCGACGTACAACGGGCTGGTACGTTTGGAATTCTCGATCATTCTCTTCACCGCTTCGATCTCCAAAGGGTCGCCCACTGCTGTTCCCGTTCCCTGAGGCATGCGTTAGATGCATTATGGGAGCTACCTGTGCTCGCCGCGACACTCACATGTGCTTCGAAGTACCCAGTGTCTGCAAAGTCAAGGCCCGCTCTTCTGTAGGTGGATTCGATGAGTTCCGATTGCGCTTGAGAGTTGGGCACGGTGATACCCTTGGTGTGGCCTATGGTGGAGGGTCAGCCTAAAAATACTGCTTCTCTAGAAGGGTCAAGCAGAAGAGCAATGGACGACAACGAACCGTCTTGATTCACCCCGGTCCCGTTGATCACCGCGCGAATTGTGTCGCCATCGCGTAGAGCGTCAGCCAAAGGTTTGAGAATCACAGTGGCGATGCCTTCGCCTCGGCCGTAACCGCTCGCGCCCTCGGCAAATGAGCGCGATAGACCTTCCGAGGAGAGCATGTTGAGTTTCGAGAGCCAGAGGCCAATGTTTGGGGACAGCATCAGGTTCGCTCCGCAGACCATCGCCATCTTCGACTCGCCTCGCAATAGACTCTTGTAGGCCGAGTCAAGCGCGACCAGAGAAGACGAGCAAGCCGTATCTTCGGACTCGCTTGGTCCCTTCAGGTCGTAGTACCAGGACAAGCGGTTGGCAAGCAGCGAGAATCCAGTTCCGGTGACCGAGTACTCTGGCGAATCCTCTGCGTCGGCCATCAGTAGTTCGTGGTAATCTCTGGTGAAGCAGCCGACGTAGCATCCCGTATCGCTGCCCCTGACCGACTCCAGACTCAGTCCCGCATTTTCCAACGCTTCGTACGAGCATTCTAGCAGCATCCTCGCCTGGGGATCCATGGCCTTGGCTTCCTTGGTAGTGATGTTGAAGAACGGCGCATCGAAGGACTTGACATCCTGATTCAGGTAGTGACCTCCGTCCGCCGCCAAATTGTTCAAATGTGTCGCACCCTGCTCGTGGAAAGCGTCAACATTGTAGCGCTCTTCCGGCACTTTTGAGTGAGCGGCTGTCGAAATGGTTGGATCAGTCCTTTGTCCTACTTCGTTCTCTTCAACTCATACTGACATTCGCGCTTCTCGAGAAGCTCCCATAGCTTTGCTTCGTTGCTGGCACTGCCTGGAAAGCGGCAGGCGAGACCGATGACAGCCACGTCCTCGGGCTTCCAGCTCTTCCTCTCGACCTTGGCCATTGCTGGTAGTGTGCTGTCGAGTTCTGGTGCAGGGCGTAAGGAACAGTCTGCGAAGTGGTCAACCTGTTCAGGTCGATGGCAAGAAGGAAAGACTTTAGCTGGTCACACAGAGCGATACTTATACCGGACATGTCGTTCGTCGGCCAGAGATGACGCCGACCTGAGCGTTTAACAAGCTTTCTCAACTGTCTCTTTTGAGAGGCATCAGGGCAGGGCATGGTAGAGTGACGCGTGGCTGCCGACTCGATCAGTGTTCGAGCATTGAATCTTGTGAGTGGTTTCGTTCGCCTCCCGACGAACGGGCACATAGAGGTACACATCTAGCCCTCAAAGTGGATACGTCGATGCGCACGCTTTCCCACATCTGCAATTGCTCCGAGATCTGACTATGCCTCTGTCTAGTGGAGCCTACAGTGACGTGAGGCATATTTCTTCACAGCTCTATCCATATCGTCTCGTTCGCATTGTAGCAGGACGTGCGACAAATATTTGCAACAAGCTCAAGTACCGTCAGTAAAGGATGGGTCTAACAATCTCATTGAACTTGCCGTCAAAAGAGTTCAAGCAAGTTGAAAGCCGGGTCCAGTATGTGTACTACACCCAGTACGCACGCTACGCGCTGCCAGGCAATGCGGCCGGTATGCACGCTGCTCCCAGTAACGTTATGCATACTACGCGTAAAAGACGTATTTTATTTGATATGCACACCACACTCAGTTCGCACAATCCATACAACATGCCAGGCCGCACTTTCCCACCACCATCGCTTTCTGTTCGTCAGCGCCTACTGTAGGACTAGGCATTCATCTCTGAGGGTCAGTGATGTATGGAAATCGATGCAGAACTTGAATCGTATGATCAGCAGTACTGAAGAAAAGGAAGTAGGCACCAGTAGACCATGACGTCGCCAACGAGCTCTTGCTAGGTAGCATGATCGTGAGCAACATTTTGATTGTTGCTTTGATGAAGGAGCTCGCCGGTCATTTCGCGAGCCCCGACCTCTTCTGGAAGAGTGGTTGTGCCGTTGCCTCGTGCTGGCGATTCGTCAAGCCCTCGACTCTGTGCCGAGGTTTGGGTGTCGAATGGAAAGTGGGAGGACGTGGCGGAAGAATGGCCAAATGGAACGCTCTCGGTGTCAGACAATACTGTGTCCTGGTAGAGCAGATCATAAATACATCTCGTCTGACGCACTCGCTACGCTATGACTTCCCACACCAGTCGCCCCCTACCCTCTGTCTACAATACTTCGAGCTCTAAGCTTGCAATCGTTGTGTTTATCATTCGTATGAATTTAGCATGCGATTCCTTTGTCTTCATGGAAGGGGTACAAACTCTGACATCTTCGAGTATCAACTCAGTACGGTTATTAGCTGATCCTGGACGTTCGACTCACACTGGGGCTGACGCGAGTTACACAGGACCCCTCATCTCTCTCCTGACGACTGAAATCGAATTCGACTTTGTCGATGCGCCATCCATAGGCGCACCCGCGCCCGGGATCGAGGAGATGTTCAAGAGCCCACCTTACTTCGTGTGGAACCGCTGCTACGAACCGCGCGAGGTTTCCAAGGTGCACGACTATGTGAGAGGAGTGCAAGCCCAAAGGGGGCCTTACGACGGTGTCATTGGTTTCTCTGAAGGCGCAGCACTTGCTGCCGCGCTCCTGCTCGAGGACGCATCAAACATCGATCGAGGGCACAACCCTATGTTCCGGTTCGCCGTCTTTGTCAACGCCGTCAACCTGATCTCTCCTTCGGCAAAGTTGGGAAAGAAGTTATCGGAGGATGAAGCACGGAATATGATGGACGCCTTCTCCGGGGGTCCGAGCAAACATCGATATCCGGCCTTGGACTGTGTTTACGCCCTTTGTGCCAAAACGGTACCAGCGCTCATCAACATACCGACACTTCACATCATTGGCATGAGAGACAGATTCCGTGACTGCTCGAAAGATTTGGTGAAGCTCTGTGAGGGGGGACTAGCCACAACGGTTCGCTCGCCAGCTGAGCACGAGATGCCGCGAGGCCAAGCACTGAAAGAGATGGCGCGGAAGCTTGACATGATGATTGAAGCTGAATGTATGGCGATTTGAGGCGGCAAGTATTTCGGCCAAATGACCAACCAGGAGCATGCCAGGAAAATGGTGCGTATCATGCTTTGCCTGGACATCAGTTCCAGTTCGATACCATAGCTATGTATGGAATAATGGAATACGCTACTTGAACTCGTCATTGAGAATCTTCGTTCCGCTGCTAGTGCGGTCCGTTGATCCAACCATCTGTCCAGGCCTGCAAACAATCCGCACTCACAGACCCTAGACATTGCATGGTCTTGCTCGACGCTTCACACTGACTGACGTCAAAGTTGCCAGTGAAGTCTTCTTTGGAAGTCAAGCTCTCGAAAAATGAGAGTAACTTGAGCGCCGGGTTGGAGAAAAGGTCTTCGACGTCCGCTGCGCCAGGATCGAAGGTTGCTTGTAGCTTATTGAACCACTCGTCATAATCGACCACTTCGACTTGTGGGCCGCCTTGTTTAGTCGCGGTCTTGTTGAGTGCGCCTAAGATGATGGGCAGCAGCTCCGACCAAGCGGTAGGTCTCGGGTGCACTACGTGGTATGTCACGTTCTCACCGGGCGAAAGCGGTGACAAGGACAGCTCTTGTAAAATCCTGGCTGCAGCATCCACCGGTATCCAGGCCACCTCTTTCCCGTTCTCTGCACAACCGAGACTTCTCGGCAGTGCGCGGATGTAGAGCGAGCTGACCACCAAGCTGGGGAACCACTCCCGCCTGTTCCACCCGCATTTTCGAGAAGCGTCGCCTGACACTTGACCGACGCGTGCCACGATCGTCTGAACCCCGAGCACTCGCGAAGCGTACGTCAGCATTCTTTCCGCGAGGTACTTCGATTGCCCATATCCCATGGACGTGGGGGCTTGAGTTTGCGTCACAGCGTCCTCGACTATGGAGCATCGACCTGAGGAGCCTGCAACAGCCGCAATAGACGACACGAATTGAAGTGTGACTCTGTTCTGGCTACGATGCGCGAAGCTGATCAACCCGAGGACACCGTCGAGACATGCGGTGAATGACTGTAGAGACATGTTGAAGTCTACAGGCCATGCGTTGAGCATTACGTGGGTCACAGATCCGAGTAAGTCCTCGTACGCCTGACCGTCTAGCCCAAAGTTTGGCAGAGCAGGGTTTCCGGTCAGGAAATGCACACGACCTTCCGGAAAGACGACACGTAAGCCGCCAATCTTGTTTCGGCCAATCTGCAGTCGGCTGGAGTCCACAGACCGGTTCAGACAATATATCTGACACTGCTCACGGTCAAGTATCGTGTTGAGTATGTGCGACCCGAGGGCTCCGGTCGAGCCCGTAAGGAGAATGGCTCTTTTTGCGGAGGGGTTCGGCATGTGTTGGCTGGATTGCGGAGTGGAACTAGCTGTGTACTCGCTGCAGCCCACCAGGTCTTCCGACAGCTCACAGGTCGCAACATCGGGCAAGGCGGTTTCGTCGTCAAGCAAAGCATCAATCGCAGAAAGATACCGTTGCAGCATTTGACTTAGCTCATCGGCCTGCCGTGTCTCGCCTGTATTACCAGAAGAAGCTCGCGCGATCGAGGTTGCCAGAGACTGTATGGTCGGGTTGGTATAGATCATCTCCATTGTCGTGGGTACGCTGGGGAATGCTCTTCTCAGCTCCTGTTGTAGCCAAATTGCCTGTAGGGAGTCCATCTTGCCCTCCGAGAAAAAGTCTGAAGTCGGCAAGATCGCTTGGCACTTAGAATTGATCGCTTGGTACTTAGAATTGACAAGGCGACCCACCACTTCGACGACCTTTTCAATGATTAGCGGTTCAGGAACTATCTCGGCACCCGGGGCGACGTCCAACTCGGCGTCTTCACCATACAAGAGGTCGATCGCGGCCTCGAATTTAGCAAGAGTGCTCCGCCGCTGCACGGTGCCTTTGCCCGCTCTGAGGAATGCCATGTCGGCGGGTACGACCAGAATTTTGGACTTGGACACTTGCGCGTGTCGCGGACAGACACTGTTGCACTCATCCACAGTCGGCCAGATCCTTTCAGCAAGTGCCAGCCTGTCTGCCTCGTTGAGCATTTGATCGTCCACTGGCTCCACCAAAATCGCCGCTTCCTCACGCTGGTGGCCGATTACCAATGCAGCGCGCACCTCGGGGTGCTGGGCGACCCGTTCTTCAAAAGTCACCGGATTGGTTTTCTCCCCGTTGAGGAAGACTATGATATCGTCAGTCCTCCCGACGTGGATATAAGTGTCGAGCAGAGTTGGATGCTCCGTGAAAAGATCCTTGGTTTCGTATTCCTGCAGACCGTCGAAGTGACAAAACACAGGCTGGTATTTTTCTTCTCTTCGGACTTGCACCATCTCGAAGTATTCGCCGTACCGAGGGCGAAATTTAACGTTGGCTTCTGGGTGAACATGGACGTAATGCCAGTTTTGGGCACGATCTACACCTTCTTCCAGCAACAGTGGAAACGCTGCGCATTCACTGCTGCCGAGAACTTGGTTCAAGTCCATCTCTCTAGCGACCGCTGTACCAGACTCGTGTGGCACCGATCCTCCTGTAAAGAAGAGGTGCTTGAGTCTCTTCTCTTTGACGGTCTTCAAAATTTGCGGATTCTTCCCGAGCTCGTCAACAACGACGGGCGATACGAATGCCCAGTCGATCGGCGTGGGCGTGACGTTCAGAGCTCCCAAGAAAACGTCTAGACCAGGCGGAGTCCCAACGGTAGGATAGACCGGAATGCTGTGGTAGAACGCTGGGAAGAGAAGCGTAAAGGCCAGTCCTGCGATGTGGAACGGAGGAAGAGTGACGAGGCAAGAGCCAGACTGAAGCTTCTTGTTCACGCTCTCGAAGCCGGGGGGCGGGACCAAGGTCTGCGTGTTGTATACGCGCGCGATATACTCGTTCGTGTAGATCAAAGGCTTAGGGATGCCCGTGGAGCCGGAAGTGTGCAAGATGAAGATCGGGTCTGCTTTAGCATCTTCAAAGGATTTCCGGTAACTGACTGGACGACAAAGGTCCTGATCCAGGTCGAGGAGCTCGTTCAGACTGGGGATTACGAGCTTCTCAGAGGCTATCGATTCGACAATAGTGGACCCCGCTGGTGCAGGACATGTTGTGATCAGCCGGGAGCATCCCAGCGAAGACATCAGGGCGGCGTGAGCTTCTCCACTGTTTCGTGGACTTGGCAAGAACATCGTGTATCCCGATTTGATGCCGGCGAGCAGGACAATCGTGTATCTCAGGTCGTGCAAGCCCAGGTAGGCAATTCGCTGGAAGTCCACACTCGGACCGAACGCCGATCCGATGAGGGCCACAACGTGGTCAACTGCTGTCATGAGGGCAGAGTATGTGACGACTCGGTATCCGTTTGCGTAGGCATTGTCTCTGGGCACTTTGGCAAAGATAGCTTGGGGTTGGGTTGCAGCGCGGCTCTCGACCAGTTCTGCCAGCAGGCGGTCACAAGACATGATGAGGTGTTGGATGGAGTGGACATTGACCTAGACGTCCGATCAATGCTCTACTATATACCCTTCGCCGCCAAGGCAGAGTGCCGGACTGGTGAGCCGAGCGCTGGTGCACAATGACTTACAGTACTGCATCGGCAACCACTCATCATGGTCAGCCGGTCACTTACCATGCCACGTCATCAAGCGACCGTCCAAGCTGGAGAGCCTTCGGTGGATGGATATTGAAGATGGGCCAAACTAGGTGGCGGTGCTGCAAATCCTCGCTTGACTTGCGGCGGATGTAGTGACGTATTCGGACAAGTTCCACACGACGACTCGTCACCCTGGTCAACTATGTGACCTATCGTACTGTACGAAGTATGTAGGAGATGTGGACTCGACTGCCTCTCAAGTAGGATCATTGTTCCAGAATTGTGTCGCCTAGAATTGCCCTCGCGAACCTGCATCCTTGCCCGATGCACCCCACTACTTGTGCACGAGCCAAAGCGCGGGGTTCATGAAGAACGCTGCATGGCTTGTGCGTACCCGTCGCAATGGTATGGTGTAGTGAACAAGCTCCAATTCCGGGAAGGGTGGCCGATCTGTGCGCCCGGAACGGTTTGACCCTGAATATCGACAGCCGTACGAAGAATCAGGTGCTTTGTCGGTGTCATGTCCCACGACCTTCAGATGCATGCATCGCAGTCATGCCTCGTCTTGTCTTCATCTTGGACATGCTGAACTTTGCAACGAGGACGCCTTCCCGTCGAGCAATTCTGGCATGGGAGGTAACTTCTCGTTGACATTAGTTCCTGGCTGAACAGATTGTTGTTCTAGTTCAGGCGCTTGGTCTGGTACACTCAATCCCTACCTACTAGGGCTCCCTACCCACATTTCGCGCTAGCAGGTACTTCCACTTTGTACTTGCATGGCTCCGCGACAACGCATTTTCCTTATTCACAGCAGATCCCAATAACCTCTCGAAGATATCGCGATCCGTTAGAGTATAGTCATGCCTGATTTGATGCGCATGTGGGTCGTGCTACAGCTTCTAGAAGCAGGCGACTCTCGTGCGCCGCTGAGCATGGTACAAGGGAAACGCGATCTCACACGCTAAGAGCGCATCACTCGTCGTCGAAATAGACATCGCTACATTCTCCACATCTCAACGGCCGATCTGCAGCCAGCAGGGTCTTGCGAACACCGTGGCGTGAACGCTTTGCAGGGGTGGTAATCATTCCTGTCGGTACTTCGAAGCGGGCGATCTGAGGGGCCGCGCGACCGAAATAGCCCGTTTGGCTGGCGGCTGGCGGGCTGAACCTCGAATTTGGGCGCTACGAAGTACCGACCCATACTTTTCAAACCCCTGCAAGGTGCTTACTACTCAGTCCTACTGCCATCCAACTCACAGCTGGATGCTCCACTCGATGTTGCGGAACCTATGAGATCTGTTTGAAAAGCACACGGCTTAAGAAGAAGGCGTAGAGCAAGATGCAACAGACAGCCGACCTCTCAGCTGGGACGAGAACGCACACTTCACGGCTCGTCGTGCTGCCAAACAAGGCTCAACCTATGCCGTTATTACACTCCACGAACGCACAAATGGTTGGAGAAAACGCTGTGATGGGTCGTAGATAAAGAAAATGCGTGTCTGTAGAGATGTGCACGGGAGAAGACGAAGTACCCCTTAGCGCGGATTCTGGGTAGGGAGCCTTCTCAGGTAGGGATTGAGTGTAGATCGGGCTTTGGCGTTTACTGTCTTGGCAAGCCGCGCCTGCGGTCTGCGACCTGACTCTGCATAGTGCCTCAGCCCCTGCCCTTTAAGCGTTCAGCGCAGGGCGGAATGAATCGCTCCGGAAAAGTTCGTGGGGGCTGGCAGAAAAGCCGGAGACCTCTCGCTCCAGTGCTGGAAGTGTCGAGATTGCCAAGTCTGCCCGGCGAGGTCGGAGAGATAGAGGTAATCGAAGAGGAGAGGGCCACGACAACCTCTCACCTACAATAGATAGTGTTTGAGAGTGTCGAAAATGCCAAGTCTGCCCGACGACATCGGCGAGATACAAGAGGCCGGAGGCCGGGGAAGGGCACACAGCTCCGCAACAGAAGTTTGAATGCGAAACACAGTGCCCTATTGTTGCATCGAGGCTCAAATCGAGGCAGATTCTAGCAAACAGCTCTAGACACGAGCCTCTGCTTGCACTTGAAAGGATTCTGTCACTCCATCTCTGCGGTCCAAATACGGGCCTTCTTCGCTATTGCAGAAGTGATTGTTCGATCATGAGAAGAAAAATATCGACGATCGGATCCACCAGCCGTAATGCCTGAAAGAACAGGTTTCGACTCTTCTTTGATGTACCATCAATCTCGCGCTGCCTTGTATGGTGCTTCTGGACTTGCGGTCGAAACGCCATACCAAGGGTTACAGACGGACAGTCCGTCTGTATCCCTTGGCATCACGTGAGACGTGCAGCGACGATCGCGAACGAAGCACGCGTCTCTCGCGCACATTCCATCAGCAGAGATCGATTGCATGCTGTGCGACGCAGCACCTTCGTTCTGCACTTTGCAACCAGCAAACACCACCACCAGAAAGACAAGAGCTCTGAATGAAGGGCTGCGGTACACGTCCATCGCAATGAAGAGCCCGCGTCCAAAAACAGACAGTGTAAACAGCTACTGTAGCGCTTCTGGTCACTCAACGAACATCTCATTCAACTTTCACGTCTATTGGATGAGATTTTCGTTGTCATGTACAAGTCGAGCCGTAGAGTCCTGCGCACCTTGCGCTTTTCAACACGTTCTTGGTGCGGCCCATGCCTTTCGACGCAGCAGGTTCAAGATCCGGTTCGCCTTCGCCAGCCCGAATCTCACTCAACTCGCCTCCTGCGGGATGATAATCGTCGAAAAGCTCGGTACTGACAGTAATGCACCTCCACCTCTCAGTCTTGCACCCATCCATCATCAGCAAATCGAAAGCACCGGCATGACCCTCGAACGCCTCCGCCAGGACTTTGCGGGCACCGTCGGCAGAAACAGCATAGGCCCATGTGCAGATCGGGCGCGAGGAGAAATGCACGGCGCGCTGCCCTTCTCGGAGCTGCGTGGTGACAAAGCGGTCAATGTTCTCATACGCATCCAATGGAAGCACAGTCTTATCGTCCCAGGCGACATATGGCTTGTGTTCGAAATCTGGTGGATCGCCACAGTGACCCATCCAAATGATATCCCAGTCAAGCCCATATGGAGTGTCAACCCCAGATTGTTTCCCAGTGAGCTTCAGAACTCCTTCGGCGACTTTGCCCGTCTGCTCTCTGATCTCATTCGACCAATCGACGTCGTCTTCCAGCACTAGAGCAGATTTCCACCAGTTCTGGATGATGAGCTTGAGCACATCTATATGCGCCAGCCAAGCCAACGCAGCACCGTGTGTGTCAACGTTACTGAATAGCTTGAAGGCATTCACAAACGAAGCGGACCATTTGGGCTGTTCGGGAATGAAGAGCTCGATATCGCTCGCCTTGGCAGCCGCCATCAACCCTTCTGCTCTCCAAGGTGTTCCTTTGCTCACGGCGACGATCTTGGCGAACTATGGGACAAGAGCAAGTCAGTGGTTGATCGTAAAGGTGGCAGTGCGTTCCGACTCACCCCGAGCGTAGAATTGCTTGCTGAACGGTTTTCAGATACCAACGTGAAGGGATTTGAAGGCGGTGGTATGGTGGAGAGGCAAGACTGTCCATTGATAGAACCAGAAGACGGACGGGGAAAGTGCAAGCGGGATATCGCATGGCCGAGGCGAACACGTTGATCGTAAACAGTTTTCCACTGGTGAACAGCCACCCAAACGACCAGCACCAACACAGCCGTCGGAAAAAGCGCATTGGACCGCCTCGATGACATGCATAGGGTGCATCATTTCCAGTTGAAGAATTGTTCAAAGGGGCAAGCATGGGTCCAAGTCTGAAGGATGTAGTGACGATGCTAGAAATTCAAGACGGTTGTCGGACACGACGGTAAAAGTCCACGGGACATGTGCTGCTTGGAAGACCTGAAAAATCATGGACCATTGATCAGACGTTCGGTCGTGCTTGGTACAAGTTCCAGCTGTCGCTTATGGATTCTGCAGAATGTTACGCTTGCATCGCCCCAATGGTAGTGACAAGGAACAGGTGCCTTTGGCGTGCCCTCCACTCGAAGGTCCCGGGGCTGTAAGCCGCGTGGTCGAGGCCTGGTCTTGACAATGGCTATAATCGCAGCTGCATGTGCAAAAGCCATGACTCGTGATGAACAGGCTCGGCTTGAGACCCTTACATCATGGTCGGCTGCAAGAGACGAGACGTGGGTCAGTACTGTATGGTAATTTGGAGGATCTCACGAAGTCGTAGGCGCACGGGCCATGACCGGTTCTCAAGAAGCGTACGTTGCTGGGCCCGTGCGAAGAGCGGATTTGCACCGGTGAATGCATCAATGCTTACCTGGCCCTCGACTCCGGTTGTGAGGAAGAAGGCATGCCGCGACCTCTGTGACGGTACATCCGAGACTCGGCGAGACGCAGTGTGGCGCAGCCCGCCCATGACCACATCACAATCGTACCGCAGCGACTCCTTAAAGCTCTCTCGACTGTGGCAGGGTACTTGGACGCACATGTGTCGCGTCGGCGAAACAATGCGCAGATGAAGAGCGCGCGTGAAGGGGAGGCGACAGTGTTCGAAAACAATGTGCAGAAGAGGCTGAAGGCGGACGGGAGAGGTTTGTAGTGAGTGAGGTACAGTACAGTGCAGAAACAGTACAGGGTCTTCCAGTGTCGGCTCCACCCCAAGCACTCTTTGTCCTAGACTTAAGTGGGCTGCTGATTAGCGCGTGGCGCCGGCCCGCTGACGCCATCTGATCCAATGCGTGCATTGTCCACTCGAGCGGCCGGGCACAATTCTTAGCGGCAGAGACGCCCAAGGGCATGTGAGCTCACGTCACCGCATCCCTGTCTGTGAATCAGGCCCAAGTGTATGGGATGGAAGCCAGATTCGCACGCCATTGTAGCAAGCCGAATGCGCGAGGTGTGTGAGCGTCCCTGCCGATGTGGCTTTTCTCCTTGGGCAGGGGTCTAGCACTACGCACTGAAGGTGCTCCACATGCGGCTCCACTGGCCCCTGCCATTTCCGGGACATTCCCGTGATTGCCCCCCAGCCGCCCCGCACATCCTACCCAAGATCCAACGATTGCTCCTGGCGTTCAGCATTCGATTGCATCGTGGCTCGTCGGGCTTGTACTGTAAACCATTTCACCTTCAGCAACCACGTATAGAGTATTCAACATGGATGAATGTAGAATCCGGCCTGGTGTTTGGACCATGGTGGCGAACGAGGGAAAGAGGCGGCGCGAAACGAAACAATGTATGAGCGAGGGAACGTAGTCTTGCGATGGCATAAACTCGGGAGGGTATAAAGCCTAAACGCCGTGGTGACTCGGCTGAGCTGGAACGGCGAACGAGGCTACACAGAGGAAGAGTGGCGGGTGAGCACATTTGAAAGCCATACAAGCTGTCGATGAAGAGCCAATGCGGTACGATCACGACAGATAACGCAAGAATACCCATACTTAGTAGAGCAGAAGAGCGATCGAAAGGAAAGACCATGACACGTCAACGTTGGAAAGAGAAGTTTGGGAAATGCTTCGCTCCAGTACTGTGCTTAAGTTGATTCAACCAAGAAAGGTGGTGCGCTCTACAAAGGAGGCCCGCAAATTACCGCCAAGCGTGGGCAGCATCGCGCCTAAGAATTGACTGTCTACCACAACCCTAACCCTATGTTTTGTCTAAAATATCAAATCATGGTACAAATGAATCAACGACAGGAGTGTAAAAGTGCGTGCGTGCAAATTTAGATCTTCTTACAAGTCCATTTCGATATCCTTGATGCTTGAATGAAGAAGTTGACTCAGATAGAACCAATAAGAGTTTTGACATCTCGGACGCATGGAAAGTTGAGCATGAGTTGTGCAAGCCCAAAGTCAAGAAGTGCTCAAAGAAACTCGCCGATGGTATTGTTAAGCCTCAACTGAAACAACTGTACTTGGTTTGTTGTATGAGCAATGCAACTGCTGACATGAAAAAGGAAGATTTTTTGTTAGCCTTTTTTGGGTGGGTGTTTGTGTGGTCTGAGTGTAGATCATCATGATAAGAAGCCAATCACGCCTTGAGATCACCTTGTATAGACAGGAACATATTCACGATATTAACTGTACGGAGACGACGCACCATATTCTGAGGTACGGGATACGAAACGCGATTAAAGTTGGCTTTGGCAGCAACGTCAAATATTGTTGTCGAGCAGCCGACGATCCCCTCAGTTTTTAACCCAAGTTGAGTGCTGCATGCCTAACTCGTTGTGGGAACTCCCGACTGAAATCACCTTCTATAAATTTCGAGAGAATAAGAGACGTCGCTCGACGAGACGCCTCGCGCGCCTCCTCGTGTGCGATGTATGACTCTCACGCTTCGTAAAACGCGCTTCGTAAAACGCGCTTCGTAAAACGCGATATGGACTTCACTTCGCGAGACCGAGTACATAACTACTTTTTTTCTCTAGACACCGCATGACCAATGCTTCAACCCAAAAGCTTGCGCGTCCTTTCCGACAAGAGAGGACTCCCCATCAAGTATTGCTCGATGTCAGCTTCAGCTCTTCTGAAATCCCAGTCACCCATGCGGCTCGTGCCGCAATACTCGAGGCAAACATCTGCCGACACGAAAAAAAGCCTCTTCTTCACGTAGCGACGTGAACATGCGCGTGTGAGAGTGAATATCAGAGCCAAAGTCCGTCCGATCGAAGAGCAGAGCGAAGACCATGATGTTCTTGACTCCGCTCAGAAGCCCGTGGGACTCGTAATCCACATCGGTCAGGTATTCAAGTAGAACAGACTTCATGGCCAAACCACGCTCACGGGCATGATGCTCGAAGAAACGTTCTACCACGGAGCAGCGTTTGAAGACAAACGTATTGGCAGAAAATGGAAATAGCCTCGCCACCGAATACATCTGCTGGCATGTCCTCAAAAACTCCAGCGATATCGCCGTCGATCCCGGAAAACAGTCGCGATCGAGGTGGCATTCGTAGTGGATTGCAAAAGCTGGTACGTATCTCTGGCGTGTAGGCGAGCTTTTGATCACATCACGTCGCATGAGGAAGCGGCCAGGTCTCCAGCAGAGCTTTACACTTCTGCCATCTCTTGAGACATGGAGCCAATGGTTTCCTAGAACATGCTCGTAAATCTTGTCTAATAGTTCAGCTGGGAGCGATAGTAGTTGGCATTCTATGTTGGAATCAGCAATGCAGGACTGTTATCATGCAGTGTTGCACACACCTTGCTGTCGACTTGGCGGTTGGCGCCACGTCCGTACCATCACCGCAAGCAATTTCGAAATCGAGTGATTGAAATTTAATGATGCGGCGATGTGTAGGTGAAGGTTTGCTTAGACGACTGACTCGGCAATGGTTCTTCTTGTGGTCGCTATCTGCATAGAGTGCTCGTACTGGCTGATCCGCAATCAGTCTGTTCGCCGTGGTGTAAGCTGTTGAGATATTGCTGAATTAGGTCGCAGTTGGCTGCCCTGTGTGAGCTATTCAATAAACCCCAGTCACAATCCTTGACGACGATCAAGCGCACGGAGCCAGAACCGGATCTCTGTTGGCACAACTCCTGGTCCGTGATCTGCTAACACAGGTCAGGTCAAATGGCTACGTTTAGTGCCAAGTGCAACATCCTTGGGCATCGTATGTAGCAGAAGGACCATTTAAAACCATTGCTCGGCGGTCTCGTACATATCACTCTGTGCTCTCCTCGATCACATCCACCCATTCTTACCTCCTTCTCCATCTACTCCTTACAACGTTACCACAATCGCGCCATTGCGGCTGTCGTGCTCGCGAGTGAAACGTTCAACATGTCTGAGCTACCCCGAACCATGAAGGCGATCAAGATCGTCGATATAGGCAAGGCTGAGGTGCAGGACGTTCCTTTGCCCAAGATGAGAGACGATTACATTCTCGTCAAAGTTCATGCCGTGGCTTTGAACCCCACTGATTGGTAAGCCGAGACAACCACAAACGACTCGCACCATGATGCAAACACTAAAATGCCTCGCACAGGAAACACATCTGCTATCCCGCCCTTTCCGCGCAAGCCAAAGGCTGTACTTCGGGCTGCGATTACATGGGCACTGTTATACAAGTGGGACCCAAAGTGACCAAGGATTTCAAGCCTGGCGATCGTATCGCTGGATTCACGCACGGTGCGAATGCAGTGGAAAAAGAAGATGGCTGCTTCGCAGAATACGCCATGGTCAAAGGCGACGTGCAGTGCAAGGTGCCGGAAAATGTCTCGGATGAGGAAGCCAGCACGCTCGGCATCGGTATAACGACCGTTGGACAGGGGCTCTACCAGAGCTTGGGTCTCCCTCTGCCAGGAACTGGAGATCGGGACGAGCCAGTACTCGTCTACGGCGGCAGTACCGCAACCGGCAGCCTTGCCATCCAATTCGCTCGCCTCTCTGGTTACCACGTCATCACTACCTGCAGTCCCCGTAATTTCGACTTCGTCAAGGCCCTCGGCGCCGTGGAGGCTTTCGACTACAGAGACCCAAACTGTGCGGAAAAGATTCGCGAATACACGACGGACAAGCTCAAACACGTCTTGGACTGCATCTCCGAGGGCAATTCGCCGAACATCAGCTCGGAGGCAATCTCGTCACAGGGTGGCCAGGTTTCTTACCTCCTTCCAACCCGGCGCCATCGCACTGATGTCGAAAACAAGGCCAGTCACAATCGAGCTATTTCCAAGAATCTCGCATACTGACTTGCAATCTAGGAAACACTTGGCTACACCATTCTGGGCGAGGCTTTCAAGTACGTAGCTGGAATGGAAGTGCCCGCCAAGCTGCAAGACTTTGAGTTTGCAAAGAAGTTCTGGAATTTAGCTACGGAGCTCCTCGCTAGCAAGCAGGTCATCGTGCACCCGGTAAAGCTTGGCTCAGGTGGTCTCGCGGGTGTGCTTGGTGGTCTGAATAAGTTGGAGAAGGGCGAGGTCAGTGGTGTCAAGCTTGTATACAGAATTCTTGGTGAGACAGCCTGATCAAGCGGTGTCGAGTGAACAAGGAGATCGCATCCACAGTCGCCATCATCGTCAAACTTTGTTTTGCATTTGTCGCCTGTCGTTAGAGAGGACTAAAGGAAAATGTGGCCCTGATGTGGTTTGCCTTGGAAACTCTCGCTAGCTATCTCACCAGTGTTAGTGCCATCGTGCCGCGTGGTCAAATCGACCACCTGCTGCCCTTGAATATGACCAAGATATCACCACCAAGCTAAAGACTAAAAGATCGCCACTCCTGCCAGTAGGCTGAGACTCTTCAGCAGTCAGTAATTCAAGAATTCAAGCAGCTCATATTTGCATGCGCATAATCAAAAGCTTCCAGGTACCCTATCATCTGAATGATAGCAGCGCAGACAACCAGAATATGCATGAATGAGTGGGAGCTGCACATGTCGAATCTTCCGGGCCACCGACTTTCAGGAAACCTCGTCTTTCGAATTTTATATGTTATTATATAGTCTTCTTTTATGTTTACGGGATGACGACTTACCACATAGAGCGCGGTTCCAGGTAAAAGGCAGCCTATCTTTGCGATCAAAGTATAAGTAAAGGCTTTTTTGTTCATAAGCTCCAGCCCGAATATACCGAGTCCATGAATCAAGGGTAGCACAGCGAACGAGCCAGTTGCCACGAATGCGAGCGTTCTCATGGAACGACATTCGTGGCTTTGAAATTTGGGGTGAGCGTTCGTGACGATCGTCGTTAACCCGAAGATCCCGATCTGTCGACCGATGAAGACTCTGTCAGCTCCGACCACCAATTTGGGAACAGAAAAAGCCCAGTATACGGAGATCGACTAACCATGGACCAATAGACGTTTCGTATCGTACACTCGCACCAAAATAGTATGTGTACCTCCAAGACAATGTCACTGACTATGAAGATGCCTATACCAAGCATATCTAGTCGATGACAGAAGCGATCCACGATGTGAGAATGGTTCATCAAAGTATGATACAGCGCTGAGGATGCATAGCAGATGGTCGCTGCAAGCATGAAGAATGAGAAAGCAGCGACATCCGTAGTAGTCAACTTGTTATATCTGCCAGTAAGGTACCGCAGGAGATACCACTCGCCGACGAAGAAGACAATGGCCGGGATGAGATGGGAATATATGTTGATAGTCTCGTTATGTGCGTAGCACCAACTACGGAGCGACTTATGCACCGAGTCTGATATGGGCCGGTACCCACGGATAATCCATCGGTTGTTGTCGTGTTGAAACCATTCTGGCATCTTGTCGAACGAGAGAAGATCCGGACACACTGGCTCTCCCAATCCGGATTGCAATGCATTGCTCGCCAGTTCACGCCTTTTCCGCACGCTTGAATTGTTAGACGGGACTCGAGGAAGACAAGTAGACGCCATTGACTGTCACTGTCTTGTTGCGGCTGGAATTAGGTATTGTCGGAAGGGTAGTAACTCAAGTAAAAGTGAGACTTAACTGGAGAAAATGCGTTTTTCCAAAACCACATTAGCAAAAGCACGCTGCAAATCCTGCTCGAGAAATAGTGCATCCAAGCCGAGTACCATTTTCTGCTACAGTACACCACATGCATACACTCCAACAGCGAGAGCGTGATAACGTCACCGGCGCGATCTTCTGGTCGATCGATACAAAAGCCGTTTCATCAAAGTGGGGACGCACGACTCGTTTGACTCGCTTCACACAGTTTCAGTGAAGTCATATTTCTGCATGTGATGTACTGTACTGTACTATAGCACAATTCTGTGCTCTCGTTAGTTGACCAGATGTGCTACAAGTAAGCCATGGTGGCATGGACCCACTTGGTGGCCTGTGATAGAACCAATAGTTTGAAGAGATCGCCTGAGCTTGTGGTATGAATCAGGCGGCTGACTGACGTGGCAAATTCAGTGATCGAGGAAAACGATGATCCAGCTTGAGAGAAGTTCTCCTGCTACGTACCGTGATTTGTAGCACCAGGGTATATAAGCCCGAATGCTTCCAGCAAATTGTTCAGATAGGCTCGATCCAACGAACAGCCTTGCAACTACCTGGACGAAAATTCTTGTCAGTGTTCGATACTCGACGCCAACCATTTCCAACCTCTTAACGCCATTGACGTACATCAGCTACAAAACTCACGATGCATTTCCAAACTGCTCTGGTGATCCCCATCCTCGTCATCGGCGCATTGGCTACCTACTCAATCGAAGGATCAGAGTCCGGCCTCGACTATGATCTAAAAGCTTTTCCACTGGTCACCGGTGTAAGGGTGATGAACGACGTCTATACCAATTGTGCAGAGAAAACCGAAATTGACGGGCAGGACATTAAAGGCGAGGAATGTTTTGCGCACGCGTTGCAATACATGATTCAGATACTGAGTGATGCTTACAGCTCCAACCAGTTCGTAGCTCTGTTGAGCAATGCGGTTAGTGGCGTAGGACTCGACAACGGTACCGCCGCTACTTCGGTTTCTTCTCTGGATTCTGCCCCTTCTGCAAGTACTGCAGTGCCGTCAAAGTCAAAACGTGAGAACGACAACGCTATGGAGGCAGTCCTGAGTGGTTTGAACGACCATATTCGCCGTCGCTCCGAAGGTGGACACAGGCCCCGCGCTGTCCAAATCGGACGCTCCGACATCCACCCCACGGACGGTCTCGCCATCCGCACCAATGTGCACAGTGGCGATGCTACCTTGCACGTGCACACGAATGGTTCCCATGCGACTGCATCGTTCAAGAAGGACGACTTCTCACCATTAGGCCGCCGTAACGACGAGTGGGCGCCAGGATCGAGGTTCCGCTTCGAAGGCACGCAAGGTTTGAAGGTACAGATGATAGCAGACGATCAGCAAGACTATGGTGCGCTGGACACGTTGCTTATGAAACTAGCTTATGGAGAACGACAAATGGCGCCAAAGCTGAAAGAATCTGATTCCTGGGGTCTTGCTTTGTGCAGAACATCAGATCGCAGGAGGAAGTTACTGGGTAAATTGGTTGCAGAAGACAATGGTGCGGGATATGATTGGGAGACCGAGTTCGGCGTGGAGATGGATTGTGCAGCATAGAGGAATCGCACCAGGGAATGACAGTAGAGCAGGAGAGCAGGAGAGCAGGAGAGCAGGAGAGCAGGAGAGCAGGAGAGCAGGAGAGCAGGAGAGCAGGAGAGCAGGAGAGCAGGAGAGCAGGAGAGCAGGAGAGCAGGAGAGCAGGAGAGCAGGAGAGCAGGAGAGCAGGAGAGCAGGAGAGCAGGAGAGCAGGAGAGCAGGAGAGCAGGAGAGCAGGAGAGCAGGAGAGCAGGAGAGCAGGAGAGCAGGAGAGCAGACTTGACCAGACCATTCACACTCATTCATCTACAACATCTTCAATGAAATCGACCCATACATTGACATTCATGTCCTGACAATTTTCGTAATACCTCAACAAAGCTTTCATACATACGGGTATTCCCAACACTCATCCCATCGAAAATCCAGCCCAAGAAAGTTCCAGCTCATTCTGCGACGCTCCACATGACGCAAACAGAAGAAGAGCAAATTTTCCGACTGTTTCTCGCTACTATCGAATACATGTGTCGTGCATAAAGTCTCGTTGTTGATCTGGCATTGCGTACATTGCAATCTCTTCATCATGGAGTCGAACAAGGGTACCCTGAGGACTCGGCTGGCTCTCAAGATCGCTCGTTCTGCCCAACTGTCGTCCAAGTCGAGGTTCCAGAAGCTGCCACCGTCTTGTCGCACAGGTTTCAATGCATGGCACTCTTCCCACCAAGTGGTCCCTTGCAGCAGATCAAAGTCTGTACGCACCAGGTCCATCTTGTCACTGTTGGCGTATCGCTCGAAGGAAATGCATAGCGAACCGGCATCTCCTAGTTTTCTGAGTTTGGGCTCTGGGATTCGGTGAGGATTCAGGGCCACGTGCGATCTTGGCTGGGTGTAGTCGATCCCCATTTTGATGTAGCTGTCAATCTGCTTCTGATCTTTGACCCGCAGAGCGCTGTCGTCGCTCTCGCCAACCCTCCAGATATGCGACTGGCCGACCGTGGTCTGTTGCGCGTACATACAGACAGCGCCGAATCCTGTGATCAGACATTGATCGATCGAAGAGTGCAGCTGCAAGGCTTGTTGAATGCTACTCTGTTGCCGTGGGTGTTCAAGATGTGCCGCAAGCTGTATCCGGTGGTGCCGACCTTTACACATCAGCGTCCCACTCAATGGTTTGACCACGGAATGATGTTCTTGCTCCGAGCCAGACCCATCATTGTTACCGGTACTCTTGATGTCGCCAGTCCCCGTTGAAAAGTCGAACTTGACTCCTATGGACACCAGGTACGCGGCAAACTTAAGCCAATACGACACATGAGGGTGTGTAACGAACCTCCACTCTGTATTCGCCATACCCGCGGACGGACAAAAGAAGCCCACGGCACGGGAACCGGTCAGAACCACATCACAGTCATGCATCATGCTTCGAAATTGTTCCGGATTTGCACTAAGCTGTGCAAACATTGGGATAGGACTGCATCTGCGCTTGATGAGATTCTCAATTTCGGCGTTGTTGAAGCCCCAAACTCTCGCTAACGCTCTCATGGTTCCAAGCTTTAGACCAGACATGCTGAAAATCCTGTCTACACAATCGAAGTTCAGCGATACGCGAGATTTGGCATTGTTATCAGACGGCTTGAGCCTGAGTGGTAGGCAACTGGTCGCTCGATTTGGTTGATGTGAAGACTTCGTCTTTTGCCGCGCAACCGCGGTACAATTGAGAACGAAGGCGTGTTGCGCTCCTGCGCGCCAATATCGAGGAACGCGCACTCCTGCTAACCTCGGACTCATCTTCGAGTACAGGTCTTCGAATTCGTCGATGGCTTCGTCGAAGATGTATGCTATCCCATGTGGTCCGATCTCCGCCACGTTAGGCACCGAAACATGACTCTCGCGTGATTCCATCGCGATCTGGGCAGCGAAAATGTGGGCGACCTTACGCTCGATGATGGAGAGATCCGATCTGGCGATATTCAGGCCCCAAGCCATCACGTCAAAGTTCCACTTGTCGTTGCCTTTGGCGATGTGGTGTAGTGCGTACCACTCGCTTGCTGGGGCTCTTTGAAGGTGCACGTCATTCAGTAATGAGCGCAGGGAAACTCTAGCCTCTGGGCACCATATTTTTCGGTGGAGAAAGGCCTCGATCAGTCGGTCTTCATCGTTTGCTGTGCCGTACTTTCGCCAAACATGATAGTCAGACATATTTCGATTCGCTGACTTGGACCGCCTGTCGCCGGACTTACGTTATTTGACGTTCTCGTAGCTCAGACATCAGACTATAAGCCGCGTGGATCGCAAGCTTGGAGACTAGCAACTACCATCATACCGACGCCCGATGAGTGGCTACATGAGGCAGGGGGCCAGCAAGCGACAACGTGGTCAAGGAGGAGGGGTTTGGGGGGCGAAAAATAGATCAAAAGACGTTACGGGTACAGTGAAGGGTAACACTAAGATCGGAGCTGGTTGGGGCGGAGCCTGTGACATTCGTGATAGCTAGAGTGGGGTCGTTAGCAGGCATCCAGGAGAAGACATAGTACGACTCGCCGAGACGCCTACACAGTGGCTGTCAGGCACTGCATGACATGACCTCCTAATTTACGAGTAGGTTGAGACAGAGTGTGATGGTGTCTACTGTACTGTATGTAGTCCCTGCGTTCTTAAATAAAGACATAATCGGCGCATGCTAATCACCGCAAGCTCTCTGTAATGCTGTCCTCTGTTTGTAGTGCCTACCCCGAAACATCTTCTTTATAATTCTCTTGATCCTCAAGAAACGACGCGGAAGTCTGATCTATCTCGACAACATCGCCTGCGCCCTTCCACTCGACAGAAGCAATGATTACCACTGAGATCATCAAGGCACATCTGGCTGGCACTGTACTTCCTCAGCCAGATTTGAGAGGGAACACTCGTGGGGCGTCCAAAGTCGTGGCCGTCGAAGCCAAGGTCCCTGTCGACAAACAACACTCTTCGCGGAGAAAAACTCGCTCTTCAACTCTGGCCACCGCTGCGACCAGTAAGCAGAAAGGTAGCTTCGATCTCCTGGTATATCTTGCGCATTTGGAAATGCAGGAAACCACAATCGCAGGATTTTGCGGAACACGTGTGAAAAAATGCTCCAAGAGCAGTGGAAGATGAGCTCAAGGAGCATAGTCACGCGATTTTCTTGCCGTACCATCGGAACTTGTAGGAGACGCCTCTTCGCCATAATTATGATCATCTCGGGTCACGAAGGGTGATGATATGAAGCTCCTTTCGAGACGACTCGGCTAGATCCGCTTCTTTGGCCACAGATCAAGATGAAGGAAACATTTCACCATATACTAAATTTACCGATACCATTTCGGTCCCAGATCGCGATGCGTGTATGTACGATACACCAAAGCAATTGATCTCATTTCTTCTTCCTGCCACCTCAAATCAAGCCCTTCCGATGTAAATTTAAACACGGCATCCTGTATTTTCCGGCAGCTTGTGCAGTCAGATCTAATTTAGGTCTAGCAATAGCTCCTCGCAAAGAAAGCAACGATATCAATGAGTGGCCACACGGTACCTAGCGCGCGCATAAATTGACCCCCTCGTCACCACACGCAGTACTTGTGAATTGTTGCCTTTTATCAGAGATACCCTTTGTTCGTGAACAACGACATCACCTTGGAAAAGTCCGGCTGTTCGTTCGTACAAGCATGACATCTTGCTGGTACGACTTGACAGCGAATGACTCACCAGGAACCTCAATCATGAAAACAACTCAACAGCAAAATCGGCTTCTACTCCTCGACGAGATTCATACATGGCAAAAAGACAACGAGTATATAAGAACGAGTTACAGGTATGCTTCGACATGCTTGCCCCTGCAGATGATCCCATCGGCTGGCTCCTTTGAACATGCTCGCTTCAGGATCATTATCAGCCTCGGTCACCAGCCTCGGTCGTATGCATAATCAAACAATCAATATCTACTCTCATCTGGTAGGCGCCCTGGTCTTCTTCGCGTATCCACTGCAGCTGTATCAAGACAGCCAAGACGCCTTCAGCCATGTCCAGAAGGAAGATTTTCTCGTTCAAGCCGCCTACTGCTACAGTGTAGCGGCCTGTCTGACACTTTCGAGCCTGTATGTACCTTCATCGAAGGAATCAGCGAGTGTTTCACTGGGTTGTTGACCCAGATCTAGGTTTCATCTCTTGTGTGATCACAGCAAATCGGTATTGGAATTCTGCAATAAGCTCGACCATTTTGGTGTTGTGGTTCTGATGTGGGGAGCCAACATCCCCACGATCTATTATGGCTTCTTCTGTGACCATGATCTCCGCATGGCGTATTGGGTTACTGTTCGTGAGCATCCGTTGCGCACGCGCTGCAATATGCTCCACACCAGCTGACATTGGTTTAGATCAGCTTGTCCGCATTAGGATGTAGTGTTTTTGTTTTGAGAACAAACTTTGGGGGTGCAAATTTGAGGCGTTACCGCACTATGTTCTACGTCGCCTTCGGCTTGAGCTCCCTCTCCTTCATCGGTCATGGCATCGTTCGGCATGGGTTGGAAACCCAAACAGAGCGCATGTCGCTGAAGTGGATGGGCTGTATGACAAGCGTAAACCTTGTTGGCGCCATGATCTACGCAGCTCGGGTGAGTCATCGTTTGAGTCACGTGGCTATCCTTCTGGATACTAATCTTCCCAGGTTCCTGAGCGATGGGTGGTGTCCTCGTGTGACAGATGGGGCTCGAGCCATCAAATATTCCATGTGCTGGTGGTTGTCGCGGCACTACTGCATTTGTGTGGACTCAGGCAGGCTCTTAACGTTGTTCGTGCTACGACGGGGGCTTGAAGGGGGATCGATTCGAGTGATTCATGGTTTCAGCGCACAGCCTGATACCGAATCCAAGGTGCGCGAAATGGGATTTAACAATCGCGTTCGGGGGCTTTGGATAGGCAGTACTGAATCTCGTTATGGAGTAATAAAAAATCGAATATAAAGTAAGGATTGAGTGCACATCTTATAGTTTCGTCGCACTTTCGATCATGGGGTACGTGCTGTTCCGTGTACTGCCGCCATTGATGACTGCGCGGTGGGTTTCTGCAACCACCTGATTGACACTAATTTCTGTGACGACCTGTTGATAATACTTCTCGAACTTATCCACATGCCGCTTCTCAGCCTTGGTGTCCATCGTCACATCGTGGAGCTTTCTAACAGGGCCCTTTAGGCGCCACGTGATGCAGTTGTCTGCACTTGTGTGACGCATGCTAGTGGTCTTAATCGTTTCTTCCCCCCTGAGCCACTGAGACTGCTCATTTACTTGAAGACTATCTAGGAAACTGAACTGTTCGCTGACTCAATTCGACTCGCTAACATTTGAGAGCAGCCTACCACTGATGGGATATCCCTCGGGTTCCAGCCTATCACTGTGCAACAAGTGGAGGCAGATCGACGCAGCATGAGGCTCAACTTCTGTAGGCAGTCTGATCTCAGGCAAATCGAACACACCCTCCTGCGTCATGCAGGAAAGTATTCTGCGTGTTATTGAGATTGTCGTTTGGGACTTCCCGCTTACAGGACTGATGGAGAAGAAGGGATTAAATCTAGGCCCGCAATGACCAAGCAGGAGCTCTCCAAGGCGTTTGATGTCATCACTGTGACTTTCGAAGTGGCAAGAAACGCGTGCGATCACATGTTTTGCCTCATGTGCGTCTGTAGTGATGGCTCCTGCTTCGTAGTAGAATGATGTTGCGACGAGGCGGTTGGCGGTATCGGTCAATTCTCCGAATAGATGACCCTTTTGCAATTTGTATCTGGCCAAGAGTAATTCTCGCTGTTTCCAACTTTCTCCGTCCCGGGCTGACCAGCTTTCGGTATCGACATTGAGAGGGATATGCCTCGCGCGTAAAGATCCGTCCTTGATCGCTTGTACTTTCTCAAGGCTTTTACCAAACCATGGCTTATCATCTGTTGGATATCCTATCACTAGACTTGCTGAGGATTCAGTGTGAACAGCCGTAGATTTCTGGCGTGTGCAGAAGGACAGGAGCAGGTCTGCGTCTCCAGTAACGGGCCAGATCCTTCGTGCTTCGAGCGGCCAAGACTTGGATTCGTGTAGAGAACTCGCCATCATAGCGTCCACTGCCTGCCAGGTCTTTATTGATCAGAGGAGTCCTGATATCACTCGTAATTATGAGCTCAGCTGCCTGTCAACGCTTGCCACCGGATGACAAAAATGAGCGAAATCGTGCCCGGCAGTACTTGTGTTGTGGAAAAGCTTCCTAAGTCGGGTAAACGGAGACGATTTTGTGGCTGACTAGTAGAGAGTCACGATTGTTAGAAAGCAAAGGGATGAGGGTTTTTGCAAGCGGGAACACAAAGAGATAAGAAGCGTTAAGTTCCGGCAGCCAAGCAGTCAGAAGCCGTCAACTCGTGGGGGGGCGTGGCTTCCGGGCGAGACCGGAGGGTCGGCTCGACCAACGATAGTGCTAGCGTCATCGCCAGTCACGACTCCGTCGTTGCTGTGGTCCACAGAAAGGTACGCAACACATGGACCACATACAGTTTCTGTCAAGGGAACCGGCGATGATCCGTGCGATGATTGTAGCCTGACTCGGCATCACACTCAAATTGCTTCAGGAGCCGCCATGCTGCTCTCGCGGGCAATTGAGTTGTCTCGGTCTATATGCCCAATTACACACGGCATCAAGAAGTGGAAACTACAGAGACTTGCATTATTCACTTGACCCCACACTCTGTTTATTCTGAATTTCGTCTGCTGCGATGATCGATTCCGCTGGGTTTTTCGTTCTGTATCCCCAACCATAAGCAGCGTCAAGCAGCGGAGACCGAACTGCAAATCCCGCACGCGCGCTGCTTACTTCGTCGGACAAGAAGAGTGCGATCCCCGCGATGGTTGTCAAGGCCCTAAGAACCAGATGCAATCACTTCCTTCGCCGTGCGCAATATCATCTCCACTGTCTCACGTTCCTCAAGCGAGAGCGGTGTGTAACCATCATTAGCCAGGCACATGATGTTTCCCTCTTGCACGCTCCACCCGTTCCAGTAGGGAGGGTCCCACCTCGAAGTTTCGTATGGTTCTGTTATGAAGCCCTGGAAGTCTTGGAAGCTTGAGAGGTGGCTCTCTTTGTGTTTGTCTGTCGCAATCCAGCCGTTGAACCACAAGGGTCGGCCATCGCGCGAAGTGTGCAACAGCTGTTTACCACACATGTGCTTCCCGCCTTCGTGCCCGATCTCCGTATCCGATGGTGTGATTCTCCCGATCTGACCCGCACGACCATCGTAGAATGCGTAGTCGGTGTCGCCGGCCATCTCCCAGCTGAGCCAAAACGTCTCTTTGTCCCCATGCATCATCTGATACACGCCTTGCTTGCCCAGCGCTCCATTCCCGTCTCGATCTGGGCCATTGAGGCGAGTCGTCAACAAGAGGGCGACAAAATGCCGCCACTTGTCGACCACCACCACCCCGGACTCTTGCATGTGGTGACTTGTTCCCGACCACCACCGATTTGATTGTAGAATGTTTTGCGAAAGTGGCAAGGGGAGCGACTTGCTGATGAAATCTGCATGATCGGTGGGTGCGAACAAGCGATCTCGGAAGAAGAGCGCACCAGATCGGAGGTACTCAGGATCAGACAGAAGAGTGCTTGGGTCCGCGAAGAAGAGGACGTCCGCGTCGATGAGGATGACCTCACGGAATGATGAGAGCAACATAGCCATAGGCTTAGCAGCCCACCCTGACAGTACCACTATTTAGCTCATGACTCATATTCGCTGACAGGAAGCCTTCGTTCTATGGTACCTTTCAGCGTCCAGCCGTCGTCGTAAATCATCTTACTGAGATCCCTCGTGATCACCCCCGGAAGTTTCGCGAGAGCAGTCCGAGAGTCTTTGTTCAAGTCAGCGCTACCTAAGAAGAACACTTCCACTGGTAGATCGCATCCGAGTCCTCGGAAAGTCTTAACAGAAGTCAACACATACGGGGTTTGATGGTCACCGACAGTTATGACGATGCCCCGTCCTCCTATGGCATGGCTCGCGTGGAGCATCATGTGGTCGGGCGAGTGACGCGCTATCCATGGAAACAAGTGCCGGGAAAATTGGTTCACGAAGCTGCGCACCACGTCGTATTTTCCGACCAATTCGTCTGCGCCTTTGGGAGATTCTTGTCGGATATGTTCAACGATGTTCTGTCGGATGGTGATTCCACCCGACAATCCCGTGGGAACAATGTGAAGAGCTTCCCACGCTGCGAACAGGGTGCTGAACACCCTGGTCCTGACCGCCAGATCATGTAGCATTGTTGTTCCCTCGGTACGATCTAACGGCGACAGGAGCTGTTCAACGATGACCTCGTCCGGAAGCAGGTCTGTCAGGTTACGTAGCGCAGCCTCGAAATGCGTTTCTGCCGGAGTAGAGAGACGGCGCTGGCACTCCCACTTAGCATAGTCATGCTGCGGTGCCTGGATGAGATGGTCATCTTCGAAAGAAACATGAAGGGTTTCGAGAGTCTTTCTGTGGAGATGCAGAGAGCTGGCAAGCATAAGCGCACCAAGACCAAAAGAAAATAGAGTGAGAATAGCCAGGCGGCGGGGAAGTACGCAAATATGTAGTAGGACTGATTGACAATGCATGGCGGTGGTGAGAAGCCTTTGTGCACAACCTGAGAGCAAAGTGCTTGGAGTTACGGCACCGCGGGCTTTTAAACTACAAATTCCAAGGCTAACAAGCTGTTCATCGTGCTAGCTCTCCAGAGCAAAGTCCCTACTAAGTTTTATACAACGATGAGTTGTGGCCGCCCGAGAGCGCGAGGTGGATCGCATTTTCTCCTCGCGAAAATAGGATGCTCTTCTCGCAGCCCCTGTGGTAGCATGTCCTACCTGCATTGTTGGACCGGAACATAACTCTCCAGCAATTCTTGCGTGACACTGTTGTTGATTATGCGGCTTGTAGGTTTACGTAAGATCAATCGACCAAGTGTTTGAGAATGACAAAAGCTGAGTGAGAGTGGCAGACCGACCGAAGAGTCCGACCATTTGACTCTGACGCTTTCGGGGCAGGATTGTGGTGTCGACACGATTTTGAGGGTGTCAATGATGTCAAATGGTGCCGCGAGTGCCAGCATGGTGTCGAGAGTGCCCGGAGTGCCAGAAGTGTGCCAGCAGGGTGCCGCGGGTGCCAGCAGGATGCCGCAGGTGTCGAGGGTGCCCGGGGTGCCCGGAGTGCCCGGGGTGTCCGGGATGCCCGGAGTGCCGGCAAGGTGTCGAGGGTGCCCGGAGTGCCAGCAAGGTGCCTGGAGTGCCAGCAGGATGTCGAAGGTGTCGATGATGTCGAATAGTGCCGCGGGTGCCAGCAAGGTGTCGAGGGTGCCAAGGGTACCCGGAGTGCCTGGAGTGCCACCAGGGTGTTCAGGGTGCCAAGGGTGCCCGGAGTGCCAGCGGGTTGGTAGCCTAGGCCCATAGTTCAACATCTATCAAGATCGTAGCTCGGATCCATAGCGTAGCGTTGCGTCACACCTCTTAGACTGCTACTCGGATCCACAACGCGGAACCGCCCAACTACAGTAACTTACAGCACTAGATTCGTACTGCATTCTTTTCGATATGTCATCAGGACGCCCAGTCTTCTTGCACTCTTGCCATTCCTCACCAATCTTTGAGCTTGTGGGTCATTGGGCTGCTCAGTCGATCATACCCAGTCATGGCATTTAACCCGTCGACTAGTAATTGTCCTGTGTACCCGTGTCGCTCAACCACGATCACGGTACGCCTGGTGTCGACGGAATACAACTTCTAGTTTTTGGTCTCAACAAAACGAGCCGCTGCTGGCCAGAGTTTCGGCAAGCTGACCTCAAAGTCCAACTTAAACGAGCAAGTCTTTGCCTCAATGGCCGTGTCATGGACAATCATAGCATGGGCAATCTCTAAACAAGGATCTGTAGGTACCGGCAAAGTGATGCGCCAGAGCGTAGGCGTATTGATCAAACCGACCCTCAGGGAGCTTCATAGTGTCTTGTGTTTCTAGCATGTCACAGTTGTATAAGTACGACAAGACTCAGCAGATCTGGCATCACCCTGCCGTGGTATAGAATCTGATCTACTCGAGCATGGAGCGAGAACTTGTGCCCAATCGTGGCTCCCGATGGTGTCGGATAGAAGTATCTCCCACAAGACTTCATTGCAAAGCTATGAATCAGCACCACACGCGGAAGCCGGACGCTTCGCCTGCGGCACTGCTAGCACCGGTCCTTGAATCTAATCCTGAAACCGCTTGCTCTCATGCGAGAGCGACTGAATACAATCGCTCGAATCGTCGAGACGCTCTGACTACCGTCTATATAGTACTTAAGTTTACTTCTTCATGGCTGCTAACTGCGATCCGAATCTTTGGTATGCGTCCATTGCCTCGTTAAGAAGGTCTGTTTTTCTCTGATCAAGCATCGAGCTGACCTTTTCGCAACCTGTGATCGCACTGAGACAGCTCTGCCTGAGTACTTCGAGCTGTCGGGCACCACCCTTCACCAATCTAGGCATTGCTTTGAGTTGATCCTCCGTCAGCTTTTTGCGTGCTGTTATGAAGCATTCCGTAAACTCATCCGCAGAAGAGGGCATGCTGAGAAACCACTTGCACATCTTGTCCAGCTTGTTGCGTTCTTGTTGTCTCTTCTCTAGTATCGAGGCTTGCACATCTGATAACTCAAGCAAGAGTCGGATCTCTTCAATGCAAGCTGTTACATGCGACATCGCTACGCTGACCGCGTTTGCATCGTATATCTTGCGCTCTATGGTAGCGGCCTGTGGACTCTTGCAGTCGGTCGGCTTTGTGATGCTGGCAAGATAGCTTGTTATCCACGCGCGAGGCGGGTCGCTCTTGTTGCAGAAATATGTAGCCAGGAGCCCGCGCCAGAGCTTTGGGGTGATGGCCTCGACCGGCCTGCCGTGTAGTAGGTGTAGGCCCACTGCGATGATAAAGATACCGCAGTTGATGCTGTCGTTTTGGCGTACCGAAGGGAAAGGGTTGTTTTCAATGGTTGCCTCCTCGTGCCACAACCCACGACTGGTAAGGAACCTCTGCACAATACTCAAGGCGAGCTCGTTGCACTTCCTGTTACCCATGGGATCGTATACGAGGCAGCGCTTATGCTTGCGATCATACACAACCAAGGTCCAGTGTGACATGCTGGGTAGGTGCACCGGTAACAGCAACTTTTTTGGGGGATTGCTCAAAAAGTCCTTGTGTTTTGACACGGCCGTCTCGGAACGGTCTACTGATGAGACGAGGTGGGTATTGGCCACATACCAGGTTGTCGGATCGGGGT
Source organism: Graphiopsis chlorocephala (assembly GCA_022828445.1). Classification (NCBI taxonomy): domain Eukaryota; kingdom Fungi; phylum Ascomycota; class Dothideomycetes; order Cladosporiales; family Cladosporiaceae; genus Graphiopsis; species Graphiopsis chlorocephala. The sequence goes on along the minus strand of JAIZZJ010000017.1, from coordinate 145,377 downwards.
TGAAGACTTCCAGCACCTGATTGATGCAATCATCGTTGATCCATTGGTCCTGAGCGAGCAGATCGGCAGCCCGTTTCATCGCCTGGTCGTCGAGGAAGTAATGTTCTTCCTTTACTGGACCATCATTATTGATTGGCTTCTCGGACTCGCGTTTGCGTTTAAGAGTCTGGGGAGTTTGCGGGTCTGTCGTGGATGCGCGGGAAGACATGGCGTTTCCGAATCCGGGTATAGGAGAAGTGGGTGGAGTGGGTGGCTTTTGACTTTGCATGGTGACTGCCGGACCACCCGACTTGCAGGAAGTATGACAGCGCGATAGATGTTGAGCCCAAGCTGTGAGAAGCCCGAAAGACACAATGGCGAGCTGGCGAGAACTCATGGAACACAGTCGACTTCGACTTATAGCAAGGTCCTGCGTACGATGTACCAACGCACAGACACCAGGGCTCGCTGGCGTATGTTTGGAGCCAATGGAAGTCAATTTTGGCGGCATCTGCTACGTACACTGTTACGGATATTTGCTAGAGGCCACTATCGGTCTTAGGTATGCGCTTCGGGATGGTTGAGGCTCAGATTGTTCCAAGAACGATTTTAACGCTGGTGGTACTTCATAATGCTGCGCGAGTGAGTTACCTTGGTAGTCAGGATGGAGAAATCGAAATCGGAACGACCGTTTTACATAACGTCATGACAACATCTTCATCTTAACAGAACCTTGTGCCAGCGACATTTGTCGCGATTGTATTGATATGCTTCAAATTATCCGTATTGAGTTTTTGCGCCGGTAGGACCTACAGGGAATAGGCATCGCTATCGATAATCATAGAGGACAACCTTATGGGACAATCGATAGTCAGGCAGGTTTGTGCGATCCGAATCCCGCCCTGGGGAATTCCTGATTCAATCCATGTGCATCGTGCGAGTAACAATCCATTAGACACGAATTGCTCACGCCGCCGATATAGAACCAAAGCATGGCCGGGTGAGTTTTAGCCTGAAGTCATTCTGCACCAAGGTGCGATCAGCAAGCCGTGGCCACCCATCTCTCAAGTGTGGTGGATGCCAAGCGATATGGGACGATCGTACTCGATGGCTGCACTCGACCTCCAGACAAGCCTGATCAAAGAGATTAATGCATCTCATGAACGAATAGGAAATGCTTCGAAATTGGAAAGATTCAAAGGCTTGACTGTCTGGTCTCGCACCTGAATATTCATGCAGCGACGTCCAAGAATTCTCGATTCGCCACTTCACCAGTCGCAACGTCGCAGCGGTCGATAGATCACGCGAAGATACTGTCATCTATCTCGATGGTGCCATCCCTTTGCCAGATCCTCAAGCACATGAGACAGGCCTCTGTCTCATCGTGAAGCTCCTCTTCTTTCAACGAGTAGTCTTTTGTTAGCCGAGTAGATCTGATCTCTGCCCCACCAGCCATGACAGGCACCGAGTATATGTCAAGTGCCATAGCGGCAAGTTGAGGCCGCCTCCTTCTCATCCTCACCCAGTAGCAGACGGGAGACTCCGTTGATTCGTATGACTTGTCCGGCAATTCTCTCTGGTATTCTTTAAATTGATCGACACCCGATGCTTCTTCATCAGACCATTCATCTGGGCCACAGGTGTCGTCACCATTTGCTACTCTCGAGATTAAATGCGAGCGGGCTACCGTGTCGCTGTAGTTGCTTCGCCAATACTCGCTCAATGCCTCTCTCGTGGTGCTCAGTCGATCTCCGCAGTCTTTCCACTTGGCCTCGAAAAAACGCCATTTAATTCTAGGGTGCAAGACTACTGCAGCAACGTGTTGCCGCGAAGTGTCTCACAAAAATCTCGAATCTGCTGCAAAGCAGCGTCGAGGCGTGCGTTGAACTCACACTGCACGAAGACATGATCGACGTTGATGTTGAACCGATCTCGTACAGCTGTAGGGTCCTCGACTTGCGTTGTCCCGCCAGATGATTGCGTGGCTGTACCATTGTGACCTGTTCCCGCTACGCGATCCTGTCCTGCAACAATGATGGAGCCACCATGCTCCACATCCCGTGGTCGCGCCGGGATGGCTCGCTCCTCGTCTTGTGGAAGCTCGTGCCGGCGACTCTGATCGGGGCAATCCAGCAGAGCTTCAAACTGGGGCAACACTTGCCAGATCGCTCCCAGGCTTTCTTTTTCTCCTTGAAGGACTTCCACTGTGTTCCCGATGCGCTGTAGGATATCGTGGTAGACTTTGAGAACTTCCCACTCGCGAGAAGCTAGGCAATCTCGGGTGATAGAGGGCTGTGATGTGTCTTGGCCCTCCATTTGTGTCTTGGCCCTCCATTTCCTTTTATGCAAAGCCGATCGCAGGTGGAGTGCTCTCCCGATGGAATCTTTCATGGATTTCCATGTCACACCCTTGTCTTGTAGCAACTTCGAGCTCTCGCCTTGTCCCAGCGACGTTGTGCCTGCGCACGAGCGCCGCTGTATGTCCGTGAACCGTTCCTCTCGTTGGAAATATCTTTTGATGTAGTTGATGATGTTGTGTAATTTTCCGTATGGTCCTCTCTTTCGCCAAATGTCCGTTTGCTCTTTCTCGTTATTTCCTGCGGCAACAAGCTCACCCTGTTGCAACACATCCAAGCAGAATCGATTGCGCAAGAGAGTCTAAGAGATCAGCAAAACATTGTAGCCTCCGATCATTCCCAGCAGGATGGCAAGAAAATGCAGCCAAGAATGCACAGCCTGTACTGTTGCGCACGTCGTTCGTGGCAACGTATCCCAGTGACCGCCCTAAATGATGTTCATCAATGATCGCACTGACCATGTCTGCAGCACTGAAGGTGGTATGTCCGTTCTGCCTTCTTGGCATACCCACCAACATAATCGTTGGTCTGCCGCTGTGGTCAATGAAATAAGTGCGGACGCCGAGCAGTTCGGCCCTACCGCCTGAGGTATGAGTCATCAGCGACATCGACACTTTAGTCGCGGCCGATGTCAGAACATCTGCGGCGATGCTGAGCTGTTTGTCGTATGTTTTCTTGATCCACGAGGAAACGGCTTCGAGTGGTGGCATACGATTCTGAGGACTCGCATAAGTAATCAAAAGTTGCAGATGCGTAGGGTCAAGGCCTGGCAGTGGAACTTCGTCGGCTATGATGCATTGCAAGTACATCTTCCAGAAGCCGAACGAACTGGAAAGAACAGGTAGCGCACTGTTGCTACAAGTGCGTTTGTCGTACACGTTCATGTAATTCGTACACGTTCATGTAATTGTCCAGCTTGCGCTTTTTATCGTTCTGGCCCAAATGTAGTCTTGAACCCCTAGCACTGATGCCATATTTCTCTCTCATGTGTCCTTTCGCTCGTGTCGTGGATTTACTGGATTTGAACCAATGCTGTTCTGGACTGGAATCACCGTGGCACAACTTGCAAAGCCACAACTCTTCACCATCTGCGTTCCACACTTTCCAGCCATGGTTTTGCGTCCAGACCCAGCATTGTGTTTCCTCATGATCGTTTTGAGAATTTTTGAAACCTTCTTCCCTCGGATTCTGCTAGAAAAGGCCTGAATAGCCAGAAACGTAAATTCCCTGAGAACGACTTTGGTCTTCAGGGTCGGCGCCTTGAAAACCAAGGGCCGGTTTGTTGTGGGAGCAGGGAATGTCTCCTTCGCTATGAGTACCCAATACTTCTGGAACACGATCCGTACACGGCGAAGGCATCATGTAGCCTGCCATAACGCAAGGAGCGTCTGAAGACTTCTAAGCTTAGGTAACGCAAGATCCTTGAGGATGACCGGAGTGCCCGGAGTGCCAGCAGGGTGCCGCAGGTGTCGAGGGTGTTGAGGGCGTCGATGATGTCAAATGGTGCCACGAGGGCCAGTCAGGTGTCGAGGGTGCCAGCAAGGTGCCGCGGCTGCCAGCAGGGTGCCCAGAGTGCCAGCAAGGTGTCGAGTGTGCCAAGGGTGCCCGGAGCGCCCGGAGTGCCAGCAGGGTGCCCAAAGTGTCGAGGGTGCCCTGCCCGGGGTGTCTGGGGTGCCAGCCGGGTCGTAGCCCAGGCCCATAGTGCAAACCCTCCCAAGATCGCAGCTCGGATCTAGAACTATAGCGTAGCGTTGCGCCACGCTTCTTGAGACTGTTAGTCGGTCCACAGCGGGAAACCGCCCAACTACAGTGAATTTATCTTACTTGATTCGTGTCTTGTCATCTCATATCCAGGACGCCCAGTCTTCTTGTACTTCATTTTCAAGCTTGATATGGTCGATTATCCCTATCACGATATCATAAATAACCACCGAACCTCGTGCCAAAACCAGCGGCATTATGCTATCCGAGGAGTCTCTCTGACAAGATCTTAAGCTGAACCACAAAATTCCTTACTGCAAGCTACAAGACATGAACACAGGCCGAACTCTGATGTAGGCAATTCCAAGAGACACCTACGACGTTTCACACAAGATCATTAAGTCTGCGGCCTTGCAACTCCCGCCGACGCAGTACTCCCCTCGCCTTATCGCGGTTTCGACTTTTGGCTACTTGTCGTAGGCTTGCTGTACCTTTGCCTTAGATGGAGGATCGCTTTCATGGCATTGCAATGAGTTGGGTTTTCGCATCGATTATCAGGACGCAGGCTGTCCACGCTGGACGGCACAAACGTGGTCATGATCTCGATGTCGAACAAGGAACACATCTGATCATTGACAATTGTCGAGGCCTGGATACGATCTCCTCGTGCCACCTACAGATCGATCATCGGAGCGCCGACCTGCTCGGGTCTTGCAAGCGCGAGAGCTCGATCATCAGACGGAAAAGGTAAACCGCCTGATCAACGGGCCGCAATGCCCGCAAAGACCATTCTCGACCTCTTTCTGCCATTTGTGCGGCTATCTGTTGACCTTCCTCCTCGTTCACCAGATATCTCACGACCTCTGGCAGATCTTCCACGCTTAAGGAGATCGGCACGTAGTGCTGCCAAGGTTGCAATCGTTCATCGTGCCACTCTCGAAAAACTGTCTGTTTTTCAAAGGTAGAGAACGAGAATTTAGCAAACGGTAGAATCTTCCTGAGTGGCCGTTACCGTCCAGGTCGAATGTAAGAGTGTATCTGAACGCTTCTCTCCGAGGCTCAACATCGTGGATATCGAAATAAGCGCGGACCGTCTCTTCCATGGTCGGATCCGCGCACTGGACGATGCCAGTGAAATGTACGTTGTAAAGAGACTGGTCGAGCGTGCTTGAGTTGTACCCTTCCCACATCACACTGCCTCTCCGACGCTGGAGGTACACGCGGGGCTTATGCTCGAGGTCGTTGGTCACACCGACCAATCGTTGTCGATGATCTTGCTTCCAGCCTTGATCGCCTGCTTGCTGAAAGCTTCCGGTCGTTGATCCAGCCCAATAGAGTCCCGCGGTCTTGTTGTCCCAGTGCATGTCCTCAGACTCGTCATAAGTAAACGCGCTGTTGGAATACGCCGCGGCCGGAAACGGTATGTCTCCCATGGTGGATAGTACTGCGGGCGACAGGATGGGCACGAGCGAGCTTGTGGTCAAGAGATTCGTGGGGGACCTCCAAATGCCATGCATAGTGCTGTACTCCGGGTGACGGCAAAGGTCAACTTCGTCAGACTTGTCGGTGTAAAAGGCAGGGCCGGTCGTTGCAGATCCACGGATAGAAGGGGGAGATCGATTTGCACCGAAAGAGCTATCGCGGTCGCAAGTGGCGGTCATCTCGCTCCAGACTTCTTGATGCGAGAAATCCGTCCAGTCTGGCAACACAATATCTTCGCGGTCGCGCGCTAGGCCGCCGCCGTTGCCTCGCAGAACCCTTGGCTCGTCCAATGTATTGATAAGAATATCGACTTCTGGAAGATATTGTGAGAGCTCTGGCTCCTGGAGTAACCGCAACAACTCAGCCCCCAGAATTTTGCAGCCGGCTGAGATTATATCGTCCGACGGGCGGCAGTGCGATATCAATGGACCGTTGTCGCGTACGTGGTCCAGGGCTCGTTTCACTTCGAGCCCGCTCAAGCCCCAGAAAGGTGATAAAGCATCGTTGAGGATGTCAAACTCGTCTATTATCACGGACTCGTGTCTCACGGCGTACTCGTACCAGATCTTGAACCCTGGCGGAGGGTCTCTCCGGTATCGACGCAAATATTCTGAAGCAGCCATGTCGAAAGTTGTAGATTGATTGGCGAGCAGCTCGCTGAACTCTGCCTCCGCTTTGCGAAAAAGTGCCTTCACCGGATGTTCCACCATCGTGACCGAAGTGCCCTTGAGGTCTAGGGGGTCGACAACTCCGCTGGAAAAGGTCGGGAGTTGCGTTGAAAGAGAGGACGACCGCAAGAAGAGCATCAGAGCCATCAGATTGATTGTCACCCACAGGGCTAATAGAATCAAGTTCTTAGAGTCTGAACACTGGCGAGTGGTCATGCTGGGGCTGCAAAGTCAAAACGCTGTCGCAAGGGTGAGCCGTAGGTCCGGTCTGGGAACAAGAATGCATAACTCCAGCGGTGGCAGATAGAATAACTGACTGTTGGCTTTGGTGGGCGATTCGCTGAAAACTGAGGACTGTCATGAGCACATGCAATACGGAGAGAGCAATGGTCTGAAATAAGACCTGAATCCCGTGGGGTCATATAACTACACTACCTTGTCGTAAGGATGGTCCGAAACTCACCAGCGGTACACAATAGCCCTATCGAATGCAACTCATTGCGAGCTTTCCGGGACGAGGCACACCAATCTCGCATGTCTCTGAATGGCTGTCATCGCATGCTCTGACAACGAGCTTCCTGCCCTAAGCGATTCTTCCCAAAAAAAAAAAAAAAGCATGCCCATACTCACGCAATGCATTTGCGAGCACTGCGCTGGCCTAGACTCAGCATGATCGACCCCGAGTTGAGGCAATCAGCCTGCGTGGCAAACTTGTGAGTCGCAGCAATGTTGGTGGTGACGCATATGATACGAGCACGCCACCTCGCTGAGGAGTACTTCAACATCGTCAAGTCTTGCCGTAGCAGTCAGCTTGGAAGTACAGTATCGCTGTTACAGTAGCGAACATGACGGCCACTGCGACCTTGTGGTCCGTGGTGACTACAGCGGCTGTACGTCTGCGAGGGCTTGACCAATGACGAAGAGACGTGGCTCCGTCTCCAAGAACGTGCAAGGTCGGCCACGAGGGACAAGGCGCGGTGACGTGGTAGGATTGAGGCAGAGGTTACTCGCAGACATGGGTGCACGAGCCAGGGCCGGTCCTCGAAAACTGTCCGGCCCCGGGTCCATGCGTCGAGCGGGCTGACAGGGCTGCGGTAGACGTAACTTGACATTATCTTCGCCTGCGTGGAGTTCAACTCTCACTGGGAGGGATAAGACGCGATGGACATTCGTTGCAGGCAGAGATCAGTGAAGCGCGACATGGTGCAGCCTCTCAATGCCCGGGCGACGATCGTACCGCAGCGGTCTCCTAGAGCAGTTGAGACCGTGGCGTAGTGTCTGGTTGCAAAAGCGTCGAATTGGCGAAGCGGACCAATGCAAAAGCCGCAACGAGGAGGACGATGCGATGCTGTAGGGGGCTCTGTGTAAAGACGGCGGCCCAGAGGCGAGAATGAAGTTTGGGTGGAGGTTTGCGTGCGGTGTAGAGAGACAAGCGCGTGGCAAGTGAGGGAGACCTTGGACAATCGTCTCAGGGTCAACAGCGAAGCCGAGTGAATGTGGAAACGTCCCGCCCTTGACTGGTGGGAACAGGGCCGTACCGCAGTACCAAAAAGGCGGCTCCCTAGTTTATTTTAGTGTCGCAGGCCGAGGCGCTTTGGCAATCGAGGCCGCACGTTGCAATATTGACTTGCCAAGAGACTGAGTGCAAAGGCCTGTTCTCCTAGACGCGCCCCTGAACAAAACAACAATCTCTCCAATCACCAAAGCCTTTGATGACGAGGTGTCGCCTTCTCGTGCGATGTAACGCACTGCGAACGACACACACGGTCGGTTCTACCGAACGAGGACTAGTGTGCACAAGGGTCTACCGGCTCGTGCACGCTGAGATGTCGGCTCCACACCCAGTCACCAGATTCCCAGCCATCCCTTGTTACGAGGATGCACAGCCCTCAAATTACGGCTTGGGAAGCAAGTGATACGGCTTGGGGGTCCGTTGCCCAGCTTGTCTCTTTCACTTTGCTTTCCTCTTCACGGCTCATGTTACCCAGAAGCATTGCGTATCGTACAAACTTTCGTCATGTCACTTGCTGAACCAGTCCACGCCATCAGTAAAACCCTGGATTTCTGGCGACCACTCCCACACGCTTCACGTATGCTACAAACAGACGCGCTGTCCAACAACATGCTGTCGTTTCATGGCACAGCTTTGTGCCAAACCGGGGCTCTCCACGCCGCAGGTCTTGGATGAAAGCACTTCTCGAGCTGCGACGCGACATCAGGCCGCTGTAGCGATTGTCCATTCCGCGTGATCCAATCGAGACATATGCGATCATTACCACAATACTGTACTACAGTACTACATGAGTGATATTTAACCAAGCCTCCGGTCCCTCTCCAACCGTGCTATCTTGAGTGAGTATGTTTCGACCCATGTTGCTCTAGATTTTGTTGACACCTGCGTGCGCTCTCACGAATACTGAACCTACTACCTTTTCCAGCCATCCTGCCTTCCTCGAGGCGTCACAGACTTTAAGCATCGGACTGCCCTACCGTACCTCGCGTGAGATCCCGAGCATTCCTCCTTCTCTGCTGTCTCCCTTTTCGGAACCCTCGAAAGACTAGAAGCTGAGAAGCAAGCCATGCACCGCACCAGACAGAAGGCCGTTGGAGAACGCACTCGCTCGCCCGATACTGGAACCAGGACTCTGACATGGCGCGAGATTTCGCACTGGCAGCGGGACAACAAGCACATAACCAGTGGCTATCGCCCTTGCGTCCCAGACTACTCGAAGACTCTCGCCAGCTTGGAGTTCCTGCACAACGAGACATGCAACATCTACACCCATCTTGTCGGAGCCCTACTCCTGCCGATAATTGCAAACTGCTCTATGGCCGCTTTCTCGCAGCCTCAGTTCTCTGCCGTACAAGGGATGGACTATGCGATGTTCGTGATCTTCTTCTCGAGTGCGGAGTGCTGTCTGGTCTTGAGCACTATACACCTTGTCCGATCATACTCTCGCAACGTCGAACAAATGTGGCTTCGAATGGATCTGCTCGGAATTGTCATTGTCACAATGGGCACATTTGTTCCGAGCATTTTTTATGCTTTCCCATGCCATCCGAAATCGCAAAGACTTTACTGGACGATTGTGGGTCATCTCAGTCATTTATCCGCCATCATATATTGGTGCTTACATTGTACTGATGTCAAGGTAGACCACAGCCTTAGGATTTGCCGTTGCAGCTGTGATCTGGATTCCTCGTTTGCGACACTGGAGGACATTGAGGACATGCGCCTACATCGCTTTCGGGGCCTCGTCTTTTGTTCCAATGCTGCACGGCATTCAATTATACGGGCTCGAGTACATGCTCCAATACTCGGGGATGAGATGGTATTTGCTTGCGCTAGCCTTGTATGGCGGCGAAGTTGGACTGTACGTGGTATGTTTGCGTTTATCCTCACTGCGATTTTATGTCTCCCCCGAATGATCTGACCTATTTCCGCAGTTCCGAGTCCCAGAGCGCTTCGCGCCTGGCAAATTTGACATCTGGGGAAGCTCGCATCAGATCTTTCACGTCACAGTTTTGTGCGCCGTGTACACACATACAGTCGGCCTGATGCATGCATTCGCCGCTTGTCGTACATTGAAGCTGTGCGACATTCATGCTACTCAACAGGGGCTTTGATAAGCCCACACAGATTATCAGCGTCTGATGTGGTTGATCTGACCGCGAGAAGTTTACGAGACACGACGATAACCGGCGTGGCCGTAATTTGCAGAGGAAAGGGTTGTGCTTCGCTAATGCGACTTTCAAGACTCACAATATCAATGCGTCACGAGGAAGCAGCAATAGCTTCGATGCGCGCGTGAAAAGTGCCCTTGAACATGACGAGTTCAGCAAATGGCATTTCACGACCGGCACGTCGACTCACCTGTAGTGAACAACGTGAGTCAAGCCGAAACGGGACACCTAGCACAAATTGACCGTTGGCTCGGCCAATCTCCGAAGCGCGGACCGTTGATGGGTGGACCCAAGAGATGGGTCGAAGATGGAGGTTTGCCCTTGCCATCCGCGCCCTACACTCGATCATGCCATAACCCTTGGAAAGTTTATAAAAGCACATGCCCAGAGTCGCTCTTGGATAACATCCGGCTCCCGGCTCGTGCAGCTCACAAACAATATGCCAAGAGATCTTCAAAGAGTTTGTTTCTTCTCTTCGCAGACATTCTTTCTCTTTCTTCCCCTCCTGCATGATGAATATCCCACGGGAAACGATCCTGTGCGGTCCACCGAAAGGCGGCGCTTGCGGTCGACATCCTCCCATTTGACCGTCCTCGTGAAGAACTAACTTACTCTGTCTCACCCGAGCAAGCTCGCTTAAGGCCTACATACTATTTCATGCCGTCCCGCCCGAGACTGTCAATTCGGATCATTTGAGTTCTTTGGACAATGATCAGACAATTAGCATAGAGACCCTGTCTCCGCGTCTGTAAACAAAATAACGAGCCGGTTGGGGGCACTACGTGCGGCGTCGGTCGGAGTGGACTGTGGAAGCTTCTCGCTTACATTGTCATTTTTTGTGTCCTGTTAATGTGGTTGTCGCTTGACCTTGTGGCTAGACCCTTCACTCGCCCGATACAACGAGGCGACAACAAGCGCTACTGGAGCACCACCCCATAGTGGACTTGCTACTGTACGTACCACTTGCACTCTTCTCCACTTGCCTGTGATGACCATAGCGAGCTGCCAGTGACTTATGTCCTGCAATGCTGATCAGTGCCGCCTGTACGCACATTTCGACTCGGGCGCATCATGCTCCAACTTCCTAGAGGCATTTGCAACAACCAGTGGCGAAGCTCTCGACCTCCGACGATCCTGGTTCTTTCTCCGCGCAATCTGGCCATGGGTCCCAAATTGGCATCGTATTTATAATGCTCGACATATAACCTTCACTGCACCCTCTGGATCGCTATCTCTGTACAGGCGTCGCGTCATTCCACGATGTCCATTCTTTCAACAATATCTGTCCGCTACCCTAAACTCTTCGTGGGTTTCCTAAACGAGGAACCCATCTTCAATCCTCATTATGTCAAGACCCGGGTCGAGTCGGAGGACGCCGTGTGCAGGTAATCCTCCTCCTAAGGACAGTGATGTGAAGCAAGTGTCTGACCACGACAAGCGCGTGTGAGTTTTCTCCGCCGCAAAAGAAAGCAGTCCAGGAATGTGATTTTGCCTACTTCGCGGCCATCATGGCTCCTTTCGCCGACGAATGCAAATTTCGCGCGATTTGCGACTGGGGCAATTGGATTTTCCCCTATGACGATCTCTTCGACAACGGAACAATGCGCAGCGACTACGACCAGGCTGCTGCCGCAATGGACATATTGATAAAGAGTTTTGACGACTCTCACAAGCACCAGTCCGAACATGCACTGCAGACCGGCAGCGTGTCTGTCACCAGACTCGCCCGTTTCCATGAAAGCATTTGGAATGCTATCAAGTCAAGCGCTCCTTCTGGTAATCGCTGTTCTGCCCCGACGTATATCTAGTAGGGCTGACGATCAGACAGACACCAAGCATAGGTACACGACCGCGATGAAGCAATATTGCGCAGGCACTCTGGCTCAAGTCCAGCAAGCCACCCTGCTTGGCCTCAAGCATTCCGACGAAGTTCTTCTCAGACGTCGCCAGTCGGTCTGTGTCTTACCATTGTTCGCCCTGGTCGAGTTTGCGCACGACATAGATCTACCGGACGAAGTGCACGACCGAGACGACATCAGAGACATCCGAACACTCGGCGTAGACATCATCGTGCTTCACAACGATCTCATCTCTTACCACAAAGAAGAGTTGGAGGGGGTGCCGCACAATATGATTGCTGCATACAGGGAATCCGGCAAGACAGCTCAAGAAGCAGTCGACCTCGTTGGGTCCGACATAGAACGGCGGTCTTCGCTTTTGGAGAGTGCCATCAAACAAGTCTCGCGTTGGGAATCTCCGTGGCAGCGCGAAACCATGCGATATGTGCAAGGCGTTAGGGACGTGATAAAGGCGAATTTGTATTGGAGTTTGCATTCGGGCAGGTTCTTGACGGATGAGCAAAAGATCCGTCTGTTTACCACTGACATGGTTGAGGTTTCGGAATCGCCCTTCCACTTCTTTGAGAGCAGACCCATCACCAAGTCTACGGAGCCATGGTCTGTTATGGGTTTAGACATTCCCAAAGCAGCCGAGGCGATTCCAGGTCACTATGGTATTGTGCAATAGAACGAGTGGAGAAACAAGGACGGAAGATAGGACCATGGCATTGGGTGTTTTGAGGAAGTGGATGATTGGTAAGAACGGAGCGATACTGCGTATACGGTACGGTACAGTGCATAAATGCCTTGTCCAGGCATTCAGGAAGAAAGAAATTACAACCTCAGCCTTGCAATTCATCACTACTATGTGGTCTGCCCAAATAGCTCAAGTTGCCAATCCTCATCTCCTGCGATCTCTCATCCTACCGCCACAAGGCCGTCACCGTCTCCCGACCCGTCGCCATCGGTTCTGTAGCCTGACTAGTTCTGGACGCGTGCCTGTATTGTTGTCGGAGTTCAATTTGAACTTGGGCGTGCCGTTGATGTCAAGGTCCAAAGCGCGCCGTCTGCTTCTTTTGGGCGGAGATATCCTGGGCTCTACAGGCAATCCTGCCGATCTCGTTGATCTCCGCCGTCTTTGTCTAGCTTCGGAGGTAATTTGACTGTGTGGTTGGAATGATAAGTCTAAAGTTCCGACTACCCTGCCATCGCTACTTCCGTGTGCTCTTGAAAGTTCAGGCTTTTTGCGAGTCAACTCTTGAAGCTCCTGCCTGTGTCGCGCGCATCGATCTTCGACGGCACCTATCCTTGCATGCAAGTTGCGCGCTTCAAGCGAACCCCTAGAGTTCGAAAGAGTCGTGCTTGTTCCAGAGAAACTAGGATCCTGCCGTTCTGGTCCGGGTTCTTCCTGCCTACAACCAACATTTGTTGGATGAAGAGATCTGTTTCTCATCACTAGTGACACATCTCCAATCAAGTGGCTGGGGTATCCCGGTAAGTCCGCAGTATTGGATCCACAAGAGTCTGAAGCTAACGATCCTTCGGAATCATCCCTGTCGAGAATGCAAGGATCAGAGACGTCCAGCGACCAGTTCGGCTCTCTCAAGATCGACAGCACTGCGGCAAATATTGCCGTCGTCATAACCGAGCTCTAGTACGAGAGATGGTCTAGGAAATGTCCGCGTAGTGTAGACGAAGGTAAGAGGAGCGATTGTCGGTAATCGCTTTAGTGGCGGTCGGTAGAACAAATCGCACCTGCCTCGGAGTAACTTCTGATCTTTTATGATGACAACTTTAATTCCTCTGGGTCAGGCAAAGTGCGGGCGCATAGAGGCAAGTAGGGTCCGAGATGAAGGGGGGGAAGGGGGCTAGTTGCAATCGAAATGCGTGACGTTGTCGACTGAAGATAGGTCACTGGAATTCATGTACAGTAAAAGAGTGGAGTGCTCTTTTCGTTTCTCGAAATTCTTGCGAGCTGTTGAGTCGCCACCGACTGCACCATATAGGACTTCTTTAGAAAAAGGTTGAGAATTTAATCGAATGCCATGTGCGGTACTGCACAGCATGGTCTCGCCAGGTGTCATTTGCTCATAAATATAGCACTGACCGGTCGCTCGCGCTCAACACTCGCGAATCGTATGAAGAACGCATACCAATATCACCTCAACCGTGCAAGGGCTTCAGCAATGCCATTTGGCATTTTCGACAAATTTCGTTGGAGTGGATCCGCATTTCAGTTTGAAAAGCCACAATCACAATTCGATGCTGCAATCTGCTCCGCCCTTCTGGCTCCCGATGTCCTCCAACACGTATCATCGAGCGGACTCGAGCATGTCAGCGGTGGTTGTTGGCCGGAGGATCGAAAAGCATTGGCGAACACTTCTCAGTACTCATCCAGACCTGGCCATCCGAGACCACGCCGTTCGAGTTGGCATCGCTCTCATTGCTCAAGCTATGAACAAGAGGAGCATGTCGGTTCCTCTGACGTCAAGAAAGCAGTTTTCGATGCTGATCTAGTATGGACAAACCGCGTCGGCGTAGAGACCTTTCGATCCCATACACCCTATTTCCCTCCAAGGCACCAGCATACACAAAAGCGGTATGGCCCTGCAATGAACAATTTTGCTTGTGTAGAGTCTCGAACCCCTTGCTGTGGTCCGAAGCATAAACGTCTGGAACGGTCGTCGGCGATAGACTGTGATACGTCGGAACGAGACGACTCAATGCAGGGTTTCAGGACCCAGGAGAATCCAAACGTGATACGGAGGACTGACAGGCAAGAGGCGATGCGCGACAGCGGTGTCGGCAGCGATACCGAGCCAGCGCTACACTCACTGTCAGACGAGCGGATTTCGGCCAACACATCAACAGATACTCTCTCTGTTACAGGATCATCGGCCATTTTGAGCCCTGCGATGATGCCCAGAGTTGTCCGTGCCAGAGCGACGGCAGACGAAAGTTCCGATTGCGACAGCATGGGTTCTTGTTCGGCGTTTTCTATCGAGGCAGATGAGATGATCCAAATGCAGTCACATGCTTGGAGAGATCTTTTCCGAGATGTCTGGCACAAAGCCCGATCGATACGTGGGATGAAAGGTCAGAAGGCAGGCGGCTCTTTTTAAAAAATAGATCCATTAGCTGAGCACAACATCTTGCGATGGAGCCAAAACGCAGCCGTGTCACTTCGTTTGACCATTCTTTTCAATTGACTTCCTGGAGAAAGAAGCCATTCGAATCTTCTTCTGCATAATCCCTCCTTGTCAATCTTGCTTCGCCATTCGTGCCACTAGGAGAGGTTAGACTTTCGGCTTGTGGCGTGAAATGACACACCCAGGTTCGTATGGCCTCCTGTCACAACAAGACATCATGTAACCATCTTCATACACTGGATCGTTCATCAAGCGAAGATCCAAAGGATCGCCGTGGCAGTCAGGATCATGATCTCTCCAGGTCCCCGAATCATCGTCAACTTCTAATTCACCTGTTGCAATTTCGAGCAACGTCAGCGCTGACGAAATGACTAGGTTGTCGGAATAGTGTGCTATACTCACCATCATGGTATCTACACGAGCCCATCTCGTTCAGTTCAACGTCAAAATGCGTGTGACATTTGCGGCAGAGTTCAAATGCTTTGCGTTTTCTTTTTCTGGACCCAGAGATCGGACGGCGAACAGCATTGTCGATGACCGGACGGGAGTCCTCGAGCTCACGCCAAATCCTGATCAGGAGCTTTTTGAGCTCTACAACGGACATGCCTTCAATCGCTTGTCGAATGGTTGCCCTTCTAGGTGGTGGAGTAGGCGAGCCTGACGTCTCACGATCGACATCGCTAGGGATCTCTACATAGGTAGTTAGTTGCAACGACTGTCAATCTTCTGAGCCAAATGTTATGTATACCATAGTCCGAGCATATTTCGGGAGAGTCAACCATCTTGGTAGAGGGGAAAAGGGACCTGTCTCTATTTCTGCGATGAGCATTGCTTCAGGGACTGTCTCATCGTTTAAAGAGAATAGCCAGATACGACGTCGTTTCCAAGTACATGACTTCCAGGAACACTGGAAGGTTTCGCAAATCTATAGAGTACTTGGAGCAGTCGATTCGGTCTCCCGGACACTGTAAGCAGCGAGGTAGTTGCGTGACTTCCTTCTTCGCTCGATGATTTGGATACTACAGTACTAAGTTTACACTATACAGAACTGCTGACTGCTCGCCTGACAAGAGAAGAAGCCGGTCTCTAGCATTGTGACAGGGTGTGGTCACATGGTCGCCTTGTGTCGGATTACAGGGACGCGCGTCGAGGCGCACCAGGCTGAACGAAGTCTAGGATTCTGGATGTGTCAGGGATGTGAGCAGGAAGGCTCAGACTCAATGTGCACTTTCTGGCTCCGCTGATAGACTTTGCAGCCACGCAACTTCTGCTTCGCACCAGTAAATTATATAGCCACCCACGTTGCCAACTGCACTCACGAGCACACTGTGACCTACGTTGCTTTCTCATCACACCCTCCTTACTTGACCTCAATTCGATAAATACCACTAGAACACCTAAGATGGATTATGGAAGTCTGATCCGCTGGCTCAAAGATATTGTCTCGGGCGAGACAAATATCTCGTTCTACACCTTGCCAGCGGCTTGGATGCTTTGTGTAGTACCACGACTATTCGCAATCATCACTTACGCCACTTCCACTGGAAAGCCCTTCGAGTTTGGCCATCCTCGGAACCTACGTCAACTCGCCGGCTCCGATCCTGCTCTTTCTTCTCGTACACGCGGCCGGATAATCCGTGCTGAAGCCGCCGCACAGGACACGGTCGAGAGCGCACCGTACTTTGCCGTGGCGATGCTCGCCGGCAATCAAGCTGGACTACCGAGTAGTCTCCTCAACGCCCTGAGTGTGGCCTATCTTGCAACAAGAATTGCATACATTGACGCCTATATATACAGCGAAACTGTCATTGTGGCCTCACTAAGAGCGACTCTCTTCTCAATCGGCCATATGATCATTTGGTCAGTGTTCATCCTTGTGGGCCTGAGGACCTGAGCGTCGGTAGCCTCAATTGGTGTCGGTTGAATCCACCACGAGGTCCAAATATGGTCAAGACGGAAAACTCCGGGCGAGAAGGGGTCATGAGTTGGATGTCCTACGATGCTTCTGAGGTTACTAGATCAATCCTATCATCTTTACAACGACCCAATCAGGGCACCAGAATTCATAACACGATTTTCTTTTCCTCAGGTCACGAATTACCAAACGAGCGACAGGTCGGCCACCATCTGATCATCCTGATGTACGGCTGCACGACTCAAACAAAGCCGGCGCTGAGCTGAAGCAATACGCGACTACACATCGCCCGATCCGATGCTCGAACGAGCTCGTTGAAGAGATCGCCTAGCAAGTTTTAGTCTATCGTCTGCAGGAGCTAAAGTCGCGTCGTACTCACTTTTTGCTCTATTATCCACCTCAACATCACCACAGTCCAAGAAAGCCTGTCGTATCGGGCCGGCCTTGCAAGAAGCGTCATCTGGACGTGACCACATTCGGACAAAGCTGTGTTGTAGCGCCTTTTCGGTTGTGATCCGACCGTACATGTTGAAGGTGAGCAAACGGTCTACCAAGTCCAATGCATCCCCGGAAGCCTTTGGAAATATGTCTTTCCAGAGCTTCCGGGCCTTGAAAGGTAAAGCAGTCCGTATATAATCTATGCTCCTCTGAGAGTATTTTGCCTTCTTCAAATCCTCATCCGTTGGTGATCCCAATACATCGAAGATCCGACAAAGTTGGTCGGTATAGTTGCTTCCAGGGAAGATGACGCGTCCACCGAGCATCTGGGCGAGAACACATCCGCCCGACCATACGTCGGAGGCTTTGTCATATCTCGAGAGCATGATCTCTGGCGCCCGATACCAGCGGGTGGCGACGTACTCTGTCATCTTGGGCCTTTTATCTCCGCCTCTAGACTGTGCTCGAGCCAGGCCGAAGTCACAGATCTTCAATTCGCAGTTGGGTCCGACCAGGAGGTTATCCGGCTTCAGATCGCGATGAATTATGCCAACAGAATGGATGGCCTGCAGTCCCGAGAACATCTGGTGCGTGAGATACGAAATTTGGAGCTCGGTCAGCTCGAATTTGTCGATGACCTGAGTGAGATTTTGTGGCATGTACTCCTGGACAAAGCAGGCTTCGGAAAAGCTGTCGATATTGTCTGGTCTTGCAACGTCCAGCAGACTTATGATGTTCTCGTGCTTCAAGCCTTGCAAATACCTGACTTCCCGTAAGGTCCGACGACACACCAGCGGATTGTCAAGATGACGAATGATCTTGATTGCCACATGCTGTCCAGAACTCTTTTGCGTGGCCAAGTATACCACTCCGTAGGCACCGCTGCCCAATTTTTGATGTAAGTTGTAGTGTTCCAGCAGGTCGTCTTGTCGGCCGTGTTTGTTCTCATGTGGATGCGGTAGGGGATTCATGACCGGAGACGTCGCTTTACGAACTTCGTTACACAGCTGGCAACGGGGACAGAGTCTGAGAGTCAAGGATCGAAGAGGATGTTTATCGTATGTTACAGTACATCGCTGTGGGAACTTCGTCGTGACATGATGCCGAAGTTAAGTAGCGAGGGTCCATAAGCCCTAGCCAGGATCAATCAAGAGACGTTCCCTCTCTACAATCCTGTGATTTACTGTGGTCTTTACGGGTCGTCCAGCCCGATGGAATCAGTCGCCACTGGAGCCTAGACCAATAGATCAATTCGTTGTCTTGGCATGAGATGTTTTGCCATGCGTTACTGTACGGACCTCTGTCGACTATACAGAGTCTTAATTGTCTCTCCCCTACATAGTACTCAATCTTTGATAAACACCGGGTATAGCTTTTTGGTGAAAACCACCTCGCGCCTGTCTCATGCTTCACTTCTGGGACAGATTGGGATTGAAAACCTTTAATCTCTTGACATTGTACTGTAATATACCAAGCCTACTTTGGGTGCTTCGTCAATCTGTCCATTTCGCGGCCAAGATAGTCAATGTGGAACATTGCCCAGCCAGAGTGATCCACCTTCGCTCCACAAGCCTTTTTGGTTCTATCCCACCCCAAGGTCCAACGGTCTTGCCGACGATGAAACGACAAATGAAGCACGTATCACTGACTGAACACCCGGTCTCGATGTCAAAGCCGTCGGGTCTTCATATCGCTATCGTGCCGGTCATCGTCCAAAGCGTTTCGCGATGTAGGGAGGGGGGGGAGTCTTGTCAAAATCAGCACTGAATTTTCTATCGGTCTGAAATACGGAAATGGTCGCCTACGCTTTGTTAGAGCTCAGGTGTATGCATACCTTGGACTCCCCACTATCTGGACTACTGCTTGGTCCGTCGTGAGAGAACGAAGTCCACGTCGATGGGGCCATATCAGTCTCGCTTGGGCTGGCAGTAGTGACTGAACTGTCGAGGCTGTTGTGGGTCACATCGCCATGAGATAGCGCAGCTATCTCTGCATTCCCTCGGTAATGCGCAACGATTTGGGGATTACTGGTCAACGGCCGTGCAAACCAGGTCGCGGGAGGGGGAAGCAAGACACTGTGCTCTCTGTTGCAAGAGTCCCCTCCTTTGAACATTTGACCGGATCCTTGCACTGTCAGTCCAAGAGGACGTATTGCAAAGTCCTCTCGTCCAGCCTCTGTGTGGCTGTTAAGGGATCTGAATGAATGAGGGTCGGCACGACCCAGATTTGCGTAGCGCGGGGAGCTCTGGGTCGAAACGCTTTCGTCACCCAACCAATGCGCCAGCGAGGTGGAAGCATGATTGTCACCAGGATAAGAATCGGCACCACCGTTAGACCGGGACGATTGTTTTGATAGGCGTTTGAACAAAGTAGGCTCCAAGATGGTTCCTTTCGAGCTGGGCTTTTTGAGCGTGTGCGGCGCGAAGCTTTTAGGTGTTGATGGCAGATTCGGTCGCACCACAGATGAACGGCGATTGTTCAAGACACGCGGTAAGCCACTCAGTGGGTAGCCATTGGCTAGATGCCCAGACGAAGGTGCGAAGAACAGTTGAATGGACGAGGGCTTCGCCAACGACAGATCCAAGCAGAGTCGAACCGTCAGGCGCTCGAAAATACCGTACTCGACCATCGTCGAAACTCTATCCGCAGTCAAGCTGACCCTGGAAGAAACGTGCGACGAGTCTGCCACTGGACGAATCTCGAAGTACGGCTCGAACGTTTCTTGAAATTGATCGCGCAATATTCGACCCAGTCCTTTGACCATATCGGCGTCTTCTTCGAACTGGCAAGCGATCTGCCCGCGAATGACATGCATATCTTTCTCAAAAGCAATTCTCTCGTCCGTGTGGAGATAGAAGGAGGTCGCTACCAGTCGGTTGGCTGTCCTCTTCACAATTTCTCGCTCTTTAGGTTTGCTCAGGGCATCTCGCACGGAAGCTTGCAGCCGCCTAATGGAGGCGTAGTCGTGTTCATGCGGTGGCTCACAATCGACACCGAGATCCAGATTCAACCGAAGCAGGCCGTGTCCTCTCGCGTGCGGCTGCAGTTGTGAAGCCGTTAATTTGAATCTTTGCCACTCCCTTTCCGCGGTCAGAACTTTGTCTTGGTCGCCAACCCGGCGCCTTGTGAAGAAACGGGAACGTGGCCATGACCTTATGGCATCAGGCACCGAGTTGGATACGTCCCCGTTACAGCGCACACTTTCAACCAGGAGACTTGTTGACACACTTCTCCAATTTTGGCCTGTTCCAAGCGAAAGGCACACCATTGAGCTGTGCGCCGATGGCCAGATACGTCGCACTTCGTCCGATGCCACATCCCACGACCTAACATCATACGTCCCATGGTCGACAAACTTCCGGTCGCCGATCTTCACAGACTTGAAGCTGGCAGCGTCTGCCATTGTAGCGGCTACGGCCTGAAAAGTCCGAGGCCCTGCTTCTGGATTTGTCGTTGTCAAGAACGCGTATCTCGAACCACCATCCGATTCTGGTCGCCTGTAGTTTGCAAGGACTGTCGCCTGTCCATCAATGCTATTGGTGGAGGTCAAGGCCACTTTGGTGTCCGGCGAGAATTGATCTGCTTCTCCGAAAAACCCTCGATGGTTGGTAAAGGCATCTTTGAGCGCACGGTGGAGGCCTCGGGTTCTCATCTTACGCTTGTCGATCCCTAGCCTTGACATTCTGTCGATTAGAGACTTACTCCTGCTGTCCGTGTCGTATGCGTGATCGCACGTAGCTAGGAACAAGTCGAGACATTGGTCGACAGTCCGACCGCCGGCCACGAGAGAAACGGCAATCAATCCTCCAGTACCAGCGCCGACGATGATGTCGAAGAATTTCTGCACCGGGACATGGTTGCCAAGAGCTTGTCCGATCGCACGCAGCGTCTCAAGCTGGACGATCCCTCGAATGCCTCCGGCATCAAGGCTGAGCGCGCAGGCTCCGGCCTCCAATGCCTTGAGCCGAAACTTCGCCGGCTTCTCCCAAC
The DNA here is from genome assembly GCA_022828445.1 of Graphiopsis chlorocephala. Taxonomy (NCBI): domain Eukaryota; kingdom Fungi; phylum Ascomycota; class Dothideomycetes; order Cladosporiales; family Cladosporiaceae; genus Graphiopsis; species Graphiopsis chlorocephala. Next base: position 124,176 of record JAIZZJ010000017.1, on the reverse strand, counting down.
AACTATCGCCGCGGTGTAGTGGACAGCATTCTACCATCAGCGACATCTCGCGCCGCCGCCCGAAAGCGTGAGTGCACTGTTCACACAGGACATGACCACAAGGCAAGGTGTATTGAGGAGTTCCCTTCAAACAGCACAAGCATGTGGCGTGGCTTCGAACCATTGTCGCTGGAGCACCCAAGTTGCCGTAGAACTCCCTCACCGACTCTAGATGAAGCTCCCAGGCGATTTGCCGATCTGACATCGCCAAACTGGTGTTCTCTCTGCGGTAGCAAAAGTCGATTTCCAGTTGGGACATGGCTTCTTTGTGCTGTCTCGTCCACTGATTAGCGAACGCGATACCGAATGGAGGAACAAACTCTCCCGAAGCGATGACTCCACGCATGTCTTGGTGGCCTTTGATGTCGTGTCGGGCTTGCACCATGTTGCAGCGACGTGCGCCATTTGGATTCGAATACGCGCATCGCACGTGGAGAGCCAAGTATTCGCCCACGGCACGTTCGAAGAATTGTTCGTATGGAATTGAAAGCGTCTCCAGCCGACCCTTGCGATAACGAGCGCAATCAAGCAAAACGCACGACGCGACGAACGTGCCCACGCGCTCGAGCAGACGTCGCGTCTCATCCTGCTTCCCCAGACACAGCCGTTGGATCGCAAGACATAGCTGTAGAATATGATCACCGAAGCTATGTGGGATAGGATTCTGTACGAGAGACACCTGCATGAAATCGAAGGGCAGATCCAAGTGTGAAGTGAAATGGTCGAGACCACTTTGCAGGTATGTCCCGAGCTCGATCGCATCCGATTGCATGCGAGTGCGCTTTTTCGCCTCAGACGATCTATAGCAGCACTGTTTGATAGCCTGACGGAGCTGCGCGACTTGTTCTTGCATTCGGTTGAACTGAGAGCCCGTTGGCAACCTGACAACTCTGAACGAGCTGTAGTAGCAGAGTATGAGGTCCTCAACAGAGCATATGTCTCTACCCAGTTTGCGCCAGTGATCCGCCAATGCTCGAAAGCGCGGCACGCCTTCTGTGAGATTGATGGCACCTCGTACCGAGGACAACAAAGCCTGCGTCGCGCAGTCGCTATCCCACTGTGACGGATCGATGGTGGCATCGCTGCAATTGAGCGTTACAATGCAGTGAGGTAAGCTGGGCTGGTTGATGGACCGTTCCAGAGCGGCTGCTCCCCAATCGATAAGTTTCGTCAGCACTGAGGACTGAAAGGTCTTGGGATTGCGCAAGACGAAGACCACGCAGTCAGAGAAGGTGTACAAGATCCGCGGGTACAAGCTGGTCACCGCATACTCTCGCCGTCGAGACTCTTCAGTGGTCGCCCATTTGATCGAGCGAACCCGCACAGAGTCATCGAGTTGATATTCGTGGTCGTCGGACACTGGCTCATGGAGTCGCATCCGTGATCCTAGTGGGGTCTTCTCTCCCCCTTCGAATCCCTCACAATCCACGTACATGATCGGGTGGCGGCTCTCGCTGGTGGTAGGGTCCGAGTACATACTGACGCCGTCAGAAGTGGGGACGCTCTCGTTGGCAATGGCGCCAACGACAGGCGCTGGGAACCACCCATTAGACTTGTGGTGCTCCTCCGTAAGAGATATGAGCAGATTAACAACGGCAGATTTTCCAGAATTTGTAACTCCGATGAACGACACGAGCTGGGGGAACCGAGGTTGATCACGACCAGCTTTGTTATTGCTTCCTGCGCAGAGGGCATCGTAGCGTCCATAGTCTTCCAGGATAGGCTTTCCAAACCTGTCGCGCACGACGCCGAACCATTTCGATTGACTGTCCTCGAGATGTAGCCTCTCGACGTCGCTGTCGCATCTGGTCGAGTCAAAGATATTCTCGATCTTTCGGGCGGCCCTGGGATCTACTCTTTCGTGTGGAATACCATCCTTGCCTTTCTTGCCTGGCTTGTGGGGTACTTGAAGCTTCCAACACGTGCTTGAAGAGTGTCAGTCAGTCTCTGTCGAAGGCGTCGAGGCCGTCCGAAGCTGGAAAAAGTCTCAGTGAGCTTACTCGCAATAAGTGCAAGAGCATTTCCCGCAGTACCACAACGGACTGAATGAGTCCGTGCAAGAAGTGCCTTCGCAGATGAAGGATACGTTTTCATCATCTGCCATTGCATCGATGTCCACGTCGTCTGCTTCCATCTCTGTAGGAATGCTTTGCATTGGGTCGCATATGGGAATGAGAAGTACGCAAGTAGAAATGGTGCTCTGATCAATATCCCCAGAGCGCGCCTGAGCTATATAAGGTAGTCAAGTTCTAAGCCAGCAATCATAGCCCGTCGTGCAACGATCTGAGCCATCATTAGTTGCTCGTTCGGTCTCAAGAACACACCATGACGCTGGTTGGGATCAAGCGAGTACTAGTCCCCTTGCGCGCATGATCAGGGTCACTTTTCTCACACGTCTGGGCCTCTTAGTCCGACCACTTGCCGCTGATGAACACGTAGACCTCCGAATTCAAGATCCACAGGGTCGGGTCATGAAGGAGAAGAGCTTTCGGCCCCATAGAGTCTGGCTTCGATCGTATCCGTGATACTGTAGTCGAACGGAGCCAGTGCTACAACTTCGCGTTGTTGAATTCGTAATTGGAATGGATGTAACTGAGCTAAGTTACACGGCGCGATCGGTCTTGAACACGATTTATTCGATACTATTTTTGACCGAACTAGACTGTGCAGCCGCCCATTATTTCTCCGAGATCTTTCTCGCCTTGATTCGATCGGCTTCATGCTTGTCCTCCTGCATCTTCGTCGTTCTCTTCCTCTTCGTTGTTGGTGGGCTCATGATGCGACCGAAGTGCTTCTGCAACGGCGATAGCCCCTGCTGTCTGAGCTGGATATCGTTCAGGACGGAGGATACTACTGCTGTCCACTTTTGGAATGCGTTAAACTGTGTTTCCATCTCGCTGATCCGCCTGTACCTATTATCAGCGATATTCGAAGTAATTTGAGACCCTGACTAACCTCGCGTTGTTCTCCACCGATCTTCTGAGTTCCGCGTTTTCCACTTGTAGTCTAGCGCTACGTTAACCTCAAATGGAGGGTGGACAGGATAGGCTCGTCAGCTCACCGATGCGTCTCTTCTTGGGTAGATTGTATGCCCGTCATATCATGCGCAATTGGCATTTTTTGATCGTCCCAGGCCGTCAATGGATCACTGAAGTCGGACATCCAATGAGTATCGCTATACGGACCGAAGTCCAGGCTATCGGAATATATGTAGCTGTTCGCATCCTGCGCTTCGGTCGCGACCTCAAGTTGTGTGGGGGGGAATTTGTCCTCTGGCCAGAAGCTGTAGTCCTGTTCGCCCGCCTGGTACACGGAAGAAGGCAGTTCGGTTGCGTTCATTGTTGCGATTTGTCAAGCTCACTGACGTTGCTTTCCTATTGAGATGGCCAATCTCATCTATCGTCGCTTGTGTCCATCAACCTATATACGTACAATGACACTTTGACTGGGACCCTGCTGCTGCATAAAAATAGTATTTTTCTTCAGTTTCATGGAGTTCTGGTGAAAGCCAAGAGATACCAAATGTTTCACATGGGCTCCCCCTTTGTCTCACCAAATATAGCGGCCAGAGGCAGGAGCAGAATCAGGCGCACTGCGCTCGGGGGAACGAGCGGAGGGGTAACGAAGAAGGCAAATTTGCCTCCATATCGCCCACACTCGAGATGGACCTCCTGGTTTCGGAACTGACAGCTACTGTTGGAACGTTTGCTTCCACTCCAAGGGGCTTTCATTACAGCATGTAATGCCCCCTCCATACTTTTATCATACCATACATGAGCGCCGCGGCTACAACTTGTGGTATATATTCATGCGGGTGCTCCTTTTTGGTGCGAGCTGTTCCCGACATTGGCATAGAGATTAACAATTGCTTGCAGAGAAAATGACGAGCTGCCGGCACACTGACTGGATAGAAGTATCTTCTAGCTCGCGCCATGTACGGCTATCGGATCCAGGCCGATTGGACCGCCTGGTCAAAAAGTTGGAACAAAGCACACGCCAGTTTCCCCAAGTAGTGCTTTGCATTGGCAGAGAAGAGAGGAGGAAGTTGGTCACTCAGACTGTTCTCGATCGCACGACACGCATGACCAGGTCTGCGAGTGCTGCAACGCAGTCGTCTGGCGGCCTGACCAGTATCTTTCTTGATGAATCGCAGTACAGAGTTGACCATCCAAAACTCTTCGCCGACTATCAACTCGGAAGGGACTTGCTTGAGACAGTATCATACAGGTGTCACGAGACGAAGTCGGCTCGTAATGTGTGGACTCGAGGACAACCAGATATCCATGATACCGTGCTGACTCGTCTTCTGTTCCCCTTCTCTGATCTGGTGTGTATATTCGCCGACGACTTGGGTGGCGTAGATGCCGCATTAGACCTTGTAGAGACTTGGTCTGTGGTAAAGTCTACGACAGACCTCGCAGGCATCGCAAGGAGGGCTCTACCTAGAGTCTGTGTGATCACTTCTGGTCCTTCCACATCTAGTGCCCAGCTTCAAGAAGAGGCGTGGCGAGCCCGTTTAGGCGCACTGCATTACCTCAATCACTTCTCGAGCGTCCAAGTCTTTCGTTTTGACAACCACAATGACATAGACTTCCACAGAAATCTCCACTTCTTGCTAGTGAACGAGCTAAAAGGCTCCCGTGTTTTGAAAAAGAAGCATCGAGTTCAGTTCAACGCCGATCACCTCGCCAACTTTTTCTCTCAGGCGATACTTCATCTCACCACCAATTCCAACGAGAAGTTTAGCTTCTTAGCAGCCTCAAGGGCATATCGGCCGGTACCACGCTCTTACTCTGAGCAAATCAATGCGCTCCTTTGCACGCGCGCGAAATACGGTATCGGCTTTGATCACATTGCCACACTGATCGCCTCTTGCTTACTGCTGGATGCCTACCCGAATGGTTGCCACAGTACGTGTCGAATATTTTGAAAGGATCGTAGTCATGGGGTACTGACGAAAAGCAGAATTCAGGGCGGGTGACCTATTCCAGAGCCTGTACGCAGGCCACGTCGAGTCCGCTCTCGAGTCCGGTCGCGCGATCCTGTTGTTTCCTGGCGAGAAGTGTCAATGGAAGTCTGTGGTAAAGGATGAAAGTTTCAAGATCGCGGTCAAGTTCATCAAGCTCGCCACGATGGCTTTCACGAAAGAAGAGACAGAGGATTGGCCTTTGCATCAGCACAGGGAGACTTTGAAGAAGCTGCAGCACTGTGTCGATACCAAAGCATTGATTTCTGCTGAGATCTGTGTCTCTTGCCTGACGGGACCCCCTCAACACGTCCTTATGTGCGGCCATACCTTATGTGACTTGTGCGTACACCGTTTTGGAAGTGCGGTGACTGGCGAGGAATCTCGTTACCTGTTGGAGACCTGTGCCGTTTGCGAGGGGCATGCCAACCTCACGGTGTACCTGAAACCAGCGACCGCTGGAGTGCGGATGCTCAACATAGATGGAGGGGGCGTTCGTGGTGTCGTGCCTCTCGAGTTTCTGACAAGATTGCAGGATGAACTTGGTCCCAAGGCTCGCGTGCAAGACTTCTTCGATATCGCTTTTGGCACCAGTGCGGGTATGTTGATCTGCTATCGCTAGGTCGCCTCTCTTTGCGTCGTTCGTCCCTTTCATTGGCCCACCTCGCACTAACCCTACCCAATTCGATCTTTTGTGACAGCGCACTGACAACAATTAGGTGGCCTCATCGTTTTGGGAATGTTTGCAAAGTCTTGGGATCTTTCAGAGTGTATGGCATCGTTCTGCGAGTTTGCACACCGGATATTTGTGCCTGCTGCCGCGCGTTCAAAGGGGATGCTTGGTGTAGCCCACACACTGGCGCATTGTCTTTTGCATGAAGGACTCTACAGCAACACACCGGTCATCTCATCTTTCCAGGATAGTCTGGGGATGACGTCGCGTATCTTTGACCAATCGACAAATGATGTTTCTCGTGCCAGATACGGCGTCACTACAACAAAAGTCAACACGACGGCAGCGACTGTATTCTCGAGCTACAATCTAGCCTGCCCAGATGGTTTCAAGCGCCCAGCGAGGGCGACAATCGAGGGGTTCCAAGTACCTCAAGATGCAGGAAAATTGCCTCTGACATCGTACAAGCGATTTGTGAGAAAGGACATGGACGACGAGCCATTCTTGTGGGAAATGTGGGTGAAAGTGCAAGACATATGTTTCATAAGAAACGCCTACTGACCAATCAATATCTAGAGCGAGGGCTACCTCGGCTGCTCCACCGTTCGTAATACCTAAAAGCAAAAGTGCTTGGTGAACTCCCCGTGCCGTGCTGACAGTATTTGCAGATATTTTGGGCCATCACCGGTCGGTAACGATGGCATGCATCAAGACGGCGGTCTTCACAATCCCAATACCACCGACATCTTGATCGCAGAGGGCAGTGCAATCTGGCATGATACCAAAAAGGATTTCATACTCTCCTTGGGCACAGGAAGAGGACCGGAAGCGACGACTGCATCTCTGTCTCAAGGAAGAATCCGCAATGGTGCGCTGGCCAGGCTGCTACACTGGAGTCAAGCAAAGCTCCTGGAAGCGCTCGATGGTGAAGAAGTCCATGAGAGAGTATGGGAGTCGCTGGAGGAAGTGGACCGTCCTAGATACTATAGATGGAACCCTGTATTCGAGGATGGTCTTCCGCGGCTGGACGAAATCGAAAGCATACATGGTTTACGCGACCGTGTGGACTCATATCCATGCGCAAATATGCTGGCGGACGTGAAGATTGCCATGCTTGCGTCTTCCTTTTTCTTCGAGCTCCGCTGTCTGCCCGAGTATTGTGGCGATGGCACCTATATGTGCGAGGGGACGATCAGGATAAGAGGGGACCCCAGTCAGGTCCTCGAGCTCCTCTCTACGTCCAGTACCGGGTGCGCCGAATTTGTCAGAAAAGGCGAAGAGCTGGGTGAGGTCCAGTTCATAGACGGCATCTGTCTGCAGTGCAAACTATTCAGTCAACAAGTCCAGTTCCGGGTTCGTGGCCACGACGACTCTCATGCTATATGTCTCAAGTTGGGCCAAGATCGTGAGCACCGGATCTCCGGCTTCCCCCAGAACATGGCCTGGTTCTGTGAGCAGCAAGGACTGTACGATGTCTTCTCGGCTGCCTGCCCCTCCCGGGCCTATTGTCCTTGCCAGGGCCCTATACAGCTGGTAGGGCCAGACGATCGGGAAAGGAAGATTCCTTATCTACGTGACAAAGCGCAATCTCGGAAGCGTAGAAGAGCAAAGAAGATGAAGGTCAGGAAGAGTGTGATCTATTCTTCATGGTTCTTCTGATGTGGGATCCACTTGAGGGGTGGTTGAGCGATTTGTCGAACCAACCGACGTCTTGGAACGAGGCATAACTAACTACCTTAGAATAGAACTACTACCGGTGAATCTTACCCAAAAAGTAGTCTTTTGCTCTCCTGTATGTACATAACAGACCAAGTCTCGATGATAAGACGCTTCAAAGGTGGAGCATGAATGTGAGACGATCTTGTTTCTAGATAGTACGAAGAAAAGAGCGAGGTGCACTGTGCTATAGTATCCACTCTTAGGTGGTTGTCGTTAGATCCGTCAGAGCTATGATATTTCGGAGCAGAGGCTAGAACCGACCTAATCTAAGTGTTGGCCCGAGCCCGACAGTGGCAGCGAGAAGCGCTTCTATAAGTATCTCAACGGCACTCGTTCGTTCCAAGTCTTCTGGGCTATCAACCGGGAACCATGTCGACCATGCAGGCGATACGAAGATTGGGCGATGTTTCTGGAGAAGACTTTCCAACAAATCGCGACCGTGTCGAGGCTATCAGAGTCTGTCAAACACTCCTTACAAAGCTGCAAGACCCATTCGAACGCGTGTGGGAAGCCGTTGTTGATACTCCTGCCCTCGTGGCGTCCATCAAACTCTGCCTGGACCTCGACCTTTTTCGGATATGGAAAGATTCAGGAAACGGCGACAAAAGCTCCCACGACCTTGCAAAAATGGTGAGCCTCAAGCAGGATGACATGCTAGGTAAGACTACATCGTGCTCTTCCTCTTCCCACCATTCGAGTTTGCCTTCTGACCGACCGTACAGGGCGTGTTCTGAAGCATCTCGCCGCCCATGCTGTCATCGAAGAAGTCGGTGCCGAGACGTACAGGCCAAATGCCTTCTCAGGTGCGATGCTCTCCTCCGTCAAGGCTGGCATTGACTACTTGTAAGCCAATCCTGCTAGACTGACGCATTAAGTCCTCGTTCTGACAGATCTAAACCGTTGACGTTGTAGTTACGACACCTCCGCGAGCCTAGACCTCACTCTGCCATGTTACTATCGACAATGCGGCTACGATCCTCCTTCCGGACCCCGTGACGGTCTGTTCCAACACGCCTTCGATTGCAAGGGGCAAACTGTCTTCGAAGTATACGGCACGCGCCCGTATCAAAGGAAATCCCAAACTTTCAATGATTGGCTGGAGGCCTATCAGCTTCACCGGCCGTCGTGGACCGACTTGTACCCCTCTCATGAGCTACTCGATGACTATACCGGTGGTCCGTTAGTCATTGATGTCGGTGGGGGCCTAGGATACGACCTGCAGTTGTTCGACCAGAAGCATCCTGGGCATGCGTCACAGCTGGTGCTTCAGGACCGCCCGGATAAAGTCGCTCACGCCACATGCTCGACCGAGATACAACGCAGTGCACACGACTTCTTCACACCTCAGCCAAAGTCCGACCAGGGCGCGCGCGCATACTATCTCCATAGTATCATTCACGACTACGATGATTGCCACGCCCTGAAGATCTTGCAACACCTCAAAGACGCCATGGTCCCTGGCTATAGCAAGCTATTGATCCACGATGTCATCATACCGCCGTGTAAGGCATCTCGTCGAGATACTTCGGTAGATGTGCACATGATGGCCAAGCTAGGGGGAAGAGAAAGGACAGAAGACATGTTACTCGGTCTGGTTAAAGGGCTTGGATTTCTCGTCCGGAAGATCTGGCGGTCAGATTGTTCGGAGAAGAGTATTCTAGAAGCAGAGTTACCGTTGCTGCCACGACAAGAAAAGAACATAGCTTAGAGTATCCATGAGCGAATAGACAATTTCGATGCCATCATTCGCTTGAAAGGGTAATGTCTGTCCACGCGTAGAGGAAATCCACCCGAGCCGGAAGATCCGCGAACTTGCGTCGATTTTCCTCCCTCCAGCAATGGTATTTGGTATGTTACTCACCATGATACATTGGCAAGGCACTGGTCCGTCAAACTGTATAGACAGAAGCAGCCCGTTAGCGATGCCTCTGCCGCAATCTCCATTCTTGTGGCTGCTGCTCACCACCGCCCAATCATCCTGCTCGAGCTAAACACCCACATGTAGTCTTGCTGGCGTCAAATGAGATCTTTGGTATGCGCCTTGTCGCAAAGCACACCCTGCACATATTTTTGAGCTGTCACCTACAGTTGCCAGTCAATAATGCAGCCAAGCGCGCGCCTGATTAGTATTTGCAGGGAGCTGACTGAGCTGAACGTTGAGCCGATCTCGCGGCCAGAGCATCGCTGATTTGCTAGAACCAAGCGACGCGGAGACTAGCGACACGGTTCGTGTCAGCGGTCGCCGGCCCTTGCCGTAGGCCCCCAGACTGGCGAATCATGTTACGCGCAGAGCGCGATGTCGGACTGGTTTGCTTGCGACGCCGATACGCGAAGGGCGTAAGCGTGCCTCACAGGTTCCTTGTCCGACGCTTGCATAGGCACACCAAGGTTGGGCAAAGGTGGGCAGCATCCGCAAATTACGTGCTTAATGTACCTTGGATACCGGTGAACTCAAAAAACTTATTTTCGACCTCATCAATTCGAGGTGCCGCTCTCTAGACCAGGTGAAGCGACCATATAATGGTGAAGCACAGTCATAAAATCGACGACTGCGGCACACACGTGGGCCCTAGACCTGTGAAACGTTGAAGACGTAGGGGAGCAACAGCTGAGAAGTAGCAGAGTGTAAATTCATAGCAATCCACGACTATTGGGGGCGAATAAGACCGATAATAGCACTTATGTTTCCGGGTCACCTGGATTTCCTCCACGCCTTGACAGACGTTACCGTATGCGTTGTTGATTGGCTCTGAAGTGGCGCAACTGTCGAAAGGACATAGCATTGGCCAGGCTGCTTTTCGCGCTTGTAAACATCCATCGAAATGAGTCTATCAAAGACTGTTCGAAAAAGTCTGACCTACAAGCTTATGTGACCGCCCAGTTGAGGCTAAGCAGGAGGTAGCAGTAAACAGCAGTTCCAACCAACAGATCGAGCAAGCAGGGCGGCACGAAGCCTTCAGGGAAAGCGATGGCAGGCTGTCAAAGCCCGGAAGTGGGATTTGGTCTAGATGCGCATGAGGGAAGTCAATCAACACAGGTTGGGTTCGGTGAGCGTGGAAAGATCGAGGACGGTTGAACAACCTGAAGGGGCCACGAGAACGTGGCGGCAACGAGTCATGTCCAGCTGCTGGGACCTTCGACTCGTCCACGATTACAGTGCTAAGATGCGGGTCATGGAGACAAGTTTGGCTTGTGACGTGCTAAGGATCATTAGCTCGATAGTCCCCTGCCACTCCCAACCTCTCCTCATGGACCCTGCCAGCCTCGACGTCGTCACGACTCTCCACTGCGCACTATCCTTACTGTCATCTTGTTGGTATGGATGCAGAGGTCAAAGACTTAACGATGACGAAAAGGCAGTTGACCCTACTTACAAACGTGACGGCGCAAGGGCCAGCCATCGTTCCCTCCGAGTGACTGGGGATGGCTCGAGCGCTGGCTGGGCGGCAAGCGACATATAACAAGACATTGCAAAGGACAGCAAGTTTGGTTCTCTTGGGCAATCATTCTGCTCTTCTCTAAATTATACTTGTTTCTTGCGTTTACAAGGATCATGCGCATGCAGCCGATCAAACAACTTTCAAATGTCAGTCTCTTCACACCTTTTATCGGCTGTCCAAGCTTTCTCGCATCACTCTTTACAGTTCGCCGTATATAAGTACATCCTACTTGTAGCAGTCTAACAGTCAATTCATGTTTTTCTCTCCCTTCTGGGACCATCAGCTAGTGGTTACCCTCATTTCGCGACAGAAGGCATATCCTGCTTAGGTGGAAGAGGCTCTAATCTCACTTTCCCCTTATCGTTCAACCAAGCGCCATCGTCACTCATTTGAACACTTATCTCTGCAGCACGGTGGATCTCATCTGTGCTGATACCGTATCCATCTCGTGGGATCCATACTATGGGCTCTGAAGCATTTTCACGCGTTCGCACTGTTCCGTCAGCGCTCTCGTGTGACTCCCCAAAGGTCAAGCCATTTCGCGCGATCGCAGGGCATCGACTTCCTTCAGCCGGAGGCTGATGCTTCGCCGGTAGGCAGTCTTTGTCGTGTTCGGCGCCTCCAGAGCCAAACTTCCCTCTTGGGCGTCCCGAACCAGGAGACGTGGCTTTTTGGCTTCCATCTGACCGTTCGCCCCGATTACGACGATCTCTCTTTCCTGACTGGCTGGCGACTGAAGTGCCTCCATCTACATCTCCACAAACCGGTAGATACTCCATGAGAGATTTAAAAGTGCGGTTCATGAAAACTTGGTATGCGGCCGTCAAGACAAGAACCACGGTCATGGCTACACCATGTGGCAGGCACGTTGAGCTGCCCTCGCCGCTGGTCGTCACGAAGAAATGGCCGATCAAGCACACCTCCATGACGTACAAGCCGGTGAAGAGCTGATTGAGCGCTGCCACGAAGAAATACCCTCCGGATTCGTAATCGTAGCGGTAGACATATAGCACATTGTAACGATACGCAATCCAGTAAAGAACAAACGTGAAGGACACGAAGGGCAGTACCAGCGGCGCTATGACGCTAAAAGCTATGCCGATTACCGCAATGTTCGTCAGAGGAGGGAAAATGCGGGCCCATTCGATGCTGGCAAACTTGGCCTGCCTTTGCCATTTCTGACGCGGCGTGACGTCGTAGAAGTCGCTGATCAGCTGGGCACACAGGGTGACAGGCTGCAGCAGCGCGCCACTGGAGCCAGTCAGTCCCTTGACCAGGACGTACGAGATGAAGTAGTTCGCGGCCTTCGGCAGCGTCTGCGCGAGCTGACTCGGGACACTCTTAGGACTCTCAGCCGCGTCAGAGAGGAAGCCAAGCAGGCCTCCCGACACGGAGACGACTAAAAACATCTGGCACGATCATGTCAGTTACCATTCCCAGCGCCGCAGGCAGATCTCGCGGCCGAATCGCCTGCCTGGCAACAGATGTCAATCGATGGGTCACTCACCTGCACGAACAAGAACAAGAAGAACCAGGTCTGTACTCCAAGTTCTCTGACGCTACCGGTCGACGCGCCTTGGAAGTGCATGATGCACCTGTATAGCACCGGGACCAAGAGGAGGATGACCTGAAGAAAAGCAGGTGGCAGCACACCTTGGACGACGCTTTTGACAGTGTCCGGCCAATCTGCCAGCCACGAGAGCCAGCTGACATTGGAAGCTAGGACATCGAGATTGGCTAGGAACGATGTGAAAGCGACCGGAACCGCGTAGAGCACGATCAAGCTTGTACTGGCGGAAAGACCGATGCACATTCGTATCCAGCGTTGCCGCCATCCAAGCGCCAAATTGTCCCATATGACGTCGTCCGGGTGTACGTCCAGAATTCGAGGGGCCATGCAATGCGGCACGCCGTGCGTGACGGACTGGCAGGCAAGGTGTGCTGCGATCTGATCGTTGAACCGCACGAATGCATTGTTTAACAAAGGACGATCGTCGCCCTGTTCACGGCTCGACGATTCTATCTCTTGGTTGAGCTCTCGCAACCTGTCCCGAAGATGATGGATGCGATCTACTTTCCTACCAAGCAGGGGCAAGGAAGGGAACCACGGCTTGGCGAGCACTGGCAGCCGGATCATCTCTCGGTCCTGAGGCCTCACATACCTTCGCCAAGCAGCTTCCACCTCCCGATCGCTGCCGACTGTGGTTGAGGCCGATCGGGAGAAATCGTCATGACGGGAGGTGGTGAGTTCATCCCGCTCGCTAAGCAGTGGATCGCCGTCTGCTCCCACTTGTTTAGATACACATGTGGCTATGAGCTTGGTCTCCGCCAGTTCAAGCGCCTCCACAATCCGGTCTCGCGTTGAGAGCGTGGATGAAAGGCTACGTGTGTCTCTACCAATGTGGACTTCCCGGACGCCACCGGGGAAGATGTCAAAGACTCCCTTGAGCTTCTCGTTCGACAACAAGGTTTCAGGAATATTTGCTACCAGGATGGTATTTGCCGAGGGCTGATCTTGGTAACTGGCATCACTCGTATGTCTTTGTTTCGCTTTGATGTACACAAGGGTCTCTTCATGGATCACGTAACACACCCATGCGACCACAAGTGTCCCCAAAGCCCAGTGCGTCCACAGTCTGCTGGCTGCGTGTCGGGACGCCACGTTCGAGATTGAGAAGACGTCAAGAAATGCGCTTCGTTCATTGTTTCCGGAAAGACGGTTGATTGGTGCCAACACTGGAAGCACAACGAATGTGACTGGCAGGAAAACCTTCAGCAACATACGAAGGTAGCGGAGAAAGAGGAACGCGTCGAATCCACATTTCCGGATGATCAGATCGTCCGTCGTCGACCATACAGGCTTCAACCAAGCTAAAAGGCCCTCGGGCGGTTCTTCAACGCATTGCTGGTCGGGTACCAGATACGTCCGTGGTTGACTGTTGTGAAGTGGTCTTGTCAGCCGTCGCTCAACCAACGATCACGTCGAATTACACCCACTAAACCCTAGGAAACCGAGGGCGGACGAGGAGGAATAGCAGCGTTTGCGCGCTACACAATATCAGGGCATATGCGACACCAGCGAGCAATGATTTCCACGTCAGGCCTTCGCTTTCCAGGGCTGCGCCAGAATTGTTCCTGAAGATCTCATCTGCTGAGGGAGGTCTGAACTCCGCTGCAGGCGAGGCATCCATGCTGACGCAATATCCAGGGCGAGAGCGAGTCGACGTGTGGGATTGCGTTCCAGCGGTGCACAGGTTCAAGTATGCGCGAAGATGAGGAGATGGAGAGCGACAGCTGTGGAAGGTGAAGCGCGAGGGGGCCAGAAGAGCGCACCAAGCAGGACCATCATAGATAGGTGCACGTTTTCTCACGATATGGTATACGTCCAAGGCCCACCCGCCAATGACCCTTCGCATGGTGCTTCGCTTCTCCTGCCACAAAGATGGAATCTCTCACATCCCGGGTACAGTAGAGCCCTTGCAGCTATGCTCTTGACCTTCCCTCGCCAGCGTCAGTGAGAGCGAGCACCACCATGCGCTGATAAGGGCGTCCTTGTTACTATTGAGCACGGTGGCTACTACAGATGGTGCCGGGCCTGCGTCGTGGACGAAGTCTCGTACTTTCCGGACAAAATTCTCTCAGGATATCCCTTGTTCTCCTATCGTCTTCGCCGTTCGCAATACCCTCGACCGCTCCTCCATCCTGCCTGCTCTTTCGTCATCCTGCCTGCTCTTTCGTCATCCTGCCTGCTCTTTCGTCATCCTGCCTGCTCTTTCGTCATCCTGCCTGCTCTTCCGTCTTGCCTACTCTTGCGTCCTGCTTGCTTTTCCGTCCTGTCTGCTCTTCCGTCCTGTTTGCTCTTTTGTTCTTGTTGGCTGAAAGTTCGGATAGGAGCGATCGTGGTTCCGTTGGCGGCAAAGGGTGTCATACCAGGTCTTCACTGGTCCCTGACGACGGGACGTGAAAATGGTTTCTGTTGGAACTTCACAGGAGGAAAAGCTGGGGCAACTTTCGTTCAATTAGACCGTTCCAGAAAACGCCAACACGAGACCCAAAAACATCTACAAATTTGCTTTTTGGCTCCACACCAAGCATCCAAACATCATCATGACATGTGTCCAAACAGACGTGGCACAAAGGGTCGCCTAAATATTTGAGATTGTGGATATACATTGTGTTTGAAAATACCTCAAGACTTTCCTTGAAGGATATCTTACACCAACCCTAACCCTGACAACGCTCCTCGACAAGTCAAGGGAGATAGAACATAGTAAATGACCTCACGAATGTAGGTAGGTTAAGGGGGCAACTTGAGATTTGTAAAGGTCAAGTAAAGTTTTAGCCAAGCACTGTCCGGAACTCGTCTCTCTGGCTAGTTCCTTGTAAAGCCGGCAGGAGAGGAATCGGCGCTTGAAGGAATGCCAGAGGGCAAGGAGATGCCATCAATGAGACATGTAGGCGATATCACTCGGGGTCAAAAGGACAAATCGACCCCGGCGTTCAGGGCGCCACAAGTCATTGCGGAAACTGACACGAAATGTTTCATACATGACATTCTCCCCGCTTGGAGGGGGTCGAAGAACAGAGACTGACAAGTGAACAGAATATTTGCCATCCCCTCGAAATGGAAGTCTCTCATCCATATATTGATGAATCAGGACGATGTTTCTACCCATACATCGATCAGATACAGGCGTGACAGCGAATCTTTGCTCGACATGGAACGCCAAACAGTAGGATTGATGCTACCACCCGCTGCCAGGACCGCTCCACGCCTTGAACTAAGTCAGCAAGGCTCGGACCTATCTCTGGCTACAAGCAATCTGCTCAGGAAGAGTGAGTGAGCACTTGGTACTTGCGAACCTCAATCTTCCTTCGCACGCGCTAATGTAGCCTAGGAAATCGGCAGATTCAGAGAATCGACATTGAAAGACCAGACAAGCGACCCAGGGCCAATGGCCAGTTTCGTCCTCCGACTCCTTTCCCTACAGAGTTCATAGACTGCACCCGGCTGCTGACTACCGGCGACGGCAGCGATATGGTGACATCGACGACGACAACTACAACGTCGAGTAGCCCGGCGCCGCTGTCCAGCGACTCTGTCAGTTCAAGGACGCGATACATGCCCCCGCCTCAGCTGTCGGAGGTCATCAATGCACTCATGCGTCTGCAAGAGAGCATTGCTCTTTTGTCGACCAAGCCTGACGGACCGACACCGCATGAGCTGGCAGATCTGGCCAACAACTCCTGCGAGTCCATAGTTCGAGATCTTCGCGTGGTGATTGCGACACATGCTGACTGCGTTATGCGAGCTGAGCATCACGCGAGGGAGCAGCTTAGAGCAGAGACCGTAGCTTTTTTGCATGTGTCCGAGCATTAGAGCGGAGCTTGTATCTCGCAGTCCGGTTCGGAAAGCAGCTTAGACGTGTGAGAAGGATATCTGTGGTGGAGGGCATGCCAATGTCTTTTCTGGGAGCGCCTTGTGCCATGTTAGGCCTCGATTGTACACTCGGAATTTGGCCGTTTTTCTTGATAGCAACTAGTTCTCCCCTCTTCCGCCACGGAAATGTGAAATAATGAAGTATGTTGTCGCCCAAACCGCGGGTATTCCCGGCTTACTGAGGTCGTCTGCCATCACTCGCTGGCGGGTTCATGACGGTAAGAACTGGTCCACCAACATGTTGTATGCCAAATTAGTGAATCACGTGACACTCGGAAGGCCTTCCCAGCATCAGCAGGCCAATTCGGGTAGTGCCGGACCACTGATCCGAACGCGCCCCGCAATGCCTCGCAGGTCGCATTCGTATGCAACGTGCATCATAGGAGACGGTTTTGGCTCCACTAGCCAAAAGACTGCCGATTTGCAATCTTTGAAAATGATATGAAGCTTAGTCAGCATCTTTCTTCCTACTCTGCTGAACATATCGAACCGCGCGACATGGATTTCGCTGAACGTTGGTCGGAATAATAGCCCATCGTCACGGCCCTATCAGCGGCGTAGAGGCAAATTCTTCCGCCCTCTCGCTGCTTGACCCTGTCCTGCCGAGAGCATCGCTTGCGACATCCGAACGTGGGCATTGTGCCCGCCCCCACGTTGACAAGCACTGGCTGCGTCATGGACCTACGCGCGTCCAACGGGCAGATCGCAGGATCTGTGCTTCTGATGTGTCCACATGTATGTCCCCGTCTCGCGACATGATCGGCTTCTGACTGCCGAGTAAGTTAGGGCTTGGCACAGTGTAATTATCACACGCGATGAGAGGCGCCAGGAATCCATGCGGTGCAAGATGCTTGGTCTGCTCCACATGATGAATGGCGTGCACTGCCTGAGCTTGACCCTTGCGCGTATCACGTCGCTACGAGTCCAGCCCTCGAACGGCCGCACGGCGGCCAGCGCGAACCTCTTGGTAGTACCAACGAGCGAGGTGCACATGGTCGGGTCACGCAACACACGTATAACAGTACCGACTGCCGGCTTTCTGAACACGACACCGCTTCAATTGTACAGGTCATCTTAACATCGGCTTCTACTGTGTGTACTATTCGATTAACAATCTCGCCTGTAGTGTCGAGTTGGTATCTTCTACTGATGGCTACGACACGGGCGTGCAGATTGGGACGTGCTATGCCTCGATTCGAGATACGGGGGCAGGGGGTGAAGATACTGTTTAGGACCTCGCCTAAGTTGCCCCGTGATTGACATAAAAGGACGACTGCCTAAGTCTCCGGTTGGTGCAACATTCGACTCATCTTCTCTCACATTAAGGGCGCGCGGGGCTCCAGGCCAAGTGGTACTCTCCCCATTCGCACCTCATCTCCGTGGCAATGTCTATCACATGGAGAAATCTATGGACAATGGCAAAGGGCTTTTGTAGGTCAAAGCCTTCGATGCAGATTGAAGAGACCGCTGACATTGTAGACAGGCAAGGGGGTGTCCGGCAGAACTATGTACCACGGCACGCGGAGCTTGTAATGTTGGCGGGTGCGTCGACGAAGGAATATGACGTGGACGAGGGAGGTTGTGAACCTCGCCGATCCACGTCTTTGGCGCCATCCAATTTACCAGAGGTTGCAAACGGTGTGCATATAGAATCTATCATACTCTCGACTCGTGAATTCAATGCACTAAGGCTCATGTTCGCGATGATGGCGGTATCTCTGCTTTATCGGGGTGTTGCTGATTTGTACTGGTATATGTTTGGGACCGGATACGGCGCATTCTGACTCTAGTCACCTTTGTCAGGATCAACTTCTTTCCAACAAAGTCACCTGAAGTGACACTTCGATAGCCCGGAGAAAATGAGCGGTAGACGACGTATTGTATAAAGGGACTGTAGTATTTGCGAGTCTGATAACCTATGCTGCTTCAAAGCAGCTCACAGTATTGTGGTCGGCATTTTGTTTTTTTTCTTTTGCAACAAGGTGGCTAGCAACTTCCCGCGGCAGGAACTGACTCGAACAATTAGACCGTACCGCGACGCATCTTGGAATCCCTGCTCTGCGAATTTATCGAAGAGTGAGCACCATGAAGCCGATGTTGAGTTGATCTATATTCACAGAAGGAATTACGCCTCTTCGATACGCCGGCTGCTTTGACCTCTTTCCTCGTTCTCTCTTTTCTCCCTTTTGACACTCGTTGGTGAGGCTCACCATCTCGGCTTCAGTCTCCTTACAGTAGCTAGTGCGAAATGGCGTTTATCCTAGCATCTACACTGAAGCCCTTCTATTGTGCCACCCTGGCGGACTGTTCACCGGAAGCGGTATAGTCAGCTCGGAAACGGACCAAGCATGATCCCGCTCCTGGAGGAAGCATAGTGGCGCCATCGTGCAGTGTACAGAGTAAGGGTCTGCGGGGCGAATGTGCAGGGACCAGGCGAGGAGGCCCACGCGAAGTCTCCGTGATATGCCGATCGGCTCGTCTGCCGCGACTCGTGCGTCAAGGTGCGTCCAATCATCGCTCAGCGGCAACTCTAACTGAACGTCAGGCGGCAGACACTCCTATGTTATGTCACCACGACTAGTTTTTCGATCTTCGAACTGATCATGTGAACGCACTCTAGCGTTTCGTGTAAGAACTTGTGGTGTTGGAAGGACCCGTACGTATAGAGCCCGCCATCTCACGATGGTCTACCGTTGCAGTCCTGTTTTATACGCGCTTGTTGCGACGGTTCCGGCGCCGCTTTTCGACCGTTAAACTTTATCCTATATCCCGTGCGGCAGGCGGCTTCTGCTTTTGAGCGATGCCTTTGCTGCTTCGCATGTTTCATATCGCGCGTTCCATAGCCTGTCTTGATTGTGGATCCATGCAAAACGAAAGCCGTTGTCATAGTTGGCACTCAGATGATAAAGTTCCACGCGATTCCTACTCGTCACGCTCCAGCATCCAGTCGCTTGGAATTGCACAAGCAGCAACAGGACATCCTTACAAATACAGGCGATTCCGGGCGCTGCTTGAGGTCAAACCCTTGGCATGGTGTATCAGGTCCGGTGATGCACAATCAAACCGCGCGGGGCAGGTCAACACTGCCCGAAGACATTCTATCTTGACCAATCAAGAAAAGGTCGTCCTTCGCTTGACAAAAGAAACAAATGAGGGCTCGTCTGTGCCCTGTGGGGCGACGCTCACATTGGTGTGGGTTACATGAAGCTCCACTTGTCTACGGAGCCCGGTCTAGGCGCGGTACAACGGAGATGAGCCCCAGCAGTGCATCCCGTAGAGCCTTGCTCGTTGCTGGTGGCACTTTGGTGGCAAGTGAACGTCATGTCTGCAACCTGAGGGTGGCAATGCTATCATCTCACACTAAACACCGCCGGCAACGCATCAGCACGATATCTTTATGGTCAGCAAGCATACAGTAACATGTACAAAGAAGACACTCGGCACCTAGATCTGTAAGCACGATAATCACCTGGAGTTCACGCTCTCGATCTTCGTTTGCAGTACTCCTAAAATTTCAGGTAGTCTCTCCTCTGTCAATCGGGTCATGCGGAGGTTGAGGAGTATCCCATTGACATGGTAAGCCAAATATTAGTCCCTCGCGTAAAGGTATTCCGCCAGATGGTGAGTTTGGCAAATGGCTAAAGTCAGTAGGCGTTCGGCAAGAGGAAATTGTTGAGGCTCGTCTCTACGAGTGTTCTTTGCTGGTTATATCTCAAAAGTCTGAATGCCTGCTTGCAATGGCTTGAACATTTTCCGATCCTACTTTTGCTCCGGAGTTGCTGCTCAGGCTTTACGACAGCTCGCCATGTCTGATCAGACGTATACAGAAAGCGTAGGTGCTCGTGCTATGCTATACTCGCACACGCTCAATTGCTGACCTGGATCAGGTCGCCCACGGCTCTGGCATGAGCATCACAAAGCCTGAAAGCAGTCAGACGCTCATCCAAGACAACAACCACTCTCTTGACTGGCCACGACGACATCAATCACAACAACAGTGTCAACCTTCTCCTTTAGAACAGTGTCAGCCGCCACAACAGTTTCTGCCGCCACAACAGTGTCAGCCGCAGCAAGATTATCAAATTCAACTTTCACACGTTTCGCGACAGGAATCACAGCACACATTGTTACCCGAGATGCAAATGCAGTCCCTCCAGTATGGAACGACCGGCAGTATCCACGAGCTTCTGTACGCTGGCGCCTACGATCTGCCCACATCGGAGCCAAATCTTGGAACGCATTGGGACCACGAGGCCACCCTCTACGACATTGGCCGTCACGACGGCAGAGCTTTTTACAATAGCCTTGGAACGGCATCGTTCAATGGTGAAGAACGAGGGGGCACCAGCCTGCCTGATCTGTCCTTGTCGACACCATCAACATTACACAATATCCCAGGAACGCAGTCGGATTCTGATGCGGTCAATCGGTGAGTTTGATCCGCCGACCGTAGCTGTGGTAGCTGACGCGTTCCGAAGCACAACGCCGACACTTGAGCGTAGTCCTAGTGCATACCACGGCCGACGCCAG
The DNA here is from genome assembly GCA_022828445.1 of Graphiopsis chlorocephala. Taxonomy (NCBI): domain Eukaryota; kingdom Fungi; phylum Ascomycota; class Dothideomycetes; order Cladosporiales; family Cladosporiaceae; genus Graphiopsis; species Graphiopsis chlorocephala. The sequence continues at coordinate 103,369 of JAIZZJ010000017.1, read as the reverse complement.
AACGTGACCAGCGAAAATGGAACAAGGCGGCCGTCGCCGCATCTTCGCAGACGACAAGGGGAAACGTATCATAGAGCCACGCGTCGTACCAAGAAAAAGTTATGGGAAAGACAATACTATGAGGCCTTGTTACGCATGGACGAACTCACAAAGTACCACAGAGTGGCACAAGCCGTAAGCAGGGCTACTACTCGAACAAATTTTGAATCGATTGCTGATAGATGCAGATGCGAATGTGTGGACACCCACCGAGGGATCCCGAAGAGTACAAATTTATGTCTTGAGCGAGACCGCACCCGAAAAGCGAAACACAGCCCAGACGGCGATGTCTTCGAGCAGTCCTTCCATATACTTTCAGCAAGTCAGGGAGTCAAGGCATTTGGGTTTCGTCAATGCTGTCTCCCGCTAAGAGCGAAATTTCACCACCTTTTAGCTGGAACGAGCATTCTCCGGGCTGAGCGAAAACGTCAAAGATGTTGCTTGTGCTTGACATATCGAAGATGTAGCAAATGCAAGATTCTCAACAGGGTTCGGATTCGTGCAAAGGTAGTTCTGGGCATGTTGTAAGTATAAGCTACGTCACGTGATAGATTTCGTATGCAGCGATCCGTGGGGCGACAGCCTGCGTCCAGAATTGTGGGCATCCGGATACCTAGGGCTGATCTGTTCGACCGCATGGCCGTATCAAAGCCTTGGCAGTAGGATTAGAGGAAACGAAAAGACGAGCATGACTAAGTCGTGTAGTACCTGACTCTTGGACTGCCAACTAACACGGCGTGGATGCTGATGTAGAGAATTGTGCTTTGCTGAATTGGTCAAACTTTGATATCGATGGTGATATGGTCGGCCACCTTCTTCACACATATGGATGACAGTAGTTGAAGTGGGCCATCGATCATGCAGCCAATATAATCATGCAAGAGTGAAGACCGCGCCCTGGTTTGGGGTGCATGAGACGGACTTGATTAGCGGCTGGCTATAGCAGCCGGCGCTGTGGGCCCGCCAGTCTGCTGGTCCGAGCGGCGTGTGCCACCGGGAACGCCGCTAAGTGTATGTCGAGTAACGAGTCTTCAGGCAGCATTAGCAGGTATCTGCCTGTCAAGAAGCACCGACTCGAACATTCAGACCCGCACAGCACTTGCGTCACCGCGCGCCAAATGACGAGCCGCCCGTCGCATGTTCAAGAGAGCCCTGCAACCGTACGAGATGAGGATCGATTTTGCGCGCTTATGAGCACACTCGAGTTATCGTGCATGATTGTACATTTGGCAATTTACTAGCAAGGGTTTGCCTGCGTCTAATCCTGTAGACACCCAGCCAGCATCTCAGCTCAAAAGCTCGCTGTCGATACATGCCAGTAACTTGTGACCATCCGGTCTAGGCTTGATTATCAAAGCCAGATAATCTTACATAGCCTTGTGTCCCCGCCTCTTCTTTCTAGCCGATATTGCAAAAGGTTGCGGGCCTGTTGGTCCGCTGCGATCGCGTAACGGCTTCCGGCAGTTCAATGTTCGACAGTTGGAAACACCCTTGTCTCCACGGCATTCTCCGACGGCAAGCGCTTGTGGAGCCAAGCGGCTGCAATCACGCTCATCCCGACCAACTACCCGGCTTTGTCGTCTCTCCTCATTGCATTTGCCGTTGTCAAAAACTGTTGCAATAGTACGCAGAATTGACAAGAATCCGGAGCAAAGGCTCAGTGACAATGGGAGAATCTAGATCGTCAATGTGCGAAGACGCCATCGTCCCTTCCAGCGTCACGAGTCATGAGTACGTTCCAGCTTTGTTACCGATCGTGCGCGCTTCTGTCTCATCCAATTTTCTCAAGGCTATCCCTGACTGGCACCCGAGAGCGACCGGATCGCGCTGAGTGGTGCCATTGGGAGACCTCATTGGTGAGCTGCGGTGTAAACTCTGACTCGCCATCGCTGGACCCCTACGTCTCCACTTTGCCAAGAGACCGTACGTATGTTGTGAATGGTGCTCCGATCGCTCGCCTCTTTACTGACTCTGGATGAGAATAATTCCCTAGAAACAAATCGCTCAGCGCCCAATGACCGTTGTATCTACCCACTAGGCCTGCACTCTCCATTTGCACCAGGCACATCGCGTGCGGCGATCAATCAAGGCTTACCCTGTTCGCCCGCGAAGGAACCCCACCTTCTACTCATAGGTAAGCATTGAAAGTGTAGGACACTGATACGGCTTGCAGATCCTGCCTTTCATGTCTGAGCTTGCTAGGCAACCTCATTCCAGCCATGCCAGCCGGCAGGTGTGACAGGCGAGATGAATGTCCCATTGTTATGGTACCGAGAGTATAGCACCTCGCGTGTGAATACTCCCACCTTTGGTTGAGGACGCGGGCGGAAACTTCGAACTGGGAGAGCGGAATCGTTGAGGCTCGTCTCGACAAGGTCTTTGGTCTGCTATGCACAGCCGTGGCCATACGCTTCGCTGAGGTGCATAAATGTCTCGTCACGCCTGGGTCGAGCAGTCGAGAGCAGTGCTGGCTCTCCATTCGTTTTACAAAGCCCATCATGACCGACATGGCGAAGATACCCAGCGCAAATCAGAATTCTTGGGCTTCAACAGACATCACAACGGGGACTCGAATGTCCACTGACTCAAGCGTGATGTATCACGGTCATGGACGTGATAGCGTCAAGCCCGCTGCCATCTCGGAGTCTGCAGCAGATGACTTCTTTGCAGGTTGGAACAGGCAGATGACAGAGCCACAACAGCAGTCTCAGCAGCAGTACCACCTGAGCCAACACCAGAATCATCGCACGCAAACACAACCTTCGCACCACGGCATGGCTATTCAGAACCTAGTCTACCCGGACTACCCGTTAGCCGATTCAACTACTTTCCAACCTCCAGTGTCGATGACTGGAGCTCTCGATGTCCGGCCGTCGGACCACCACGTCACGGACGGGGGCGTTTTCCAAGCTTCTTACCACAATCCAACCACATCAGTGGTCGACAACGAAGAACCCTACGTTGCGAGACTCCCTGACCCCGGATGGACGCCTTCACCAGGGGCACAACGGGCGGCCAGAAAAAGATCGAAACTCGGTTCATTTGATGGGTAAGGACGGACAAGCAGAAACATTTGCAGCAGCTGATTTTACGTACAGTTCAAATTTAAGTCTCGGTCACGAATGCAACCGGCAAGACGTCCTATCATGTCGAAGCTCCACGAAATCTCTAGATGAAGGGCATGAATCAGGACGACATGCTCAAGCACCTGCCGGAGATTCCAACTCAATGGCACGCGGTAGCATAGCATGGACGAATTGCGAGAAAGACTGTTTCAAGGCCTTGCTACTTCTGGACGACCGCACAAGATATCATAGAGTCAAATCCGTGGTACGTACACCCTGTCTTCGTGCATATGTCGGATGCTTGTTTGACCTGTACAGATGGAACAATCTGGTTATCCGCAGAGAAGCCGTGCAGGATACGATCGTTTGGTTCGGAATTCCAAAAGAAAAAAGCTTAGACACACGACTGCTGAGCATCAGCGGCAATTATGCCCGAAGCAGGATCGAGACGAGACGGCGACTTTCCCATAAGCCTCAAATTGATTGGAGTCGTGACGGCGCGATATGATCACCTGGTGGAAGGGAGAAGCGCCGTGTCATGGCTCGAAACATTGGCGTACGTCGACAGTTGCACTGCATCTTGTTGGCGTAGAGAAGGCTATCGCCGCCGACCCTCGCTTCAACTACATAGACATATAGCAATGTGCGAATCATATGATCCCGAGTCATAGCTCTCAACGTAGCAGCCATGGGGATTGCAGAGGCTTTGATGCATGAGATCAATACTCGAGTTATGACATCGAAACGAGACCAGAAGCAGATAGTGCCGCGTGTCTGATGACCTGAAGTATACTGACATCAAGACGGAAATGACGTTAACCAGAAGCGAGCCTAACACGGCACGACATGCCACCAGGTACAATGTGATTGGAGCCGTCAGGCCCCAGTGGAGTGATAGCGCCGGATCGATTGTCACATGCGCACAACCAATTGTATTGGGTGAGTGGGTCCCTTGTGTGTGCGGCAGGGCAAGCGCGCCTAAGGTGGCATATAAGTGTGCGTGACCTCTCGACAACCAGGCAAGCTGGCTTCAGTCCACTTCTTCAGTCTTTTGCTCAAATGTCTTTCTCCATATCACAATTAACCGAATCCGAGAGAAGCTCGCTACAGCTAGTCCGTCAGGCTATTCGAAGAAGGCAAACAGACGTGTTGATCACGATTCGAAACAACATAATCTCCAACAGCGACAAACAGCTCAGCTTGGTTGGAGCCTTCGATGACATTCTCAATGCCAATGGTTTCCACGAACTCGGCAACGGCGACGATAAGTGGAATTGTTTGAGGGAGATCGCCGAGACATATGATGCCAAGCAAACAGGTAAAGGTGGTCGAAATAACAGAGAGTGGAGGGCCCGTGTTCGGCACACGCTCTTCATCTCGATGCAATGGCCGCTTGAAACCTTGACAAGATACGGTTGGAACACCGAAAACTTGGCGAGAGACCCGCTGCGCTGGATGTACAATTGCGCCACGACGTGGCCTAGCTTTGAGGACGACTTCATTCCACAAGTGAATCTTGTGAGGTGGTTGAAGCACTGCTCAGCCCTGATCAATCTGGATAAAGCAAATCCAGAAGACTTCGCTCCGAAAGAAGGTGGGAAATTCGCCTCCAAGGATCTTCGCAGCCTCTCAGATCTCGGGCACAGCGGCAAGCCTGTTTCGATCTACGGCAGAGAAGTCACCCTAGGGACTGCAGGCCAACTGAAGGATGAGATCAGGGGATGGTGTGAAAATCAAGACGGCGTAGTGCTCGTGGCAGGCAAATGGCTGGACCTCAAGAAACGCAGACCGACCCGCTGGAACATCTATCTGTTGAAATTCGACAAGACCGGTTTGCTTGTAAGGAGGGAGGACGATGAAGTACCGACGCCAGGCGGCATCCTTTCGCCTCCACCGTCGATGCGCCAAACCGCTTCCGTCAATCCAACCTCGATGGATATGGAAGCAAGTGGTACGGAAAGCAGCGAATCAGGGAGCGTGGCAGGTGGGTTGGCGATCGACCCGGATGGCGGTAACACTGCAGGCAGCGTAGCAGATGTTGCCGTGTCCAGCGCGACATGCTTAGCGACAGCACCCGCGCGGCACAACACCGATCTCCATAACGTTCGAAGTACGCGTAGAACATCGCACTCCAGCGCGAAGAGCACGAGCTCCCACAGCAGTACCATGCCGGCGTTCTCGATCAACCCAGAGCCGGGTGAGCATGACTCGACGCCTAGAGCATCATGTGTGCGACGCTCAGCCCGAATCAAGCGAACAACAGTGGCGCAACCTGGAGACGACGATGGTGACTGCGACGAAGATCACGGTGACGATGAACGACCAAGCAACGAACCGCCGGACAACGAACCCGTACGAGAAGATCCCAAGTCTAATTCACGAGTCGACGACTCATTTGGAAGAACGCCATCCTTTACAGACAACATGGAAGAAAGATATGATGTACGTCAGGAGAATACGCATGATCCCGCCCGGGAGCGCGATATGTCTTCTTGCGAGACGCCGACGAAGAACGAGGAAGTTGCACAAAGCAGAGGCGCAGAAGCATTGGCAAATGACTTGTCTGGACGTGCCGACAAATCGTGCGCTTCTGGGGCAAGTGCAATCACTGATCCGAACCTGGGACAAGTCGAAAGCTGGCTGAAAGGCAACACGCTTTTTGTTGGAAGTTCGCCAACCGATTCGAGTCATTACAGGTCCGAAGGTCCTCGAGTGACACCATCGATGCAATTGGAACTTCCAAAAGAGAAAGACGAGGTCTCGAATGGCAGAGCATCACCGGTTCGAAATTATTGGAGTCCGACCCACGATGGGGACAAAGTCGCCTCTTCTAAACCAAATGTTATCACCTCCTCGCCTCCAACAATTCGCGAATCGCCAGAGGCGTCACCAGTGCACGAAACACTGCGACTTGTGGAGAGTCAAGCCATCGAGACCGAAATATCTACGCCAGACGAGAAGACTTCGAGCGACACCACAGAATCATCCACCGTGTCGGAGTCGTCGCCTGAGCCGGCCGCGCGGCGTAACATGGACGGAGTGGACGTGGCTATGACACTGCGATGCCTGACACCGACGTCGACCGAACCCTCTTCTAGCGATGACGACTCCTTGCCGTCCGACACGTCAAGTGACAGCGGTGCCGGAGAAGCATGGCCAGGTTGCAACGCAAAATATATGAGCTCCCCGCTCAAGTCTGCCGGGATGAGTCGGTACCCGTACAGAAATCTGCCCGTCGACCCGGAGACCGACTATCTACATATGATGCAGCCGTTTGTCTCCACACCCTACATGCCACACAAGTCAATAGAGGGGAAGGAAGCAACAAAAGCATGGGCTACAGGGTACGCATCAGTAGCCAGACAGTGCGCGCAATCAGCTGGGTATGTCGAATGCTCCGACTATAGCGACGGCACCTCACAGGATTCTTCCGATCCACTACCCACACATTCTGGACCTCGACCCGGACACTGCGCGTGTGACGTCTGCGATGGCATCGTGCCGGTTTTAGAAAGGGTTCGCAGCGATGCGTTGTCGGAAAAAGCGTCTCGATTTTGTCGCGCACGCGCCCGCTGGTTTGGCAGCGCGAAGTGGGCATCGGCTGTCGATGTGTCTGACTTGGATCAAGATGACCAACAGTCAGATCATGAAGTCATATATGCCGACCATTCCTCTTTTCGAAAAATGGCGCAAGAGGGTCTGGCTCTCGATAGGCCGGTTGTCATCAAGGGGCACCGGAATGGTCAGGGCGTGTACGGCGTGGAAGGTCTCCAAAAGGTGTTGAAGGACAGCTACGGAGATCTGAAGGTGACCATGACAAACGCCCTTGCAGACAGCTCAGCACTAGTCGAGATGAAAGAATTCCTCAAACGCTTCTCGGACGATGAATGGGCGATCGGCTCTTCCACCCCACGCGATTCGTTTCGAACACAGCCTCCGGAGTTCTTATCATACGATCGATACCGCTTGCTGCAAAGCGCCGTGACCCGAGCGTCCTGGCACCCGTTGGAGTCGAGCAATGTCGAGGCCAGATGCAACATTGTTGCTCATTCTCTCTGCGTCAACGGAGGCCTATCCTTCAATCGGATAGAGTCCTCCGGTGCTTTCTGTATTCCCTGCTTTGGTTCACTCGGCGGCACGTGGCTTCATGTCCTGCAAGGGAGGAGGCTGTGCGCATTCGTGCCACGCGAGAGATTTACTACCTCCTCCCACAACGAGTTCGTCCGCGATGGTTTGGAATGGGAGCCAAGGGACGAGCAACGACTCGTCCTGCTCGAACCTGACGATATCCTGGTTCTACCAGCCGATATCGTCTGCGCGCAGTTCGCCGTGAGCGCAGGTGTGTCGTTCGAAGGTTCGTTCTGGGACGAGCGTGATTGGGGTCGCTATTTTGCAGCTGCAGTTGCGCAGTGGGAGGCTGTCCGCCCGGATCGTGTGGCGGCAGAGATCCCTCGGTGCGCAATCAGACTGGCATTACATGGCCTGAGGAGCATCTTCAAAGACGACCCACAACGATTCGCGTCCGATTCGTTTGCGCAAGGTTTTCTTGAGACCGATCGCTCTGGTGTGTTTGAGAAGATTTCGACGGCAGGGAGGTGCGGTCCAGGCTGGACCGCCGAGGTACGCGGCCTGCAAAGCGGGAGTGCTCTGGGGACAATCGGCAAGCGTCCCAAGTCCGGAGCACAAAGTGGTGATGAGCAAGGCAATGATGAGCAAGGTAAAGATCAGCCGCCCGGAAAGCGGTTGTGCATTCGACGAGCCCTTTTTGATGCGAGCTAGATCCAGGTCATATTCGGTAAATGCTCGGATGATCAGAGCTGTTGGGCGACCATACTGGCGGTGTTGGGGTGTTTATATTTTATTTTTTTCTAGAGCTCTATTGTATACGATTATATTGCAGCCTCAACTGTTGCCGCAGTGCAAATACAGGCCTGCATTTTCAACACTCTCCACTGTGACTCAGCACAACGGCATGGCCGACAGCCGCTCTCTGGCAGGAAAATGATCATCACTCTCGACCATGTTGCCGCATTCCACGTCTCGCCCCACACGCTCACGCAAGCCTCACACGTTGTGATTTCTGCCAAGCGTAGCATTCACCAAACCACACCATTAAGCTGTGAAGGTCGTAGCGCGACAGGCTCGATCAGCGTGAATGTGCTTCGCCGATTGCTCGTAGAGTCGTCGAGCTTAAGACGACTCACCTGTTGTTGTCGTTGCGCTTGTACCTTTCGTCCCAGTCAGCGGCCGTACATGCCTGAAATGAAGGATGTCAAGAACGGCACTCACATTCTTCGGGTAACTGATCGTGTAGAACCTGCCGTTGCGTTCCAGCAAAATCCATATCTTCGCCTGATGTTCCACGCTCTTTTTGGCTTTTACTTCAATAGATTCTCTGTACTTCCTGAACTTCTCCTTTTTCTTCCTAGATTCAGTATACGACACCATTTAGGAAGCAAAGCTTCGGGGGACTCAAATTGATTCGAGGGAAACGGCCGAGAGAATCGACTCGACCACTACCCCCCTCTTAAACCATCAATTGAGAAGGTCGAGGTGCCGCTACGGCCCCCTTTGCGAGTTTCTGGTGTTTCAGTAGGAAGTCACGAGGGCCCACAAGGACTCAAAAACGAGTTGAGAAGCATTTCGTGAGACATTGCTGTCCTGGTCAATGGTCGATCGAGTTTGACAACACCCTCGCGACTCAACAAGAAAATACAAGAATAGAACCGGCAGACTTTCGTCTCAAGTCTTTGCATCTAACAAGAAACGCCATGCATTCCTTCCTCGTGCTATGTCTAGCCATCCTGACCTTTAGCATGGCTGTCCTGCTCGCGCACACGACGAAGCCGATCTTGCTTACTATGAACGGACTGACCGAGGGCGCGCTGCTGCGTCGCGCCCTCCCTGCTGCAGTTGGGCTTTGGGGACGCTTGTCTAGAGGATCCAGCCTTTCGGATCTGACCTTGAGAATCCTTTACTGGGTGAAACTTGCGAGTCCTTCGACTTGCAAAACCACCACGCCAGATGGCCAAGTCTCGCACCACGAACCACGTTCGACCCACGATGTCCGACCTGAGCCCTCACGATACGAATGGCTCTGGCTCAAGACGAAGCGTACCTTTGTAAAAGCCTTTTGGAATGTCCTCCGCCGGCAGATTCGGACGGTGAGCTTGCCGTCGTGGGCACTAAGTCTCTCCGTCCGCCGCACTCGAGCAACGCCCTATGGCTTGACGACGATAGTATTCGCGGCAGGTCCACCACACCGTTGTACTCTAAAATTGATGCTGACTGGTTCCAGGGGTCGGTGCTGGTCGGGCTACTCGTTGTATCCCTGCCTACCCTGAACACCACATTTTTACGCCTCTTCGGACGTGAACTCGTGCGCGTCGTGGTGCCGGGCTACTGAGCCAAAAACTGCAGCACCGACGATACCTGGGCTTTGAGCGTGGAGTTTGCCGTGTGAAGTAGGATCGGAGATTGACAAAACGACCGGCACGTGTGCCAGACAACGAGAAAGTGAGCTCCTCACAGCACGAGTCTCAGCGACCAAGTGTCGAGTTGATCGCGGCGCGGCATAGTCGTTTGTAGTCGTTTGTACAAACATATCTGTCGAAAGCCATCACCAACAACCCGCAGAGGGAAGAGGTGTCCCTTGACACGCCCTGATTCGCCCTTATGGGATGACGTGCCGGCTACGCTTCGACATCTCTCCCCAATGAGAGACGTTCTCCGTCGATGCGCGCCTCGTCCCATTACCTTTCACTGTGTCCCATCTCTTTCTGCACGACTCGTGATCTTCTCATCTGTCTTCGATAGAGCGCTTGCATGTTCGTACTGCTGGCAGCGCAGCATGGTGGTCCTCATGGTGCACGAAACAAGTGAATCCGTCGATTGATGCCACGAAGCTGCCATCAAGGAAGGGGCCGTGTTGAAGTCGTGACTGGTGCATGCGTAGATTTACCAGGCGTCTCGTCTTCAGCTGTCTTTCCGGTCCCTGTTGCGCGATGTGTTCTCGGTCCTGTATGTCGGTCCTGACGTTCCTTGTTATCCGAAACGACTGTGTGCCAGTGGAGTCGCGATGCAGGTGCGTGCAGGGCGCCGGCTTGCCAAAGTGGTGAATTAGGAATTGAAGTCTCAATCGTTCCGAATTCGTTATCACCATGAGGGCTTCAAATCGGCCCACCAGCCTCGCTTCAGCCTCGAAGGAGGTCAACTTTGGGGTTAGAATTAGGGGCTCTGGGACAAGTCGTATCGTGGGTCTCGCCGCGAAGATGGAAGCGGTCAGGGAGAGCAAGAAGGATGGCACTGACGTCTAGTAGGGACAAAAGCGTCTCTCTACACGCTTCCACGATGCGACTCAACCCAGCTGAGGTTCTGCAAACTCACGTGGTATAGGCGGACATGACTCGAACGTCGAAGCGGGTTTCGGCTGATGCTGCTTGGTATATTGATCCCTGCAATGCAGATCTGCGCTAATGTCTACAATACATCACCGCACGGCAAGTCATGGCACGACAAAGAGTGCTCCAGCCCGCCTAGATCTCCACCCCTATAAATAGGCAGCGACACAACAACACTTTCTAGTCCATTCTTGCTTCTCCAAAATCGCTGGCAATAGCGACCTCTTTTCTTGTGATCCACTACGACCACTTTGTCAGACAGCAGCAATTGTCTTGAGCAGCTCTGCGCGTCTCAATTATTTGAACCATGCTCATTGCTTATGGATTCGCCAGAGTGATTCTTTTGTCTTGCGTCGCACTCATCTCAGCTGACCTTCTACCCACACATCGTGATTGGCGAGCCAATGGCCTGCAACAGCCGTTGTTGGAAGAAGACCCAGGTCCACAGCCACCACCTGTCGTGGTGACTTTGCATTCGACGAGAGTTCATTATCAACTTGAGACCACCACAAGGACTCAGACACGCTACGTGGAAAACGAGTCCACGTCTATTCCGCAGGCAGTGCGCGACTGGAACACCCGACAGAGACACGACACGTGCGATCCTGCGGCATGCGCCAGTTGTGAAGCCTGGTACAGATGCTTTGAAGAGAGGTCGCGCTGGCAAGTACCTGCGCTGAGAGTTGACAGGTCTATTGCTGATGTTTCAATGTAGCTTCCAGTGCGACACAGCACCATATTGTCGCTGCAGCTGATGGGAACAGTGCCCGGATGAACGGTTCATCTCGACTCGCGGGGCATCTATTCGCATAAGCAATCCCGCAGAGTTCGTCCGGACATCGCTTTGGATGCATATGCTTTGAATCCCATCACATTGAAGTCCCCTATCTGCCAGGCCTGCGATACACCTGCAGCGTGGGCAACAACACGAGCAAAAGCTTATTGATTGATTGCTTTGATGGAACGGGCATTATGCGACGTTTGTGGCCTCGCTGTTTCCTGGCGGTTGCAGCGCAGTCGTGTGGGTTGAGGCTGAGCGAGATGTCCGAAACTGTGGACACAAGGGTCGACTTTCCATAGCAATATTGAACGATGGCGATGACAGTCTTGCGCGTTCAGCTGCTGAACCATTCGTTGTCAGACGACGTGCAACCTGGCAAATATCACCAGACGTCTGCGTCATTCCATGCCAAATGGGCCTAGTAGGGGTACTCTCCGATGAGCAACATTTCCTATGAGAAGGAATAGCCCCAGCGGTTCGCAACTTTCCCTCGTCTCGTTTGGGTGACAACTGACGCGTATGAGTCGCAGTGATGACGTGCTGCTATGGCTACTAATCATTTCGAAGTGATTCCCCCACGCTATTTCTTCTCTTCTGGCAGCCTCATTGCACGACAAAGTACCGCTCCTCAGCGTGGGAGCGCCGCCTTAACGATAAAATGTCCACATGACTTCTCGACCCACTTTGAAGAACTTTCCCGCTGTCTGTCAAAAGATGGGGGTCCAAGGTGCTTAAGACCGGCATCGTCTCTACTCTAATTCCGCAACACGATGACAGGAGTGCATGCAAGCAGACCGTCAGTATAACAGGTACGGGATTCCGACAATCATCGTTGAGCCTGCGTGACCAATTCACCAGGCTGCTCCAATCTAAGGCCACCTCTTACTTATTTGTCTACACTCTGCTATTTCAGATTCAGGCACCTGATTCCCGGCCGCTGCGGCCAGACAATGGAGGCCATAACCCTTCGCATGGATTGTGCTCCCGCTCATCAACCTTCCCAGACGACACTACGATCGCCCATAGACTGCCAGAGATATGACCCGCCAGAAAGCCCATCGGTCTACATGATGGATCTGGACGTGGACGAGAATATGACGACCGAGGGAGAGGCAAGATACGGATGTCTCATCCTCTGTTGTGCTGAGTGTTCGCGCGCTGTCCTCATCGAGTACAGCAACGGTTCCATACCAGGCCTTCCCCGATTCTCGAGCACGTCACCCAGACGAAATGGCGTCGCGCTCACTGATTGCAGGAGTTGCTTCAGCCGTACCAAGAAGGGTTTAGAAGGCCGCGCTCACGACAATCGAGGGCAGTTTCGCATGGCCCGATCTCAGTCGATGCGTGTCGATCCATGGGACACATCTGATCTGATTCAGGCTGCGACCCTTGTGTTTAAGGAGACTGTCAGTCTCATGCTCGTCGGCAGAGTCTGTCTCCACCTAAGTTGGGACCGGGTGTCGCGAACCATAACCTCAAGAGACAGGGTCACGAGTCTGGACACCTCACAAGCGGTCACGGGAGACGCACAGAAGGTGATACTGTCACATCTCGCAGGCAATTGGATTTGATGCAGCTGGCACTGTGTAGGTAGTACGTATGTCTTCGTCTGCAATGCGCACCCTATTCTACGCTCTTTTCTTTACACCTTTGCTCTTCTCTGCCTCCTCACTTTGTGATCGATGCGTTTTACACGCAACTGCCAGCGTGTCACCGCCAACAAGGTAAGTGCGGTCGTACCGACCCCGATGAGCCCTTTCCCGAAATTGAGACGATCCTATATGTCGATGTCGTGCGGCATGGTTCGATGGCAGGCCTGGCCATTTTTCCAGACTTGGATCTTGGCCAGGCGTCAGAGCTGGCGTCTTCCGCTGACGTTTCGCTGTTGTATCTGCCAAAAATCTTCGTGTGAGGTGTCGTGAGGGTGCATTCTGATCGCATTCTGTGAGGATTCGAAGACTTGCCTATGGATGCTGTCCCTTAATTAGTTCACACACCCGTCACTCCTCACGGCCTGCGGATGGAACACTTGGTCATGAGACTTTCCGAAAAATCCACCCTACAGAAGGAAGTAGAACCGCTGGATTCGAGAGAACTTGCGATCCAAGCGTACCAGTCGCTATCGTAAGTGCTGACATCGTGTGGCTGGGCGTACGGTGGACCACCCTTGATAAATGTCGACGTTGAACAATCAGCACTCGCAGAGCAAAGGTGGTGACTAACTGTATTCCTTGTCCTTCTACCAGATTCTATTCCATGTGTCGAAAGTGTCCTGGCGAGGAGTTAGATCGGCAGATTGTGCGAGATATACACATTACCAGTCCACACCAACCGGTGTTTGCCAAAGACGCTGAAGAAGTTCAAAGTTCAACTTTTTAAGATCCTCGTTCTCAGCGTCCATTGCCTTAATCTTTTCATCTGCCTTGAACAACTCCAGTTTCGTGGCATATAGCTGACCCTCTAGTTCTGACGTTGTCGCTTCGGATCCTTTGTAGCACTGGTCATATGTCAGTGGGGCACTCTGTCCTCGTTGCTCATGGAACTGTACAGTTTTTCTTTCTCCACATCAGGGTGGTCAATGACCAATCCAACCCAACCTCAGCGCTCAGATTGGATTGGTCAATTACGTAAGGAGCCCTCGGATTGGTTGGATTGCTCGATGAAGTGAGGTTGGTTGGATTGGTTGTAGGTTGCTCGTGGTATAGGCGCCTGAGGCACTGATTTCGAAGTATCTGCTCCTTGCAACTGGTATTTGGCCTCCTAACTTAGGCATCTTTTGTGTGTAATCCTCACCAAATCCTTGCCTCCCTTGCTCTTTGAAAGTTGCTAATCTTGCGCAATACCGCCTATTCACGGTATAGCCGCTCCTAAGGTCCTCAGAGGTGTTTCAGTATCTGAAGCACGCTCCTCACCAATTTTTGTAGTACATCTTGCTTTCCTTGCTCTTTTGAGGGGTTCGCTGTCGGAGTCGTGTTTGTGAGGTCGCCTAGCGATGATGAGTTGTGAGGAGCCGCGATTATGAGTTGTGACTGCGCGCTCGGAGCCGTGGTTTGTGAGGTCGCGCGCTCGCTCGGAGTCGTGGTTTGTGAGGTCGTGAGATAAGGTGACAGCGGCTCGCTCGCTCGAAGTCGTGTTTGTGAGGTCGCTGATAAGGTGACCGCCGAGTCGTCAGATTAGGCCTTCTGCGTGCCACGAGCGAAGGCATTGCACGCGCTCGGCAATAGGCTGCTGCGTGTGACGTCGCTGCTCGTTCACGACGTTGCCAGCAGTACTGAATAGACGCTCGTCGGATGAGGTAGATGCAGGAGCTGCTAATGAGGTAAATGCTAAGTGTTTCAGTACAGGATAGTCATCTTAGTGTAGCTTCTACCAATCTAAGGGATCTTGCGTATCTGGCGGATCACTGATAGCCCTATACCTTGCGAGTTCATCGTGAAGATCAACAGGGTTAGGGCGACTGCGTTTTTGGTTGTAGGCAGCGTAGCCTGTGAGTGCTTTGCGTTGAGCCTATGGTGATATTGAGGATAGCTCTAGTGTAGGAGCATCAGTGTTGTGTTCACGCTTTGCCTTTGCATATTGTTCCTCAATAGTCTTGATTGCAAAGGCAATATCCGTAGGGCTCTAGTGATCTTCGAACCAAAGGTGTCGGTAATGAGGATTGAGGAATACTGCTATAATATAAGCCGGATTAAGGTCAGTGATCCTATAGTACTTCCTTAGCTTCAAACAACCAACATCGAGCGATGCTATGAAGTGCTTGGTGCTAGGCTGCGTACGCCGAGTCTCGAGGTGATCGAGTAGGTAATCCATCGACGTGAGGGTGTTATGAAGGGCACTGGCTTCCAACGCTCTGAACGTGCATAGATACGTCATGGATAGGAGCAAGGAGATCCTTGAGGGCCACAAGCTCATCCCAATCGTCACGAGTTAGGAGGTCGTCAATGTAGCTTCCTCATGGCTCTGGTAGAGCGTGAGGGCGTCACGTAGATGGACGGCGCGTTCGATCATGAGATAAGTACTGTTCCATCGGATGCCGCCGTTGGCGACGAGCCTTAAGATCCTCCTTTGCGATGACTCGCCCTTATCAATTACCTCAATCTGCTTATTCTCGAAGATTGCAATACCCGAGTTGTTGGCCTTGATGTCAACAACGAGATTATGGAGCTTTCTAATAGGGCCTTTGCGAAGCTACGCACGGTGTTGTTCTTCGTCGGTTCCCTTTGCTAAGGTGGTCTCGAAGGAAGTAACTGCTTGCGTACCTGACGTCGAGTCGTCTTGTTGTGAGAAGTCGTACTGAGCATCCTCAAGAGCCTCCTCATCGACTCCGAAGAAGATAGCAGTGCATACCAGGTTGAATATATGGCCAGCACAGCGAAGTCTCGATGTTATAGGATCAAGCGTAACACGCCCTGAGAGCAGGCTCAGAGCTGTGTCATTATTAGTAGCATTATCAGCTGCAAAGTACGCAATCTGACTCCCACTAATCTGATAATCCTTCAGGACGTCGAATAGCTGATCAGCAATAATGGCGTCAGTATGACTCCCTAGGGTATCTCGCATTGCAAGAACCACATTGTGGAGTTTGTAGTCATCCCCAAGGTAGTGCACAACAACACCAAGAAGGTTAAGGACATCGTTGTTTGCCTTCTATCTATCAAATGAGATCGTGACTTTGCCCTTTGCACGAGCGATCGATTGGACGACTGTCGGATGGTGCTTCGTGAATTCGTCCATTATCCATTTGCGTGTGGTGTTGTGGGATTGCGGTACCAACGCCTCAATGCGAGGGTTCTGAAAGCATAAAAGAGCCTGCAATTCATTAGATGCAGCCTGGCGAAGAGAGATACCACTGCTAACTACCCAGCGGCAGTAGGTATATTTCCATCCTTCTTCATCGAAAATCGTGTTGTGGGCTTCTTGCTGGTGCCCCCATTCATCGAGACTTCCGTGCTTTCGCTTCTTGGACGCACGTTGGTGTAATTTATTACCAAGCCTGTCGAACTGGTGAAGATGCTGGAGGTGATCAATGATCTTTGTGGTGTTTTTCGTAGTGCTTAGAAGGTAAGTCGATAAAATTGGTGCAGGCTCCCTATTCTAGCAAATCTTGCAAAGCCACTTCTTAATAAGCTTCTTATTATTGTCATATTGGCCTAAGGAGTGGCCGTGTAGCCATATCCAAGATCTATGCGGTTGCTTTCGAGCTGGGAGTGGTACGCAGTTTGGGAGTCAGCTTGCTCTAATAAGGAAGTTGGTTTCCGTGCGGCGTGAGTGGTGTGTCGTTAGTAAGCCAGATTCTTTATGTAGCGCTGTCAGATTGTCTGGTTCAGTACTGAAAGATGACTCTGTATCAATTTCAGAAGCCATACTGCGTTGGTAGTGGTGTAATAAAAAAGGGGGGATGGTATTGACTTGAAGCTGAGAGAGCGTGTTCACGAGATCATCGAGATTTGCCCAATCGCGAAGGTCTCGGAGGTCTCACGGTCACGTGCATGCCGCGAAAACGCGCGCTGATTGGCTGACAGCACCTCTCGTAGACGTAGGGTCAGGGTTGGGGTCTCTCTCAAAATCATGAAAACCATTCACTTACACCAAAATCTATCTATACCTCACTATAATGACCAATCCAACCAATCAGAGGCTACAGATTGGATTGGCCAATTACATGAGCAACTGAGAGGTTGGATTGAAGCTTGGCAACCAATCCAACCAATCCTTGGCAATCTGGGTTGGTCATTGACCACCCTGCTCCACATCTGACCTTCCGTCTTCTACAATCTCTGCAGGCTTTTGTTGTATGTCGTGGGTGAGATATTGGCCGAGGGACGTTCTGAACTGTAGGAATGTCCGCACATCTTTCTGAAAGAGTGAGAAACGTATCGTCAAGTGTGGAACTTCCAGAGGATGAGCCACCAAAGGAAGAGCTTGTTAACATGACAAGACTGAGATTCCGCATTTTCGAGCTGTGTGTTAGGGAAATGCAGTCGGAGGCCTCGGATGAGGGTCTAGATGGGGAATAAATAGGGTTCCAGATGATCGTGTGAGCTGATTGAGGTGCTTGGGCAGACATTGTCGCGGACAAGCGATCCTTCTGCGAGAGAAGGTACAAGTGTTGGGCTTGAGTGAGACTACAGTGAGGGAGATATGCAAGACCTCTTATACCTGACTCCAGCACCTCGTCTCGCCCTAACGAAGCCAGATTATCCCGAGAGTGGGCAGTGTCACGCGTGTGGCAGTACCCTTAGCGAGAATGCTCGTCCCGAGCTGCGCCCTTCGATCATATCGCTTATGACTACAGCAAGGGTATTGACACGTTAGCGCTCAGCATGTGAAAGAGAAGGGTAAGCCGGCATTCATTGTCTTCTCATGCTTTTCTGAGGAGATACTTCCACTGCGTTAACTGCCGAAGCTGCTGTACTAACTCACACTTTACGTCCTGACAATTGATCTCGTTCCCGTACATTTCCCACAAGCGTTGCACTCGCCACTCAAAGTAATACTTCAGATCTGCATCTTGTGAGGCTGTGCGATGTCGTATCCCGATGTCACGCAATATCAGGCCGACCGGGAAAAGGTCTTTGAGGGTAGTGAGTGGGTCGTCGCCTGGTGCGGCAGTTCTGAGAATGAATGCGCTGCTATGCATTAGACAGGCAATAATAGAATATCTACTCGAGTTTCAGCATTGGCCTGAACAGACTATTGCAGTGATGCGATACACGTACGCCCATAGCAGACATTCAGTGAATCGCTGGTCAACCTCGAACCGGGAGAAGTCCCACCAGTGCAGGTTGTGCTGTTGGATGAACGCAAAGAAGTCCGCGAAGTAGCCCGCGAAGTAGCCGCGAGTCCGAAACCCGATCTCGATGATTTCGCGATAATGTTCGGGTATAGCATCCATCGAAAGTCTAACTGAATTCCTTTCCCAGTCAGATCCTGGTGCAGCGAGCTCGACATTGAGACTGAGGCCTGGTCCGATGAGTCGTAGCCAGATCGAGGTGATGCATCCGTCTCCAATCCTCAACACCTGGATCCTGTCGAGCTCGGTCGCCATAGGGAGGTCTCGTACACTCTGCTGTCGAGAGTGAAGGTGTTTGTCTTGCCATTTTTCTGCTTTTGTCAAAAGTGGCTGTGTGGTCTGATGTGTGTTGTCGTCCATCCGATAGGCGGATTCAGCGCGGCATGAACTTGTCGTCGACATCGGACTAGGAGTACTTGTTGTGCTGTGGTCGATCTACCACTCTCGAAAGGCCATGACACGGACTGGAGAGAAAAGCTATCGATACAGATCCCGGGCGCCAGATACGAATCCCTTTCGTTAATTGTAGTAAGTCAAAGTCAATTACTCTCCGTATCGATCTTGGCTGATACGATTTTCGTCCTGCAGCAGTGGCAATCACACACATGAGCCTCACTCGTCCTAGGTCTAAAGAAGGCAAGCCCAGATCCTTGTAATTTACAATTTGTGCATTAGCCGAGACTGATGGTCGAGCTGACGCTGGCGGATTACCCGTCCACTGGTCCAAGGGGGCCATAAAGGAGATGCGCTGCTGCCTTGAACAGGGCTGTGCCTAGCACAATCGTGAGACGAGGGCCGTGGCGACACTGGAAAATAAAGCTATGCTGGCCGCCGCAAGAAACTGACATGCCAAATTTCTTCTTCACAAGCTATCTGCAACAAAAGATCCGACTCTGCTGATTCTCACCAATGTCGCACACGAACGATGCCGCGCCAAAAACCTACAAGGTCATCTTGAACCTGGATACAGAGGGCCCTTTGTCGGTGAGTGTCTGGTCGCGGCCAGCACCTTGCGCTGAAGTCAAGCCATTCAGCAGCGGGCTGGCTGTTCCAACGGCAGGACAATTTGGAGCAGTTTTCGAAGCGCATCAACTGTGCAAGCGACCCAGTGCAAGCACAGCTCACCATCGTAACACGACAACACACGCAAGTCCCAAGGAAATGGAATTATCATCGGACAGTGTGCCGCAGGGAAGCCACCGCCTGCTCCCATCTGCTTCCCAGTCTCGTAACACAACGGCCTGCAACACACCCGCACCTGCACCTCCTTCCCCGTCAGCTCTACCTGGTAGCCCAGATGCGGCTACTATCGCAGACTTGGATGCCGGTTCGCCCTCTGCATTGAGAGTGGCGGCTACAGCGGTGAGCTCGATCATGCCCACTGCTGCAGGTCTGATCGGCGATCCCACAAAATCCCCACCTCTTTTAAGACACAAACGTGGACGCGAAGAGGATCAAAAAGCTGAAAGCGAAGGCGGCAACGCGAGCAAGAGAAGGCGTGTGCTTGTAAGCCCAAGATGACACGATGCTTTGCGACGTATGCGTGAGGTTTTGCAGCGCGAAGTGGTGTATCTCGAGCTTGTCGATTGTGTCATAGCATCGTGCGGCACACAGATTGAAGGGGGATGGGTAAGAGTGAGGTGCCGAATCTACTATATGTGTGAGACCATAGGTGTATATAGCTTGTGTATAAGACTAGAAGACGTTGACTCGAATCGCGGCTGAGGCTGTAGAGGTGAAATTTCCAGTCTTCAATGCGCCATGCTCCAGTCAGTGTTATCTGTCCCAAGTTGGCGATCAACACAATCACGGGACGACTGCAAGATGCGACGCAGGCATTGGACGGTGTCCTCAGCGCGTGTCTAGTGATATGCAATGGTCTTCCAATATTTGTTCAAGTTTACCAATAGCACACCTTCCTTGATGGTCAAATAACCCTTCGGCTGTCGTTTGCAGTAACCAATCGTGACATGTAGTGCTTTGTAGGCTTCCTCTGGTGTCACACTGGCTTGCTGTGTTTCGACTGAGCCAGTAAAGCTCTCCCAGGGTGACTGTGGCAGCCTCGTAGGTTCCGCAGCCGTGGAATCATGTATGGAAAGGACAGGACCGATAGGTGTCGTCGATGTGCCCGTGAAACCCTTCCCCGACACGGCGGCAGTGTCATTGGGCGTGGATTGTGTAGATAATGACATCGTCGCGCGGCGAGGCAATTGCAAGTTGTTCCCACCAGTATGTGCGGTATTTCGATCGGAGGACGAACTTGTAGTCGAGCCAGAGTTTGACGTGGACGACGAGATTTCCGCACTCGATGAAGCATGTTTCTTTTGTTCGGGCTGCCGAGCTACTGGTTGTCTCTCTTTATTGACCGCTTCCCCGGAAGCTAGTATTCTCCCAAAGGTGCTAGCGGACGAACGGTTTAGCTATTTAGGCCACGAAATGAGTGCCCAATCACCTTCTGCTGACCACGAATTCGTCTGCAGCACTTGTCAGTGGGTGGCTTTGATAGAAACTGAGAGGATTACAAACCATCTATCGCTTGATGGGTGGCCCAAGGGTAAGTAGTCACATACGCAAGAATTCTCAGACGAGTTGCTTCACTCAATGGCGTGCGCGTTCGTCGCTGTTTCGACGGTCTTGTCGATTTTGGCTCCTCGGAGCGTGCTGGGGCTTTCGGTCGGCTCGACTGTGCAGCATTGTACTGGCTGTAGAGCTCCGAAAGCCACGTGCAAAAAGATGGTTCCATCATAAAACGACTCGCTGCCAATGCCACCAGCCAACGTAGAATGGTTTGAGATCAGACGCAGGGTCCTTCTCTGGAAGAAGTAATCCGTGATACAAGTGTGAATAGGCAAAAATGGACCGAGAATCTGACTGCAATGTCTGAGAAACGGTCCGGCATTGGCGTCCGGTCATACGGCCATTGTCCACGATCGTCAATGTTGAGGGGTGAGCCTAGCATGCTTCGCTTGCCCATGCTGCCGTCCGTACTGCTCGCCCAATAGTGGGCTGCAGCAAAGCAGGGGTCAATGAGTGCGTGCGGACGCCACCGTGTGCATCAAGACTAATATGTCTCTCGCCGGTCTGTGTGGTCACAGCAAGCGAACAGGGCTGTGCAGGTCACTTGAGTACGTGCCGTGTCAGCGTACTTGTACTCATGCGACAAACTGGCAGCACTGACCATGGAAAGGTCCTGGCGGAGCGAAGCACTCTGTCTGCAAACGCAGCAGGGATTGCGTTCGGTCGAGATCGTTTTAATGGTTGAGGGCTTCAGGCGAGCTCGAGGAGGATGAGGAGATGGCTGCTGTACGGGCGCATGTGTCTCGGCATTTAAGTCGCTGCAAGGCATCTTAACACCGCTCCAGAGAGGGCTTGTTGTCAAATCGGTAGTCGTCCTCGATCGAGGTATTGCGTAGGCATTGTGATGAGGCGACTGATTGCATCTCCTTGCTGCTTCCTTCCAAAGACCACATGATCCTTCTGTTCGTCTGATCGGGGATCGGGGATCGATAACTCTAGGGTCAGAGCATCCTACATGCCGGTCAGGCCTGAGGATACTTTGGGCGTCAACTTACTCACCACCCGTATCAGTTACCCTGCGACATACGCGTTGGCAATGCGTGCAAGCGTGTAGCAACACCATAACTCTGATGTTTCCACTACGGCATGGCGCTCTGGATATAACCGAAGGGTCACAAGTAGAGCAGTGTCTCTCATCTCGAGGCAACAATGCTAGGACAAACCATTTCCGCTCCGCTGGCCATGCACTATCAATACTTGTGCATCATGTGGCGTCGCTTTTCGGACAATTTTGCGGCAGGTGAACATCGATGCTGAATGTTTGAGAGAGCTTGTGATACGTTGGGTGGCAGTCAAGCATGAGAAGGTGTACATACTGCCGGTCATATATAGATGGGAGCCCGCGGAAACGAGTCTGCCGACACATGCGAGAGATCTCTACCAGCTTCATTCGACTTGTTGTCTTCACATCGAATGCACAGTGTCTCGCCATGGACATCATAAATGTGGAAGCACCGAACGACCCGTCTTCGTTGAAGTTCAGAATCGGTGGCGCTATGGTCTTCGAGAAAGTCGGAAAATGGAAACATCACTTCAGAAATCTGATCGTACGCAATGACACCAGGCTGATACAGGTTACTTTGCTGACGCTTGGCCCATAGCTCAGTGCGTGTCATGCCGTACGAGACAACAGGACGCGGAGTAAGAGAAGCACTGAACGGATGCTGGAAGCTTCTGGAGACCGCTTGCATTCGGGGAATATTCTCTATGCGTCTTTGGTGAGTGAATACTCGAGACCACGGCTGATCTGTCGTTTTGATTGTCCTCGCTAGGTGCACGCCGTTGTACAAACGATCGATGCCTTCGTCCAGGACAGAGAGCCAATATCTGCAAGTCGGGTCAACCTCCAGGTCTGCATGAGCTTCACGGGCATATGGAAGCAAGATGCAGAGCTCGAGCCCATCGTCAAAGCGGCTACTTACTTTCTCTCGCTGTACAAAGGCGTGAGCCCATCAGAGCCACATCTTAAAGCAAAGCTCCTCATGGAATTCGAGATTGTCTGGAGGGAGATCATTGATCCATTCCTGGGCGTACATCCTCTGCTCTCCATGCATTTCTCCGATGGAGGGTATCTGTCTCAGGAGCTCCTTGGGCACAGCTTGTACGCCATACTGACCAATATAAGAAAGCAGATCATCCAAAATAGAAAACGTGAACGGATAGCAGCCAGCTCTAGCGGTGCGGACATCTCTATGACTGAGTAGGTTATCGGGAGGTGGTGATATCCGCGCTGGCTTATGCATCGGAGCCGCGATTTTGCGGGGATGGTTGTAGATGCTGAAGTTCGAAGAGAGCGGTGTCAAGGAAAGCTACACCGAGTCGATCCCTCTAAAGCTCTGGGAAAGTGCTGAGGTAGCGTTCATATGGTCCAAAAAGGTTCAGAATGGCCGACTTGACATCCACAGACTGCTGAGAGGTGAACCCACCAGAACCGTCTTTTTCCATCTCATCAAGACAAGCTCTGTCCGCGTGGCAAAGAAAATGCTCAATGGCTCGCTCGAAATTATCCATCAAGTTTTTGACATCTGCCTCTATCGTGACATCACAACGGGAGCGAGCCTCGAAACTACCATGACAAAGAGCACGATGGTGCTTCTTGAGAGCCTCGATAGTGTCGATCGTCAACTTGAAGCACACTTGCTGCGATTGGACGAAGTCGATGTAGAGCACCCTTGCTTGAACGCGGATGCCTTCGAAAGAGCTGGGGCGTTTGTTTGGGTTCTCGCCGCTACCGCTTGGCAACACGACGGAGGCCAACTGCCATGTAGCTTTGGCATCACCCAGTAGGTCTGCCAAAAACTGAGCCTGCTTCGAACAAAGGTGGGTTGTCCGATTGACTCTTTTCCGCCTGAGCAAAGCTGCCGCTTTTTTGCCGGTGTCCCGAGAGGTAACGATGATCGGCTTTGAGTCTGTGGATGGTCGAGGCGAGAGCTTTGGCCGGAATGGCACCGCGCTCTGCTTTGGAGATTGATCTTCCGGACCACGAGCTGGGTGGTCGATGAAAGGTGTTGGTCCATGTGGAAGCTCTTGGGTGGGCAGGTTTGGCGGCCAGGGTACATATGTACATGGGTCGATGTACAGGGCTATTCGAGATGAGGCCATCGCTCAGATAGAGGCTGCAACCAGTGGCGGGTAATGGTCCTGTGAAATGTCTCGACGCAGGGAGTATGCAGCGCAACTTATAGCTTATGTCAAGGAGGCGGCTCGGCCGATTCAGGAGATTCGAAGGGAAGTGAGTGTGAGAGGAGCATCTCCGTCTGATGGAAGCGAAGGATATAGATTAATGAATGTCATAGCGAGCCAATTTCGGCTTGACCGATTGCCCCGGCTGGTCTCTCCGGTGTCCCTGGTAATCTTCTCGAGTTGAGATTGGCACTAGAAAACCATATGACAGTGTCGTACTACGGCCGACACAGAAATCGATAACAATGTAAATTTTTACCATGGAAATGATTATGACGAGCCAGTGCCGTGCAAATTTGAGGACATATTCAGTGGACTACCAATACGACGATTTCTAAGAGACTAGATGTTGACGCTGCTCAACATGTGACTATACTTTTCCGGCTGACAGCACAGTTCCCATCAGAATTTGATCCGATTCGCGCTGTCGTTTCCTCCGTCCGTCTCTGTATCGTGGTCTGTCACTTCTTACCGAGTGGTCCTCAAAATTCCCCTCTGACTCCCTCCGTCTTCCCACGGGGCATCGTACAACGAAAAAGCATCGTCGCTAGCTCCCCTCTGTTGGCGTGCTGGTGAAGCGGCCGACGTGGTTCTACGGGAGCTTTTGGTTCCTGCCAGACCAGACGATACAGTTCGGATGCTCAGACCAAAACGTGACACCATGCCGCCCATCCTCTTCATGATCAAGAAGCCGATCGTGCTCGCTTGCGCAGCAAAAATCTGCAACTGAGTAATGACGATAGTGCTCCACAGAGTCATCGTCGGGTCGTCAGCCCCCTGACTACAGTAAAGATAGAGCCGAAGGGCGGCGAGCGCTGGCACACTGTCGACCGTTAGTACTGCTATTGAAGCATGCTGGTATAGGTTCTTCGAAGAGACCTACCACAATCGAACGCCACATGTGGAGATTGCTCTCGCCCTAACTCGAGCCTTCATCTGCAGTGGCCATATCTCGATGACAGCAAAGCAGACGACGAAGAAATCGGTACTCGCGTCACCGATGAAGATTACGATCCACTCTTCGATCTGAGATATATCAGCGAACGCGGCACGCGCGAACCTGAGGCTGCTTGTCTTGTACTTACACATCCAGTGCCAAACGCGGCCCTGCTCCGATTCGACGCACATCTGGAGCTCAGAACCGCAATCGAAGCCAATGTCCACGAGGCCGATAAACTAACACTCGTCCAGAAGAATAGCTTCTTCTTCCAAGTCCAGTACTTGGGCGCCGACAAATGCTCTTTGAAAAAGAACAGCGCGAAGCACTTTGCGAAGCACAAAGTCATCACATAGAGTAAGGTGCTCGTATGGTACAACTAGAGCCAGAGTCAGCTGCGAAGGCACTGCGGTAATAACATCAGGCTGACTACTCACAGACGTCACTGTGGATAGCTCGTCTGCGTGTAATGCAGATTTGGACTTTCCCAGCCCATGGCGGCAAGCAAGCAAGACGACGATGGACTGTCCCAGCGACACGAACTTGGATTCATGTTAGCGCGTGGTTCGATCGAGGGAATGGTGCCAGGAAATTGGTCTGGATTGCATGTGTAAAGACGAACCACAGTCACAGTAGAGAAGATGTTGTTCCACCATGGTTTGGACTTCATGTCGGGGCTTGTGAACTTGATGATCATTCCAGCAGCATACACCATGAACCCGAAGATGACGGTCAACATTGTGACAACGCCGATTGGGGCCGAATGATCGATTCTCGACCAATGGTCAAAGAGTGGGCTAGAAGAAGTCATATCGCAGAATGCCCGGTCGAGGTGACATTGGCACGCAGAGCTGTGAGAGTGTGGTGTGATGACTCCAATACACCAGCACCAAAGAGTGGTGCCGTCGTCTTTATAAGTGTCTGCTTATCGCTACGCGTTCTTCCCAGAGATCTTCACGACACGCATTCGGAGCAATCATCATCAGGGGCAGTCGGTAGATTGCTAGGATGCACGCTTGCGTGGCCGACCCTTGCGGGTGGCTTGAAGGATATATATGATAGACCTGTTGAGCGCTCCCGATGAGGAGGTCAGCTCGCATATCACACTTTGCCTGAGACCAGGGAACGTTCCCTGGGTGGACGAATGCTCCGCCGCAGTCAGGTCGACTGGTCTGCTCGACGATCACACATCACGCAAAGTACTTGGTGCCTGGACGCCACCAATATATCTTCATGTGAAATCGCCCTCAGACCACCGATCTGGAGTCCACACAGGGGAACATTTATGAAGAAAGGCATGCTTCGTGAAGGATTGGGTGGTGAAGTGTACAATGAATTACAGTATATAGCCAGCGCTAGAGCTACGGCTCGCTGCATGCATGCTGAAGGCTTGCAGCAGTCTGGGTACTTGTATCGATCGCTCCACAACGTCCTACAACTCTCGGTACATCATGATGTCTATAAACACTGATAGAACGCGGATGACTGCGCGGCAGCAGACTTCAATCATCTTTGCGTAACTTCGGTCTGAACTCCCTGTGTCCTCGCCAGTACCAATGAGCAAGGCCCGAAATCAAGACCAGAACAAACATAAGTATGCTCCAGTTCATCGACTCCGCTGTAGGGCGTGCGTCTGATGGAAACCTTATCCACGTCATTAGCAGAAGGCTCTCCAGGGCCACCTCCTGTTGGAAACCCACTTACACCGAAAATACTGCAGCCATCAGCAGAAAGAGGAGAGCTGCGATGTTGATAAGTAGGCCGGCGCGACCGAGCGAGAATCTCCTGGTTGAAGGCAGGCCCGACCCGCAAACGCGTCGGAAAATCGCAGACGCGATGGCTATTGCGCATGCTAGCAACATTGTGACGAGGATCAGAGATATGATAGCGTTGAACCCGGCTGCCGGGAAAAGGTTGACAAATGTCACGATTGCCGCGACTATGACTGTCCATTTGACCGCCTCTTTGGGATAATCGTGATCGGTAACCTCTTGAGCGTCAGCGGGTTGTGGGTTGCCAATGTCGTGAACGAGCTTGTGTGGGGAAGAAAGATCTCACCGGCTGCAATTTGTGCGCGAACGGCAAACCTCCGACGCGAGCAAAAGACCATACTTGTCTACTCGTAATCGCCACTATGCCAATTTGAGCCGCGAGGAAGCAGAATACTTTCGGCGCGACCATTGCGATGGTGGCGCCTTTGCTGCCCGTCGTGTTGAGGAACATCGCCACGAATGGCTGCACGTTCGAAGTTGCGAGCACTTCCCTAACATTGCCAATCGTAAAAGCGACTGTCACGACCGTCAAGAGTGCCAGAGCGGCATTCGACGTGAAGGCTATTATTATCGCCCGCGGGACTGCTCTGGAGGCATCCTGCACACTCTCCACTGGAGGCAAGGGTCAGCGGAGGCACGCGCCATGTTGCTTGTCTTTGTCACTCACTTATGTGGACAGAACAGTGGAGTCCAACCATAGGGTTCAACGAAGAGACGTTTCCGACGAAGAAGTATACTAGACCAGGCCACTGGGAGAAACCGTTAGAACCAATCTAGCTCCCCGTGCGTTTTACTGTCTCTCGATCTCTTCCCACGGACTTACATCTCCTCCATTGTCGAATGTCAACAGTGCATCTCTGGCGGTTGCGACCGGCGATAAGCACCACAATACGACGACAGTAGCTATGGCGTCGCAGGTGTGGACGACAAGCGTGAGCTTCTCAATGAAAACTAGCCATTTGGACATCGTGGAGTTAAAATAGTATGCCAAGAGCAGTGTTGTCCATCCCACCAGTGTGGAGAACCACCCAGGAAAAATGGCGTGGCCGATGATCGACGCCTCAGGATGATAGAGCAACACACAATCTCTCACCGTATTACCGGTGATCACGGCGCAGCTGGCGGCGAACGTGGGCCACCCGAAGCACTCTAGCCAGCCTGTACAGAAGGCCAACACCCGGTGGCAACGTTCAGGCGCACACTCGTATACCCATTGGAACTCTCCGGCCGCGGTCGGGAACCTGGAGACGTAAGGGTCAGTCGAGTGTCGCAACCTCAGCACCGATATTGTCCTTTACTGACGATGAGCTTAATTCTGCGATGGAAAGGTATGTTGGGACGAAACCAGCGAACGCAAAGATGAAACCGAAGAAGAGGCCGCCGGTTCCACCATTGTACAACACAAAACCCAGTCCGACCAAAACGGTTTGCCACGGGAGAACCACGGTGCAGTTCAGAGCGACTGCTGCCCACTCCCCTATTCTGCGGAAGAACACTTGTTTCTCCTGCATGACCCGCATGTCGTGCTCGTCGTACACAGTGCCGGATCTTTCCAGATCCGGCACTGATACAGTAGCATGATTGTGAGGAGGTTCCATGAGCTCGGTGGGGATCGTCGATGGGTCCATTGTGGTCGTGGGTGCTGAGATGGGCAGTGGAGGGAGGGTTCGAGAGTGGATGGATCAAAAGACTTGCGCTGAAGGTTTGCGCAGAAGACATTTATGGCAGAGGCAAATCTTTTGTCTGTCGAACGAGCCCGTCCACGCGATTTCCTGCTGACCGAAGATGGCGTGGCACTAATGGACTCCAATCTATTCGAGCAGCTCGCCTGGACGAGATGTGCGGTGCGTGCTCTCAGAACCCCTACGTCTGCAACCTCATATTGTCACATGCTTGGAAAGCTGAAGCCCTGACACAAGTAGGCATTCCAGAGACTGATAGCGGACAGCTGTTGCTAGACTAGGCAGGCTGGTTGACTCGATTAGCTCGACGCAACGTCCTTCCCGTGGGCAAGACATTAGCGTGACGGTGGTTTGCCACGACACGTGGTCTGCAAAACATACGCAACGACCAGCCGCGCACAGCCTCGCCTAGCTCAGCCAAAGGGAGCGAAGGAACAGCTGCCCATGCCTGGCCGAAGCGAGAGGCACACTTCTAATGCCAACGCACCGCTGCGGACGCGGCGTGCTGGCTTGCAGGGAGCATCAGGGTCGGCATGGACGGGAGGTCTTGACTGCTACAGATCTACCACAGGTATGCGATATCCGGCACGATATCCGACGCCACTAACACAACAATCCTAGAAAGCCTGACCTATGCTTTGTCCAAATGAGACGGAGCGTTCGCAGCCGACGGCGACGCGACCTGTTCCCATGCGCGAACGGCTTCTAGAGAAACAATTTTCTCACATCCGCTTTGTGCAGTCGAGGCTAAGCTGATGGTTCGACTCGTACTCTTCGTTAGTCCTACATCGTCATCAGCATCGTCTCCTTCTTTTGTACTGCACGAATTTGACCGCCATGGCCAATCCACGCGACTCCAGAACCCCTCTCTAGCTGTATCTGGACCCATCTTTATCCGTGCGAGTACTAGTGGCGTGAAAGCCGGCGGCCAGTTGAGGAGCACCAGCACCAGCACCTGGCAACCCAACACTGCGACCTCGCTTTCTTGTCGAATCGCCACTGAGATCCAAAACGGCACGATGCTCCTGCATGTTGTCAGTCGTTGATCTGCACACGAGGTTTTGCGGCTCGACGAGTCTCACGGTAGATTGATAAAGACGAAGATCGCGGTGAGCCAAAACGTCACCAAAGCGCTACCCTCTCCTTGCTTCGACCTCCAAACTGGAATCGCCGTGATGGGTAGTTGGATGCATGTGGCGCAGCTTGGCGGCAGCCATCTGGCGAGGGCTCGGACGGTCTTTAATGGAATGTCAGCGAATGAAGACTGGCTGTGATCCCGGCATACGCACATGGGTCGAGTCAGGAACGGCAGCGAATACGATCGATGCTGTGTTGAGCACCACGATTGAAACCGCTCCTACGCCCAGGTACACGCTGGCTTCTGGATTGGAGTAATGCCGAGTCACCTCGAAGAGTGCAGCCAATTGCAGGCAACAGACGTTGCAAAACAGGATGATTCGGGCGAAGTAGCGCTGTCGTGCGTCAGCTGAGGTCTGTGTGACGCATTGTGCTGCCGCTCACGGTCTTCGAAGCGCCAATTGACTCATGGCACAGGCAGAGGACGGCGAATGAAAGGCCAAAGACCTGGACCGGTCAGCGAGCTAATCTGGATGTTGCGCTCCGACGGACGTACCGCCCCTGCCACGCGAAGCCACTTTGCCAACTGCGCTGAATAGTTGGGCTTGGTCTTCTTCGACGGTAGCGGTGTGTAGCTGAGGATGAGAAAGCCTGCGGCAAGCATGAAGACCACGAGTAAGCCTGCAAGGAGTGCGTGGTAGTCCATGTTGGCGGGGAAAGGTGCATTGTGCAAACGGTCTGGGGACGGCGGGCCGGTCATTCTACATATGCGATTGATGGACGACGAGAGCCACGAGCAACGGCACACCATGTTTCCCAACACTGTCAATCGATGCGATATTGCAAGCCATCTTCCAACCGAGATTGTGATGTGTCTACAGTAGTGCCGTCTCGTTCTCGTCACTCTTCGAATGATAGCTTGAGCACTATCGTCGTGACTTGTGTTGAGTTGAGTCTCGTGTAGCTCTGTTCGAAAGGGAAGGTGACGCCGTTGCAGAGGTGGAGACATGGCTTCGGCAATGCCTATGTTGGGGTCAAACGATCGCTAGCAGCTTGCCCGTACCACATCCCCCGCTTGACCATTGAAGAGTACAGTATCGCCAGAGTGCGCTAGTATCATGCGTCAGGGCTGTCACTGTCGGCGCTAACGTGTAACTCCTACATTGTTGGCGCCCGGCGCACAGACAACAACCTGGCGACTCGCCCTCATATTGTCCGTGCTTCTGGATTTTCTTCTTACTCGTTGTCCCTTGGAGACTCTATCTACACCACGATCTTCCAGCGCTAGATGTCTCGACCTTCTCCCGATGCGATTGTCACGCAGATAGTGCAACTGCTCGCGGCGCTAGATGTGACCACCTTCTCAACACACCAGGTACAGCACACTGTCTAGTGGCAATGGAACTGACACTGACTACCTCGTAAGGGCCTTCGACATGCTGTCCTGGATCTAATCGACCGAAGCGCGAAAGATTTTCGGGACGAGGTCATAGAACGGATTGACGGACGACTCCACAAGAAACCGAGAAAACACACAAAAGAGGAAGCGCAGCTTCTCGATTATCTGGACGAAAACAACTCCACCGTATCCGCAAGCAGTAAAAAGGTGATCGAACGCCTTGGCAAAGCCCTCAGAGGGCTTCACTCGAGCCTCCACGTTCGAGACGATGAGTTCAAAATACCAGATGGGAAACAGACAGGGCAGTCATCAAACGCAACATCCTTTGTGGGGACCACAGGATGCAGACAAGCGAGAATCATGCAACATTATAGGATGTGTGAACAGAAGACACATGTCAACGAAGGTTGGAGAAGACTCTACAGGCTTTGGGTGGTATACGAGGTCGATCGTTTGATGAACGAACACACAGAGCTTGAGAAGTCCGAAGTCGCAGACGCTGTGCGTGAATTCTGCCGGCTGTCTGGTGAGAACGAAGAGATTGTTAGAGATATCCGAACCAAAAGCCAATCGTATGTGACAGCAGCTAACCGTAAGAATGGCTTGGGAATCATCCTGATGCTAGGATCCCGGACCACGGATGCGTGAGTGGAATGTCCGCAGTGTTTTCCTTCAAGTAGGCGCTGACCAGAATATATAGTTGGGAACGCGGACGCATACTCGACGACGATGCTGTTTCTTGGCTTTGGGCTTCGTGTGTGTCCAAATACAGCCAACTCAGACACAAAGCGGAGGTTTTGCAGCACGTGGCTTGTGCAGTTATCCGCCAGGGCTTCTCTGAATATGGCATCGATCTCGCTGAACTTTTGGAAGAAGGCCACATATTTACCAGGCACTTCAAAGCCGAGGCAGCTCCTCGCAACTCACCTGCCGGACTACAGGTATTGGCTGCCGCTATCGATCAGGTGGAATCGTCTCGCCCACAGTCTGGCCCGAACGTTGGTCAGGACCAGTCGACACGAGACACGCAAGCCCAGCAACAGCTCAGGGCACGGAACGAGGGTCTGATTGCTGGGCAAGTGGCCGGACTGCCACCAACTGAAGCTACACCAGCCCCACCGGCAACCTTCGGTCAACAAACTCCATGGCAGATACATGCCGATCAACAGTCTGCAGCAGGTCTGGACGCATCTATTGGACCATACATGCCTACTGTAGCTACAGGCCAAGCGCAAGCGCACGAGCCTGGATCTACTTCAGGCGATTCTCAGCATGGATTGGCAGTCGACACACGAGCACAAACGCATTCACGCCTTGGAGCATGGAACGAGGGTCTGATTGCTGGTCAGGTGCCGAAACCGGCGCCATACAAAACGAATCTGAATCCGACAACAACTTACAGTCAAGGCACGCACTTTCCTTGGCAGACGAGTTTGCCACAACAGACAGCCGCGCAACATGTTTCGCCGGATGGCTCCCATGATCGTCCTCCGTTTCAATTTGATCAGTATGAAACAGCCATGGGAGGTAGCGAAGCTCGGCTACAGGATGACTCTGGGCGCAAGGCGGGTGGGCTGCACGTTGGCTCAACCATTGATGTGAGCGGAGCAAGAATCGACCGTGCGCCAGATCTCACAAGGCGGACATCAGTGCTTCCAGGAACGAACATGTCGACCCACGGACGACTCGAACAAGCTTTTTCCCACCAATGGCCACAAGATGCGGCGAGCACAAAT
This sequence comes from Graphiopsis chlorocephala, assembly GCA_022828445.1. Lineage (NCBI taxonomy): Eukaryota > Fungi > Ascomycota > Dothideomycetes > Cladosporiales > Cladosporiaceae > Graphiopsis > Graphiopsis chlorocephala. The sequence continues at coordinate 70,928 of JAIZZJ010000017.1, read as the reverse complement.
CTTATGGGTGATCAGACTATGCATTTGAACTCGACTCGGGTTGGGGCCAACATCACAGAGCTCGACAACGTGGATTGGAACAATCTGTTCGAGTTTGTGTATGATGATCTTGGAGAACGGTTCAACAGGTAGTTACAGATTGCTGCACTCAAACTACTTTGTACACAAAGTAGATGGCCCCATTCTCGATATTGAATCTCGTAGCTAGACTGAACGAACGACCAACCTTGACCGCGTCTTTATCACCCAGCAGCAGTGCTAGGAAGCATATGTCTTCTCCAGGATTTCCGACGACAGCTGCATTGTCAGAAGCTTCTTCGTCGTATGGTACAGCCTTGGTCATTTGGTAGATCTTGCGCCACTCGATGGTACGGCCAGGGTGACGTTGTCCGGCTATTTGCTGAGGAGTTGTCAGTTAAGTCCGGGTCCTAGCGTACGAACGCAACATGACCTACTTTGGTTTCAAACGCATTCATTAAGTCGTTCAAGATATCTTGATAAGGCTCCCATTTGAAAGAGACAAGTTGATCGGTCTGTTTCCCGGTATGTAGGTCTTCGCGGAGTCTGCTCTGCAGTCTCCTGCCGGCGGACTCAGCCTTGACGCGAAACAATTCGGGTGTGATGATCTGCTGAGCAGACGTGATATCACCGGCCATGATCGCCGCAGTCATTCAGGGCGCAGGCGTGCAGTTGCGTTGTGGTCCGTGTGATTTCAGCTCCTTGTGAGGAAGAGGCGCGATAGCTGGCTTTGCACAGCGGAATTGGCAGGGAGGGTGGGGGTGCCAAGATGTGCGTCATCGGCTCGCTTGGAGGTTGTCCCCACGTCGAGCAGTGTCGAAGCGACGCGCATGGTATCAAGAAAGTATACAGCGTTGGTGACCATACTATATAGGGTAACATACAAGGCACGCAGCAAGAGCTACTGGAAGATTACTGGCACGGCGGCATCGGACGACTCGTCCAGAAGGCCAAAACACGACAACGTCCACGAAATTAATTCCATGACGCCCACGATGTGACCACACATGACATGCTTCCGGTCTCTCAATGGTCTGGAACAGCACAGCGATCAACATGTCCGCCGCGCAGCCTTTACTTATGACGGAGTTGACCACTTGCCCACACCGCCTTCGTTTGATGGGTCACGCAGCTCATCAGGCGAAGTAGCAGACCACTCGCCCACGCCAAACCATATCCCATCACTGGGCACCCTTCAGGTCACTCATGAACCCACGGCCCGTGGTACCTCCTGGCGTCCACGCCCTTTAGAACTAGTACTCTTGTTTACTCTGATAGGCGAAATATCGCCGTGCTTGGACTACCATCGTGGCCCCATCACACACCTTTCTTGGGCACTGTCCACATACGTCAATTCCTTTTTACATTCTGCTATCACGAGTATCGCGCTCGTGAGCAGAACACTTTGCCCTCAAAATGTCTCACGCGCAGAATCGCGAGCTACACCGGCTTTCCTCCGACGTCCGCGAAGCATTCGACACATGGAAAATGCTTAGCGAAAGTGCTCACCGCGTAGTCTACTCCGCTGTGCATCGGTCCAGTGGCGTGAAAGTCGCGATCAAAGTCCTCAGGCCCTTCGACCACGTCTCATTATGTGTGCGTACCCTGAACGAAGTGAAATTGCTGCGACATTTCAGACACCCAAACATCGTATCGATCCTGCATGTTTGGGAACAGCGGGACTACAACAACTTCAACGAGGTCTACATCATACAGGAGTTCATGGATACGGACCTGAAAAAGGTCATCCAGATGCGGGAAGTATCCAACGATCATTGCCAATACTTCATCTGGCAGACGTTATGCGCTCTCGATACTATGCACTCCGCTGGTGTGCTTCATCGCGATCTCACGCCATCTAATCTTCTGGTCAACAACTGCGATCTGAAAATTGGCGATCTCAGCCTCGCTCGCTCTGCAATTAGGGTCGAGGCAGAGCAGGGCTCCGCGCGCGAATATGTCACCAACCCCTGGTACCGCGCCCCCGAGATCATACTGGCTTTTGCGCAGTACACGGATGCCATCGACATCTGGTCTCTCGGCTGCGTCTTCGCTGAGATGTTGACGGGTACGCCTCTCTTTCCCGGCAGAGATGTCAGCCATCAGCTCAACCTGATCTTCGAAATACTCGGAACACCGACCGAAGCAGACAGCGAATGGATCCTCTCGAGCCCAGTACGTACGGAGCTTCGCTGTCTACCATTCAAGGAAAAAGTTCCTTGGAAGAATGTTTTCCCGAAAGCTTCAGCAGATGCCCTCAATCTGCTGGCAAGGTTACTGACCTTCAATCCCACCGAACGCATCAATGCGAAAGAAGCGCTCCGACACCCGTACCTTAAGGCATACCATGATCCTAACAGTGAACCGACCGGAGGTCCCATTCCTGATGAGTTTTTCGAATTCGATAAGAAGAAGGGCGGATTGAACAAGGAGGCACTGAAAGGTGAGGTCACTTCTTCGTATCCTTTACTCGAGCCCCCAGTTGACCTAAATCAGGACTGATCTACGAGGAGGTGATGCATTAGCAGTTTATTACAGATGCCTCGCGGGTGCGCACACAATGCAGGGGCTATCGTTTTGTAACTGACTTCAATCTCAATGCCTGGTTTCGTCCTCTGGTGTGATGATGGGGTCACTGAAAGAATTCAAGGTCAACATCGAACCATCCTTCGAATCACACTAGCTCATTCACCTTCATTGTTTCGCAAGCGTATGAGTTGATTGTTATTGGGAATTGTTCGGAAAGTTCCCCCCTGACGCCGATGTTGGAACGTACTTCTGGTGCAGTCGTTGCATTCATTGTTGGATCTCCTATCAGTGCCAGCTCAAGCAACCAGCAGGAGCCGCTTTCCTGCCTGTCCCCAAATCATGTAGACAACAAGGCCAGTATTCGAAAGCCACTTGCCAACAGGGTGGCCAGAATGACGCCACAATAGCTTAACATGAAGCATCCAATGCCGATCCAGACCAGCGGATACAGGGGCGTGTGCAGCGTGCGGGTCCCTATGCTGTTGACGAGCTCTGCCGTGGCCATAGCTTGGCTTGTAACGTACGCAACATCTATCGCACACAATAGGCATGCCACCGCGCATGCAGTCCAGAAGGGCTGGATGTTTTACTCTAGGTCATACGTTCAGCTTGTTCAGCAAATAACATCGCTGTGAGCTACCATCTTGATCACACATGCGGCTTGGCAGATCCTACAGCCATCACGTTGAAACACCTCGTGCTGGATAAATAAGATGAGGCGTACCTCGGGTCGAGTAAGCGAGGTATCTTGCAGACCAAGCGCAACCTTTACCGTGCCAGGTCGCATCGCTTGCAGAATGCCAACCAGGACGTCCCTTCCATGTAGTGTATCTCAACGCGGCAGTGCAAACAAATACGAGCTTCACTTCTATAGGACATGGAACCTCTATATTCCTTCACCATATAAGGCCAGCAGGCATCAAAGTGTCGAGGTCGCGACGTCAGCCACCTTACAGAACATCTTGTGTCCAGCCAACGACTACAACCACACCCCTTGCGCATCGAGCCTCCACTTACACGCAAACACATGCCGCCCCGAGGAGCGCTCGGCATGGAAGATCCGAAGTGTGCCCTGAAGAGAAAGAGAGCCAGATTCACTCAAAGCAGATTCAAGTGCAAGAACTGCACACGAGCACACGTCCGCTGTGACGGAGGATCGCCACAATGGACAGTGTTGCATCCCGAGATCAGACGGTGTTAACGCTGACGCTCACGCAGTGGCAGATGCTCAAGAAGAGATGAGCATTGCGAACCTTCCAATAAGTCCGCATCCAACAATGTTACAAATACAGCGAGACGTAGCAACGGCTTCACGTCACACCCATCACAATACGTTGCTCCCGATCCAGACAGCTGTCAAATTGGCCATGAAGTCCTTCTCTGCCCGAGCATGAAGCCTCTCTTGAACGAAGCCGGCGTCGATTCCAGAAATGGTTGTGCGCTGGGGGACAAGATCCACTCCGAGCTGCTTGTGTATGGCAACGCCATTGATAACAACGGTTATGATCCCCAGTTCGCAGTTTTGTTGGACGGGTGCGGTACTGATCCTAGACCATCACGCGTACATCCCTCAGACGGGTACTTGGAGTTTAGCACTTCCAAAGTCGATAAATGTCTTGCTGCTTTCATGAACCGGATCTTTATCATGCATCCCTTCGTCGACGTAACGGATCTTCGCACGATGCGCGATGGACTCATCGCGCGACACACTCCGCTGTCACAACATCGCGGCGTCGTTGTGGTAGATAAGGGGTCCTCGAGTCATCCATCCAAACTGCCACTCAATTTGTTGTTAGAAGATGCGACGATGTTCGTTGTCTTGGCGCTTGGTGCAACTTGCGAGCATAACATCGCAGCGACGCTGCACAAAACAGAATCTCAACATCTGGGACGGAATGACGACCAAGGACGGATGGTGCCCGGCCTAGTCTACTTCGAGAAATCTATCAAGATCATGACAAGCATCAAATGTGACGAGATGTTGATACATGCACAGATATACCTGCTCGCCGGGCTCTACGTGGGATAGCTCGCTCGCGCCCAGGAAAGCATGGGCTGGTATACACGAGCGGGAGAAGTACTCCAGAAGCTCATTGATAACCACCAGCTCCTTCAGAACAGTCCTTCTACCGCTGAGAGCGACTTGCGACGAGAGTTCGAGGCGAGTCGCAACCTTGTCAAAGGTAAAATGCAACGCTTCATAGTACTGGCGACCTGGTCTTGCCTACAGTTGGAGGGCGAGGTCATAGCACAGCACCGGCTGCCATCGAGTGGCATACATAAAGTAGAGGATCGGCTACCATTACCGAACGTCTACTTTGGAAAAGGCCATGGCGTTCACGCACATGAAAGATATGCAAGGTGCTTAGAAAGGCTCCTCTTCATTCACATCGCGCAAACGTTCCTATGGAAGCGAGTCAACCAGTTCAACAACGACCTATACGGCTTGGATTGTGACCGCCATTCCCAGAGTGCCGTCTGCACGATGCTTCGAAGTCACGATCTGACCCTTGATGCGTGGAGGGAGAGCCTTCCTCCTGCATTGAAGTGGTGTACCTGGGATCCGCCGTCCTCAGATATTTTGCTCGCTCGACTGCAAGTCAAGTACTGGGAAGCACGATACGTGGTCGATCGACACTTCTTGAATTATGCTCTACACATCAAGCCTCACGTTAAAAATGGACGTAGTGTACGAGACGCGGCCCTGGATGCGTACGGCAACTCTCGCGAGCCAGCTGAGGTACGGGTTTTCGAAGTAATCGCGACGATGAGCGATGACGAAGTGCGGGCTGGGTGCCAGCGCTGCGTTGATGCTGCCAAACAGATTACAATTGCCTTTAACGGTACACCAGGTGGTCTGATCGTGCCCAACATTGACAACACTGCTCATGCGTAAGCTGTGCCATATATAATTAAGCAGTGTAGTCGCTAACGCGTTTCAGGCGATTCTGCAGCATGCTCGTGCTTTACGCCACCTATCTCAACGACGGCTTACAGTGTCTCATCGATCGAGGAAATCTTCTTGATATGATGGGAAGTACGATCGATTTCCTCGAAAGGCTTTCGTCTATCTCTCCAGCTTGCAGCCATAACTGCTCGATCCTGAAAAATTTCCGGCTCGCTCTCGCGCGGAGTTCTGTATGGTACAATGCAGGCCTCACTATGGCGAATGCAACCGTAGACCGTGATGCTGGTCATGAACAGACTTGGGACCGCATGTCCGCTGCAACAGTGGTCTAGGGGTACAGAATGAAGGTTACGAGCACAGCTCTTGAGCTTTGTCGCCCTCTTACTTTCCTTTCGCTATAACGTTAATACAGTACTGCGTCCCATCACTCGCTCTCCCCCCAATGATTCGTCGTCTCTTTCCTCGTCACCATCTCGATCCAATCGCTCGATGTCCTACGAATCAGCTTCGTCGGATGCGCCCGCCGGCCTCCTGCCTAGTTCCGTCTTCTCAATGAACTCAAGCACATCCGCTACTCTGTCGTCTCCAAACAAGATCCGCGCATCTCTACCACGGGTTGAGGCGCGACACTTTGACGGAGAAAAGGATGTTGCGAGTCGCGCACGCTGAACTCTTGCAGTGTGCATATAGACAAAGAATCCACCACAGGCGGCGATCGTGCACTCTTTTATTTGTCGATGTATAAGTTAGATCAGTTCCCAAGTTCTTGGGCTGTTGCGCGGAATCCATGGTTGACAGGGTAAGGGTTTTAGGGTCGTCGTTGTCGACTTTTTATCTCCGTGTTCGCCGTTGCGCGCTGGTGTCTCGTTCGAATGTTTTAGTGAGCACGGTGAAATGGACCACAGCTCACATTGCACCGGTGTCCAGTGTCTAGTCGTCCCTATCTGTGGTACTCTTGCCTCCAAGCAGACGCACCGGGTCCTCCTCATCTGTCCATATACCCGCCGTCCGTCCACCTCACTAAAACAAAGACGAACTGCTCTCTCGACTCGACTGCCTCGCCACATATGACAAGATCTGTTTCCACTACTTAGCCTCAATTCGCATTTGGTATCGCGGCAAGCCGGCCCGCGTGTTCCGCAGCGCAATGGCTATGTTGCTCCCGCAGTTTGAGGGAGCACGTTGGCCCAAGCTTGCCAACTGCACAGTCTTCGGACGTGTATGGTTGCTCGTTGCTTCCAGCATCGGATTGGACGGCAGGCAGTGACGACGCCAAGACATTCCCTTTCCTTGGTCTAGTGAGTGGATAACGCATAAACGCGCCTTTCGGCGTTACAGTAGCAGCAGTGCAAGACTTCGTTTCGAATGCAGCAGTACAGGTGCTTCTCGCCTGTGGATCCTTCTACTGGCTACGGACTGAAAACAAACCCTTGGGTTGGCTGGGTTGCAAATTGTGTGCGTCCTACCGACCCTTCAGAAAGGTGAGAGCGACTTGTGTTCAAATTGCGTGCTGATGCGTGGTGCCTTCTGCGCTTGTCTTTGTCCGATAGCTGGTCAAGCTTAATAAACGCTTGCGCTATGTATCTTGTCTTTGATGCCTCATCTCGTGCTGTACCACGAGTCAGTGTTTGTTCTTCCGACCCTCGGACATCTCTGGTGATCTTGAGTCGGCGTTGTAGTCGTTGACGGCGGCGAGGTCTATAGGCTGTACGTGCGATCTAGGCGCAAGTCTCATCCTGGCGTGCAGAGTTCTCCAAATGACTAATAAACATTGTTAAGTCTTAAATTTAAAAATGCTAATTAGCCTTTTTAATTTTGTAGCTTGATACCAAACTTTGATAACGGAATGAACAAACGTTAGAATCAGCTTATCAAAATCAAGCTAATTAGCTTTGATTAGCAGATAATGGATTTATCTCCTTTTAGGCCTCGAAAGCAGATAGCTTCCTCGACTAGCCGACTTTCGTGATTCACAATGATGACCATCGATGGACACCAGTAGCACCGATTTGCACCGATCGACATCATAAACAACATCATAAAAATCAATCAACAACGTTTGTCACCATCAATTAGCACCAATTAAAATTTATTAAAACCAATTGACATCGTGTTTTTCCTTATCATTTTTACCCAGTATTATACGTTAGGCTTTTCGCCTTCTTCGATGATTTATAAGAGAGCTCTCTATGGTTTCACTGTGGTTTGAATATTTCAAAATTCTGGGATTTCAGAATTTTAGAATTAATAAATTTAGAAATTTTAGAATTTTAAAATTTCCTTAACAACCGCTATCCATTGCTGATCCCTGGTAATTGGCTAATTGCTGTCAACCGCTACTGATTGATGATCGCTAATCGCTGCCGACGATTGCTGTTCATGGCTGATATTTGACAATTCCAGATAATTGTTGATGATTATATTCAACGGTCATAATTGCCAATGACTACCAATAATTGCAGCTAATCGCTGTTCATTGCTAATTGCAGATAGTTGCAGATGATTGCAGATAATTGCTGATAATTGCTGATAATTGCTGATAATTGCTGATAATTGCTGATAATTGCTGATAATTGCTGATAATTGCTGATAATTGCTGATAATTGCTGATAATTGCTGATAATCATTATCGATTGCTGTCAAGATTTCTTAGTCGCTGTTAACTGTTGATAAACGCCTTCGGTTCTTGTTGATTGCTGTTGAATGCTGTTAGTCGCTGTGAATTGCTGATAATTGTTGTCTAACTACTGTCGCAAAAAAGTGGTATTCCGCTAAGAGGAGTGCTAGATGGAGATCAGTTTTTTGATATATAGTTAGGTAGACTTCATTGCTTTACTTTCTTGATTACTGTTACTCCATTTGAGGTAAGTTAGTAAATCAGGTATTTCTTTCCGTATCGGAAAACAAACTTGAAAAATTATGGATACTTTTGCTATACCTAAATCACAAATTATTAGCTTTAGTTGGTTAAGATAGTTGTTCTAGGTAACTCGTAGAATCCAAAAGCAATTTCACTATTCTAGATATTGCATCTAAAGTTTATCAATTGGACTTATATTCTTAGTAACTCAAAGATGCTTTGGAAAAAAGTACTTACTCAAAGCTGTTACAAATATAATTCTATATCCTCTAATCTAGAAGCTAATATCAAAGAATAAAAAAGGAATTTGAAAATAGCTAAAGTATACAGAATGAATACATAATCGCTATACTAATGGGTAGTTATTCTATTTTCAAATATCTTCTTTTATATATAAAAGTATAGAGAAATCAAGAGAAATCTAAATAAAAGCAGAGGAGTATAAATAAGTAACCTTAGCTAATCAATCTACTTCCCCTCTATATATATCACAATTTTCAAATTTAAAGCTAATTTGTTATCAGACTAGTAAGATATAATGATTCTAGAATATCATTTTAGAATCTAGCTACTAATCTTTTAAAAACAAGCTATTTTCATTCTAGGAATTACCTATTAAGGTCTAGTCTTATTTTTAGTAAGCTATATGTATCTAACTTAGATTTAGCTTATTAGAAGTTGAGAGATTAAGCCTTAATAGCCTAGTATTAGTACTTTAATTCCAGAGATATTATTTTTAGAATCCCTTAAATATATTCTAGAATAGGTCTAGATTTTATCTCTTTCTAGAGTTCTTTGTAAGTACTATAGACCTTTTTAAAGCTATTAAACCTAAGTCAGCCTTATCTAGCAAGATATATTCTTATTAATTCAAAAACTAGAAAATGTAGCTAGCTTTCTCTTATATAAATTTATATCAAAGTTTTTTATTATATAGTCATAAGATTGTAGTATTTATATCTCTGCATCTAAATATACTTAAATCTAAAGACCTAGCCTCTATCTATTCTGGCTTAGATTTAGGTATTATATAGATGTAGATATAAATTGTTTTTCTAAAATAGGGATAATAGGAGGATTAATTAAAATCGACATTATATTTGTTTATAAGTTTTATATTATATCTAGATATACTAAGAATTTAGGAATCAAGAGGTAATGTTAATATAATATCATTAGATCTATATCTATAGATAACTAGGGATTTTTAGCCTAAAGAAGAGCTATTGTATAACTAGATTCCTTATATAAGTTTATTCTAGAAGAATTAAAAGAAATAGGTTAAGGATAAAAAGAAAAACAATAGAGTAGTTAAAGAGAGTAACTACCTTTTCAATTATCTAGAAAAGAAAAGGAAGAACTTCTTGAATAAATCAGCTATTTGAAATAAGTAAGAAATAAGTAAGAAAAGGAAACAATTTTAGCGAGTATAGTTCTAAGCTGATACTAGAATTATTTAATAGCTCAATCTAAAGAAAGTAGAAAAATTAAATAGAAAAGCTAGGGAGAAGAAAAAGAAGAAAAGAAAAAGGAAAGGAGATTATATAGTAATAACTCAAGATTATAAATAATTTAGAAGAAGATAAACAAGAAGTTGTTTCAAGATTAAGATTATTATAAAGGATTTTAATTTATTTCAACTATGTAGCTCTTAAAATCTTTTCTTTACTTTGCTATTCTATTAGTTAGTATTAGCTAATAAGAGATAGTAGATCTTTAAGATATAGGATTTAATCCAAATGACAATTAAGTTCTTAGAGACAAAGATTTTATAAGATTACTAAATTATTTTTACTTAGGAATAACTTATATCTCTTAATTAAGTAATCTAAAATTTAAGGCTTATTAGCTTCAGTTAGTAAAGTAAGATCCTATTAGGATCTAGTTTCTATTTGTTATAGAACTTAGCTATCATTAGTAAGATTAGACTCCATTTACATAAAGAACTTAAAACCTATAGAATTAGTTAGTTTTTTAGATATCAGCATAATTCTAGGATTAAGAACTAGCTACTTTTTTAGAATCTTAGATGAATAAAAAGATGTATTTTCTAGTTGAAACTAATTAGTATAACCTTAAGAATCTAATATCTAGTTAGGGTTTGTTTCATCTAGTTTGTAAAGTCATATTACTGAATCTTAGTCTTACGAAGTTTAGTAGTATTTTTAAAAAATAATTGATTACTATGAATTTAGGAGTGTTGTTTTTAAAAAGATATATCTTACTAATAAACAATAGAACAAAGCTAAATCAAAATACTAAGCACTTAAAAATCTCTATTTTAAGATCTTAGTTTTAGATTTATAAATATTAGTTAATTAGTCAGATTTTATATCTTAAGCTCTAAGATCTTAAGTAGGTAGAAATAAGTATCCATAGCTAGTCTATACTAGTACTGTTCTTCTTCTTCTTCTTCTAAACTATCTTTTTCTTATGCTCATTTATTTAATTAGAGCTCTAAAGGAATTTCTAGTAGCTATATATATTGATTAGGATCTCTCAATTAGGAATATTATAAAGTCAATTTCTTATAGTAATAGGGAAAACTAGCTAGTAGAGGAAGCTAGCTTATTTTATATCATTTAATAAAGCTACCTTAATTAGGCTATAATTATAAATTTCAATAAACTAGATTTAAGAATAGGTACTAGACTAGTCTATTCTTAAGGCTTAGCTAATTCGGCGTAAGGACTATAGAGTAGTTAATTTAGAGATTAGCTTAAAAGAGATCATATTTTAAAAAATGCTTTAACTTCCTAAGTAGGCTTAGTTAATAGGTAAATTGAGCTAGTCTCAAAGAAAATATTTAGATGAATAGGTATTTACCATTTTTTAAATTTGAATTGAGTAGAGGGAGGCTATAATACTTGAGAATAGGCCTTACGAGAGATCGCTTTTAAGAATATACTAACGTTATAGGATTCTAAGAAATACCTATGCAGAACTTAGAACCTGACTCGCGCTTGTTTTTTAAACTCTAATAAGCTGTTTATGATATATATATATATATATATATCATAGATTTAAAGAGTAGCTAGTTTTCTTTATCAATATATTGTCAAAAGATACTAGCTATTTCAATTTATCTATTTACTCAAGCTTTTAGAACTTAGATAGTAAAATCCTACGATTTAGCTATATCTTCGACATCTAGAGTCATAAGGTTCAGAAAATACTTACTCAAAATCGGTATAGGAGATATAGGTCAGTAAGGGCTATAGGTCGGAATTTAAAATTTTGATTTTTTAAAATAGATAACCCCTTAATTAATACTTATTTTAACATATCATTTAAAGAACGTAAGACTAGGGGAGCCTTTTTATCCTTTTTACTTTTTTCTCTTTTACTACTTTTTCTATCTTTTTAATTTCTCTGAAGATTAAGTCCCTTATAAGGATAATCTAGCTTTTGAGCATAATGTACTTATTTATCTTATACTTCCTATTTATATTGAATGATTTATCCTTCTTATATAGCTCTCTCTATGATAGTATTACTTTAATATTCCTCTCTCTTATAAAAATAAAGAGTTCTTAAATAAAAGCCTTACTTTAAAAGCTGAAAATTCGGTAGGAGATAACCTCTTTAATAGAGTTTTTAAAAGTTACAATTAACAGTATCTTATATTCTAATTACCCTTTTGAAATCTAGCGTATGTCATTAAGAAGTATTACTTTTTAGGTCTAGAAAGTCAGATTACTTAGGAAAGGTTAAGAGTATTAAAAATAATATCTAGACTTAGTAGATAGATCCTAAAGCCTTTAAAAGCTAATCTAATATTATGAAGTATAAGAAATTATATAATATAGTCTAACGAATACTTATCCATAATTAGTAGTTATATTTTTCTATTATCTTAGTAAGTTAAAGGCTTAAATTAGGTCATAAGTCACTTATATATCAAGTCTAGCCCTTATCTAATAATAAGAAGGTTTACTCAAAAAGTATTATATTTAGGATCTAGCTGGAGTTAACATTTTTTTCATTTAATAATAAGGATTAGTAGTAAGATTATTTCTAGAGTAGAAATATATTAATTTACTATAATCTATTCTTACTATCTAGCTTTACTTTTTTTTACTAATTATACTTCTTATTAAGAAGTAAAATCAATTATCAAGTAGATCTAAAGCTAAAACCAGTTATCTTGATATTGAAAATTAACAAAGTAGGTCATTACTCTTTTTAGGTAGCTTTACTTGAACTATCGAAATGGACTTTAATTACTAAATAGTTAAAGCCTTCAAAATATAATGTTTTAGTAAGTTGTATAGAATATATCTTAGAAGTAGAATAATATACTTTGAAGTAGTCAATTTACTTTATTAAGATAAGTAAATTTAAAGGATCAGAATGATTTGTAACCTAATTAGCTTAAATTTCTCTAGTAAAATTTCTTATAAGAGGAAGTAGTATAGGGATACCTAATTTACTAATATTAGTAATCTAGGCTATAAGCTCTTTTTCCATGATCATAGGTAGTAGTTACTAATTTTTATAGATAGAGATAAATGACTTAATCAATAGCCTAATCAGCTCAAATACGTCCTCTCATTAATACTATTATATTAAAAAATATTTAAGGATCAGATAGATTACCTATACTCGACATAGATCAATTAGGTGATTCGGCAATAATTGTATTACTCAAACTATCTTCTAAATCTCAATCATGATAGTAGAGGACTAATTTCGATAAATCACTTAACCCTTAAACTAACGATTTGTGAAGGGCGAGCCCCCAGGGAGTGCAGCGCAGGCATGGCCTGTGCTCCAGAGTGGAAGCCGTGACTCCTTGACCGGCTTCCGCCTTCGAATCCTCTTACTCCTGCATCGAACTTGTTGATTACTACATTGAGCCTCAGCGTATGCGTCGCTCTCCCGTAACACCTTAGATCTGAACTATCTGCCTTACTAAACCACTTCCCCTATATATAATAGCACGTTAAATCACCTTCCAGCGTAACGACCTTTAACAATTTGGCACTCTCGTATCTAGCTCTAATTTAGGCTGATTAGCTTCCAAGGCGATCAAAAGTATCAGTATGTTACAATTGGAATTGTGAAGTAGCTATCATTGTAACATATATAATTTAGCATAAAGAGTTTTATAAGTAAGGGTTCAGATAGAATTGATAATATTCAGTCTAGATACATATATAGTGTTTCAACAAAGTACATTTCTGAAGATAGAATACACTCAGTAGAAATGAGAGAACTTTAATACATCATATTATTCTAAATCATCTGCGTAACTAAATTTTGGGACTCGCTGATCGTCCTTGGGAGTCCAGAGAAAATAAAACTGCGCGTGTGTCCTGCAGTGCATTTTGACCATGTTCACCATATTTGTAAAAAGCCAAGCTTCCTTTGACCTTGCGAGGCACGTCGTCAGCACTGGTGAATGATGGGAAAGGATCATGAACGCAGCGTGCTCCCACTCATCAACTACTGTACTAAAGTGCATCCTGCCACACCGAACAAGCGGTTGCGGGGAAAAGCTTAATCACATCAGCACGTGCTGCAGCCTCTTTCATGCCACAGCCACGCGATATCGTCGCCATTTGTAGTCTTGTATTGTGGACGACGTCGAAATCAATCTACCAATGTAAACTGGTGCAACTATATGCATCACAGCGTCCAGCGCTGATGTTTGAAGCTTGCCTTGCCAATAGCCTGTTTTCTCGTGCATTCTCTTCCAGCTCGTCTACAAGCTGCCAACGTAGTTCATACATCACCAAACTCGCGGCGATAGCAAAGAATATGTTTCGCTACCACTATGTAAAAGAAGCATCCGAAGGCAATACGGGGTGATGAAGATGCAGGGGTTAGAACGCAGATGTAAGCATGAGCAGGCTGTAGGACAGTTATCTAGCGTCGTCAAATAATGTGCTGGGACGATCTGACAGCCGGTCCTGCAAAATGGGGCTGCCGAAAGAGCTAGGCAGCGACGGGACGCCCCGTATGCGTCCCGTAAAAAGCCGTCGCTGTTGTAGAGGGAAGAGATGACTCATAGTTGTGGGTGTTCTGTCAGCGTATACTCGCCTCGCACGCTGCTCGAAGTCTTTACTCTTCGCTTTTGATCGTAGCTTACACAGGAGCTGATCTTACACCAAAGCGCACTCTGCTATAGTCATGGACATTTGTGTGTGCAGGACAGCGCATGCGTGAGCAATGGGGCTCCCATAAAACAGATTGTAGAATAAAACTATCAACTCATGTAGCACCCGCGTCCATCAGAATCTGCACTATCTCCCTGTGGCCTTCTGATGAGGCAGCCTGGAGGGCGTTGCCATGATATCCGCCCTGGGCGTTGACGTCGGCGCCCTTGTTGACGAGCACCTGCACTATCTCCCTGTGGCCTCCAGATGAGGCAGCCTGGAGGGCGTTGCCATGGTATCCGCCCTGGGCGTTGACGTCGGCACCCTTGTCGACCAGCACCTGCACTATCTCCCTGTGGCCTTCTGATGAGGCAGCCTGGAGGGCGTTGCCATACTCTCCCCCTTGGGCGTTGACGTCGGCGCCCTTGTCGACCAGCACCTGCACTATCTCCCTGTGGCCTTCTGATGAGGCAGCCTGGAGGGCGTTGCCATAGTATCCACCCTGGGCGTTGACGTCGGCGCCCGTGTCGACCAGCACCTGCACTATCTCCCTGTGACCTCGCTCTGAGGCAGCGCAGAGGGCGTTGCCATAGTCTCCGCCCTGAGCGTTGACGCCGGCGCCCTTGTCGACCAGCACCTGCACTATCTCCCTGTGACCTCGCTCTGAGGCAGCGCAGAGGGCGTTGCCATAGTCTCCGCCCTGAGCGTTGACGCCGGCGCCCTTGTCGACCAGCACCTGCACTATCTCCCTGTGGCCTTCTGATGAGGCAGCCTGGAGGGCGTTGCCATAGTATCCGCCCTGGGCGTTGACGTCGGCACCCTTGTCGACCAGCACCTGCACTATCTCCCTGTGGCCTTCTGATGAGGCAGCCTGGAGGGCGTTGCCATAGTATCCACCCTGGGCGTTGACGTCGGCGCCCTTGTCGATCAGCACCTGCACTATCTCCCTGTGGCCTTCTGATGAGGCAGCCTGGAGGGCGTTGCCATACTCTCCCCCTTGGGCGTTGACGTCGGCGCCCTTGTCGACCAGCACCTGCACTATCTCCCTGTGACCTCGCTCTGAGGCAGCGCAGAGGGCGTTGCCATAGTCTCCGCCCTGAGCGTTGACGCCGGCGCCCTTGTCGACCAGCACCTGCACTATCTCCCTGTGACCTCGCTCTGAGGCAGCGCAGAGGGCGTTGCCATAGTCTCCGCCCTGGGCATTGACGTCGGCGCCCTTGTCGACCAGCACCTGCACGACCTCCCTGTGGCCTCGCTCTGAGGCAGCGCAGAGGGCGCTGCCATACAGGCTGCTCTGGGTGTTGACGTCGGCACCCTTGTCGACCAGCACCTGCACTATCTCCCTGTGGCCTCCAGATGAGGCAGCCTGGAGGGCGTTGCCATACAGTCCGCCCTGGGCATTGACGTCGGCGCCCTTGTCGACCAGCACCTGCACTATCTCCCTGTGGCCTCGCTCTGAGGCAGCGCAGAGGGCGCTGCCATAGTGTCCGCCCTGGGCATTGACGTCGGCACCCTTGTCGACCAGCACCTGCACGACCTCCCTGTGGCCTCCAGATGAGGCAGCCTGGAGGGCGTTGCCATACAGTCCGCCATGCGCGTTGACGTCTGTCCCATAGCCTAACAGCTTGCCCACTACGAAAGGAAGGCCTAGAAGACTTCCATAATACATTGCGGAAGCCAGAAAACCTTTTGGCCGTTTTCCGAACGGTTTATGCCCATACGTGTCCGGATCATGGACAATAATCCAATCCGTTCTTGCGAGGTCGAGCTGCAGAAACGATGTTTCGCGGCCATCCTCGGCACGGTCTTGCAATGTCGAGTGAAAGAACCATGACTCGGCCGCGTATTTCAACAAAGGAAATTCCTCGAGGTCTTGCTTTGTTGAGGTCTTGTCGTCGCTGATACTGTAATATCGCAAATAGGTCAGGCAACTCTGAGCGAGTGCATGGTGACCAGCCCCAACCTTGAGGTGGAATTTTTCTGCCTTGGTTCCCAAAATGCGCTCAGATTCCAGGTACTCCTTCACCGAAAAGTGGGCAAGCCTCACTCTAGTGCTGATTGAATATTGACTGTGGGAGAAGGTGCCGCCTGTACCAATACTGGAACTAGAGCTTGAGGCATTACTGGTAAAAGATTCGGTCATCGACAAGGTGTCCCTATGATCATCTTCCTCGCTCTCCTCAATTGTGACTAGGCCCGAGAGGATGTTCAAAACGTCGCATAGGCCACCCCGCTCGTCGATGTCTATGCTGTCTTCTTGGCTACGATCGATGATCGCAGCATCGCAGAGCTCGCCTAGGGTGGGAGGCGTTCGCGCGTAAGCTAGCCAGCGCAGAAGAATGATTACCTCCGGGTGGTACATCTTCTTTATCTTGGTGAGCATTTGCTCGTAGGTGGCATCCAGGGTTTGCGGTAGTGAGTTCAGTACTTCTTTTACGTATTTTGGCTTGTAGGAGTCAAGATTTTTCACCTCTTGCAACTGGCAATACGCCCATCGGAACCTATGCAGGGCACAAAGGTCAGTATTATTGTTAAATCTGCATGAACATAGCCTCGCCTTACATGCCATCAGCTTGAGACGCGATGCTGCTTTCGATCAGGGTGCGCATCTCTGACTTGAGTTTGCCGAGACTGCGATCACGTGACATCTCCTTCGCTAGGTACATCTGGATGTCGGCATCTACTGCGTTTGTCATGACACGCAGTGGCTCAGCGGACAACGCTTCCATCGAATTGCGTATCTTCTCAAGCTCACGGCTGGTCGCAAAGACTCTGAGGTTGGGTGCATCCCGGGTCAGTCTCTCGAATAGTGTTAGAACACCTTGACGAGTCTGATTCAGCTCTGGGCATTCGTCAAGCGCGTCGGCGAGGAGGAAGACATTGCTACATGACCTTACGCAAGTCAACAAGATTGCCTCCAGCTCATCTGGCCCTGGCACACTTCTCTTTGGGTCTTCGTAAGCCTGGCGAAGCATAGACAGACCCGGCTCCCTCCACCCGAGTTGGGCGACAAGTGAACGAAGTAGATCGCCATCAGACTGTTTGCGGTCGTCCGAGAAGGAGAAATAGAAAAATGCGTGTGAGGCGTCCGGATCCTTTTCACAAGTGTGCCGAACGTCCTCAATGGCTGTAGAGCAGAGGATGGTCTTACCACAGCCAGCTTTACCGTACATCCACAGGTGGCGGGTCACACCTGTCTTCCAGCCTTGATATTGACTCGACTTCAGCAGCCAGTCGCCCGTCTGACCTTCGTGGCGCTGACGGGCAGTGGCGTGATTTGTTCCGGGATCAGGCGGTGCGAGCCACGCAACAATTCTCCGGAATTCATCCGATTGTTGAGCGTCCAGAATGCGCTGGTTCTGAGCTGCTATTTGTGATGTAGCAGCACTCTGCGTGGTGGATTGGCTCAGCAATCTCAGCACCAATTTCTGTAATTCCGTGCCCTTGCCAAGCTGTAATACTTGCAACGCCAGCTTGAGACGTTCTTGCACGTCGGTGACGCTTGCTTTTAGCGCATCGAGGGTGTCCTTCCTGAAAGGGTACCAGGACCTTTGAAGTCCCGCCCGCATTCTTTGCCGCAGTCCTTCGGGCTGGCTATACTTCTGCAAGCTCTCCCCCTTTTTCTCGAGCCCGAGAAGAGCATCCTTGCAGTTGTGCACGCATGTCTTCACTCTCTCAACTCTGTCTGTGTCCTGCTCTTGCTGAAGTATGGTCGCGAGTATTTTCAGCGTGTCCCTCATATCAACGACTGCGTCGTAGGTGCTGCTGATGTCGGAGTCGTAGCTTTTCCACGCATCATAGTACGACAAGAGGCCTTGGCATACCTGGATTCCGAGTGATGCGATACCGACTGCGCTGCCTGCGACTTCCATGGTCCCACTGTGGAGATGAATGCTGACGTGCCAGTGAGTAAAGCTTGAGAGACGTCCACAGAGGACAAGTCATACTGGCCATAACCGGCTGCTAGTGAGACCTGCGGCTGGACACAGCCTCGCGCGGCTGCGATGCAGCATTACGACGATGGCTACTGCATAGCCACGGCTTCGCCACGGCTTCACTGTTGTGTAAAGCACGTGCTCCGTGATTGATCGTTCTGGATTGTAAGCTCACTTACGCTTAAGTTGTCTCATTATTTTCTCAGATTGCAGTACACAAGGAGATGTAGAGCTATAGTCACGTCAACAAAGAGACTATGTGATCTATGCTGCTCGGTACAAATCGTACTGATCTGAAGACGCTGGACCCACCCACGTCGGAACAGGTGGTCTGTAACCCCGCTTCGAGCTTTCGGTACCTCAGGACTCGCATTGAAAGGCGGATAGAACTAACGGTAGAAATGCAGTGCCAAGGCGTTTGAGAAGCAGTCCAATAATGACTTGATAAACCAATGATGTATATCCACACGCCATAACATATCGGAATTAGTATCTGCTGGTCTTACAATACGAAAAATTGCCAATCTCAACCTTGCAATATCAACAAGTCACATTGCGACAATGAAAGCAAAAAAGGCCCGATCACTCTACTGGTTCGAAAGAAATCACACTGCAGTACGACGATAGGTCAGCGGCCTTGGTGTGCTGGTGATCGAGCATAGCCTTACCAACACTAGCACGATGCTCCCTCGCAAGTGCCGTATCGTTGACCCTGGACCAGGTGCTCCCAACCTTCTTTGCTTTCGCGGCTTTCGCCCTCGCCACTTCGGCCTTTTCTTTGTCTTTTGCAGCTTTCGCCTGATCCTTCAATGCCTTCTGCTTCTCCTTCTCAGCTTTTTTCTCTTCCATCTCGGCTTTCTTCCTTTCCTTCTCAGCTTTCTTCTTTTCCTTCTCGGCTTTCTTCCTTGCCGCCTCCGCTTCCGCGCACTCCCGCAGTCTCTTTGCTTCCAAAATATCATCATACGACATTACCTTCGCGTCACCGATCTTCCTTTCTTTGACTTGTTTACGTGCCTTCTTCTCATTGTTCTGTTGTGTCAGATTTGCGTTCTGGACTTTGAGAAGCTCACGCTCTGCGAATGTTCGTTCTGCTGCATTGAGTAACTTTTGCACGTACGGATTGGGAGCCGCCGCGTATGTTGGCTGTTCTCCCAATTTGCGCTGGAGCGCCGCAAAGCTGACCATGTCCGTCGGCGTTTTGAGCGAAGTGGGAGATGAAATGGATTGACGGAGAGAAATGTCCATTGTGGCTGGCGCGACGGCGGGCGCAGGGTTGTCTGGCATCTCTTGCATATCATCAAGCACTTTCCGGGGATTGAACGGGGAGAGTCCAGCTTTGGACCAACCTGATCTGATGTTACGAGACGTCATGGCGGCGTCGCGCGCTCGGCTGTACAGCATTGTGAAATGAGCTTTGTTCACAGTCTCTGCACCACCACGATACAACATGTCCACCTGCTCACGATAAGCTGTCTTCAGGGGCGAGAACACGCCAACGTCGCATGGCTGCGTCTTGTGAGTCGTGTGGGAAGGCTGGCGGCACAGGATGATGTTGTTCTCGTAGCAGTAAGTCATCACGTCCTCCGACTCGTGAGTGTTGAATCCGTCTACGATTAGGATACGAGGTTTACCACAGGCTCGGTCCTTGGTGTTTGGATCGAACACGTTCTTCACCCAGTACAGGTTGAGTTTCGAGTTCATATACCCAGTCTCGCTACATGCGTAATGCCAGCCTGGTGTGTCGTGCGACACCCACGTGGCCCGCAGTGCCTTGCCCGGCCAGATGATGAGTGGGTCCAGACACCTCCCGTCTGCAGATATGCATTCGACGGCAGTAATCATTGTGCGGCGCAGTCCAACACCACGATTCTTGCGTGCATCACTGCGAGATACAAGGACCTTTACTGTGTTCAGATCACTGAGCAACACACCAGTCTCGTCCATATTGTACACGTTTTCCTGTACGATGTCGCGCTGTGACAGCTGTTTTTCCATGATCTCGAACCACTTCTCTACCTTTGTCTTGATGTTCTTCTCGTGTCTTTGCCAATCAATTGCTTTCATGCTCGCGGCCTTCAGCTCTGGGTGACGCTTGTAGAAAGCTTGGGGCCAATCCTTAGCGGGCATTCGACCGTTGCCCATCAAAATCCCCGCGTAGGACCGAAGATGCTTCACGCGAGCCGGGTATCCATTCCGATGCAGCTGCAAGAGGTGATCTACAAGGGCTTTCTCCTGCTGTGGCGTGAGTAATTGCTGTCGCACGGCCCGCTGGCGCCGGGTCTGGCGACCGTGTGCACGGTGCCATCTGGTCGAGGCAGCCACGTCATCAGCGCTGTTTATCACGGATGTCCCTGGAGCAAAATGCATTATCACAGTAGGTGTTAGGAGTGATGCAAACACACCAAGCAACGCGTATGGAGGAAGATGTAGGAAACAAGGAAGTTGAGCAGTGCGGGGGGCAAGGATGCCCTGATAGCGTGCCTGCAACTATGAGTCACACTCTTCCCTTCTTGCTTCTATAACGGCGACGGCTTTCGATGGAGCGGACGCGGAGCTTTCCGTTGCCGTCCGGCTTTCAGAAGAGCCCGATCATGCTAGACCAGCTGTCAGATCGTCCCAGCACATTATTTGACGACGCTTGACCATCGTCCCACAGCCTGCTTTTGCTTACATCTGTGCTCTGATCCCTGCATATCCATCACCCTGCAATTGTACAAAGTGCTGCGTTCGCGCACTGGTAGCGAGACATATCCTTGACTGTCCCAGCGATTTTGGTGATGCATTGCCCGCGTTTGCGACTCGTAGGCGAGCTGGAAGTCAAGAGATGAGAAAATGGGCTGCCGGCATCGCAAGCTTCATGCAGCAATGCTGCACGCTGTGGTGCATGTAATTACACAAAATCACATTGGCAGATCGACCGCAACGTCTTCTTCAATACAAGACTTCGAACCGCGATGGATGGGTTTAAGCATGGTGCAAAAGAGGCTACAACACGTGCTGATGCGATTAAGCTTTTCCCCGCAACCGCTTGTTCGGTGTGGCAGGATCCACTTTACTGTTCTAAAAAGTCTGGTCCTCCGCGGCTTTCTCCATTTTGCGGGGCCAACCACCAACGCGTAGAATACCTCCGAGTAGATCCACAACAACCTCGTCGTCGACCATTTATGTTGTCCATATTTGATGGTATAGCCGTTCCTAAGGTGTTTTAGGAGCCCTACGCGTATTTTCGTCACACAGCCCGCTATTCACAATGCCTTCCGCCCTTCCTGACCATGAGATGACTCTGATCTTTCACCGGCTCTTCAACCTTGATTGGGGTCCTCTAGAGATTGCACAGGAGCATCGTGTGACGGTCCGCGCAGTACGTCGTTGGCGTAAGAACTGGCAGTTGTTTGGAACACTAAGGCTACCTAGAGGTTGTTGCAAGATGGGCCGGCCACGGATCTGCACGTTGGCGCAAGAGGAGTCGCTTCTTCAGTACATTAGCGACAACCCTTCGGTCTACCTCGATGAGATGGCATGGTACCTGTTCGACTGCTACAGCCTTAGGCCAAAGGTTGCTACTATATTCAACATTCTAAGTCGTCACAATTGGAACCGCAAACTGGCTACCAAATTGGCCGCGCAGCGTAACGAGACGCTCCGTGCCAGCTGGCTCGCAAAAAGGATGAACTGGCGTGTCGAACAACTAGTATTCCTTGACGAGACCGCGTCGTGTGAACGTACTGGCAATCGCAAATACGGATGGAGTCCTGTAGGCACTGCGTGTATTGCGGATCAGTACCTGGATCGCTCGCAGCGATGGAGCGTGTTGCCGGCACTCACCGTAGATGGATACCTTACGGATCCGCTCCTATGCTTAGGAGGCGTTACAGCGGAGTTGTTCGCTGAGTGGTTTGAAGATAAGGTGATTCCACAGTTACAACCGGACTCCATTGTGATCCTCGATAATGCAAAGATCCACCATGGCCAGCGCTTCAAAGATCTCGCTAAGGCATACAGCATTCACGTCGAATATCTTCCTCCTTATTCACTGGACTACAACCCCATCGAACTGTCGTTCAATGTACTAAAAGCGTGGGTATGAAGGAAAAAGGAGACCTCTCTGCCTTCCGTAACTTTGAGGCATTCATGCGGTATAGCATCGAGCATTTAAGGGATAATATTGATGCTCGTGGCTGGTTTATGCACTGTGGCTACTGAGCGTGAGAGGATTTACGAAGGCAATGAGAGGAGACCCTTTTTTGCCAAAGTTCGTTACCAGGATGAAGTGAATTGGCTTCAACTTTGGATTTTCATTACGCAACCATTTAATGACAGATTTATTTCAAATTAAAATATGTTCTACATCTCATTATGCTCTGTAATCTATATGTACTAAGTTAAGTGCTGTTGTGCCTATATAGTTGGGTATCTAATACTGTTATAATCATGAATTCGTAAAATTCTGCTTCGGCTGCTCCTGCTGACTAACGTCAGTTAATCTGACTCTCGTTACTCAAAGAGGCACTCCGACGACGAGCTCTACGCTCGAATAACCACCTCTTTGCTGCTACCTTCATCCTTTTGCGATACCCTGCAGGTAGGCCAGCCTCACGCCATAATTCAACAGTACAATCAGCAATCCCTTTAAGATCGAAGCCGTGTTCATCTAGTAGGAGCTGCATTTGATCTAGGCGACGGTGCTCGGAGCGCTAACTGTTGTTTTGGTAGAGCCACTGTATAAACTCCTCACGTAGCTCTACTACTGAACTCTGCGTTTGTGGCAGTTTAAAAGGGCTCGAAGGAGGTATCTGAGCAGCAGGTTATTCGACAACACTAGTATAGCCACTACTATTAGCGAATGCAAAGCTAAAGTGCGTGCTAGCAGGAGTTGTAGGAGCAGCAGCAGTCGGAGCCTTTGCTACACCACCTTTGCGAGCGTGATGGCGGTATAGCTGCTGAATAAGCGAGTGGCCTGGTTCATCGGCAGTGAGGTTACCACGCTCTATACCTGCGCTCCATGCTTGCAGATGTACGCCTTGAACAGCGATATGGTACTCCCAGGTGTTCTTCACGCCATACTAGCAGACGTAGCCGTAATTCTTACAGTCTCTTTGCGTGCAGATCCACTGCTCCGTGATCTGAGATGCCAGATTGCCGTCACTCTCAAGCTCCGAACGCACGTCAGGTAGGCGTGCTAACATCCGTTGCGTAGTAGAAGCGATAGGGCGTCGAGGTTGTGTTGATTGGGAGGCAGTAGATGTAGCAGCGGCTGCAAGAGCAGTAGGAGTCTTTTCGACTTTTGCTGTGAACGAGATCTGTAATGCGCGTTGGCCATTGTTATGCCACTCCTGAAGGCGCTTCATGAGCCTTGCGAAGTCGATCTGAGTGCTACTAACACTGATCCAGCGACCCTCAATACGTTGTTCATAGCCGGCGGCAAGGACGATCTTTTTGCAGCAGTAGTCACTCAGATCTTCGAGCAGGAGCGCCTTATACCACTCCTCGAACTCGTGTAGTGGAGTTGTGAGCAGTAGCGATGAATAATCGCGGATGGTCTCGTCAAGGCGCTCCTTCTTAGGATCTTCAACATGCCATATAGCAGTATATTCGAAAGAGGCTAGATCCGCGGCCTCATCATCGCTCGGAGGCTGAGAGCGTAGGGGGTCTTCATCCGTGCCATGGCCTTGTTCTTCAACATCGATGACCTCACTTACAACCGGCGGCGGCGGCAGTCGCGGCCTCGGCTGTTTACGACGCTTCTTTTGCACTGTAGTGGCCTCCTGCGCAGTACGCTTCTTCGTCTTTTTGGTGGTAGATCTAGCAGGAGTGGAGGTATCTCGTACCCTCTGAGAAGGCCTAGGGGTACGCGTAGGGCGTTGAGAAGGAGCCTCTAAGGCCATTGAAGTAACAACACCAACAACACGGCCATTGGCCAAAATACCAACAACATAAAACGCGACGACGATGAGGTGACTGACGCGTCACTCGTGGTTGTTCCAATTTTTGGTGATTGGCCCCGCAAAATGGAGAAAGCCGCGGAGGACCAGACTTTTTAGAACAGTAGTAAATTTGACCCTATGCTCTGTGTGTACCATTGACGGCAAGTAGCTCAGTTTACCTGCGCACTCGAACAAAACACATATGCCCCCCCCCCTCAAAAATCGGCCCGCTTTCTCAATCAGGCACTTCGATACCCCCAATCAAAAACCCTCGATCTTTGGTCCCTGTCATCCGTCTCTTGCCACGAAGCTGGTACAAATACAAGTAAGTGCACTGTATGGCTGAGGGTGGAGATCTCCAACCTCGATTCAAGCAAGCTATCCCGTCGCCATGTTCCCTTCACTCTTGATGTTCATACACTTCGCGCTGTATGGGCTAGCGTACGGTGCATTGGACATAGGTCCTGCTCGGGTTGATGTCGACGTGTTTATGTCTTTGGACCATCAAGCGTCATCGCCTCCCTCAGCGACAGCCTTTACATCGACTATTGCCACAACGTCAGAAGTTGACGCGCCAACGGAGACAACAGAGTCGCCTCTGAACCCGTACTCGAAAGTGACTTCCTACATCGGCTCGGCTTGGGGCGAGCTACATAGTGCACTACGTGACTCCGAGACTGAGACTGAGACTGAGATTACGGATCGCAATAATCCGGCAACGTCATTTACGGCGCCCGATACCACGGCAATAGCCGCCACGACGAGCCGATACACTGAGCCAACGCAACCGCCGCTTAATCTATATTCAGAAGCTACTTCCTACGTTGTCTCAGCCTGGGACGAGCTACAGGATGATGCGTCGCGCGACACTGAGACCTCTGCCAGCGTGGTGACGAGTCTCGCTATTGATGAGACCACCTGCAGCGAGAAATCCACAGTACATACTGCTCAGTCTAGCACCGTAGACCTGACGACCTACCCACAATCAGGCTATGCGACAGGTACGAGACCGTGTGATGGCAGTCCGACTGCAAGTACAACAGGTCCGGTATCTTGCAGTTCTCAGTTGAGCAATCTTTCTCATTTCAACAACACTAATACCTGGGTGTGGCCGTCTATCGTTTCGGCAGGGCCTTTCCCAAGCATCCATCCAAACAGCTCCAATGATACCAGTTCCCCAATCGTTCAGTCAGGAAAGGCTGAGGGTAAGCCATTTGTCACCACGTGGACCTGTTGTATATTAGGAGGTTTAATCCTGGCGGTTGAAGCTCGAGGCATGCTGTAGGAGAACATTAGGAATTCCATTGGTACGTAAGCGTGACAAAGGTTCTCCATCGCTGTGTCCTACTTTACAATATGCTAGCCTAGTTCAAACTCAGTGTTTTTTTTATTGTTCAGCACTTGTCAAAATGTGCCGTGATCTTCGAAGTCGTCTCGAGTTACCATGTCTTGACAGATCTGATGGGTGAGGCTTTGTCGTGAGTAGGAAAGTCAAAAGCTGACCCTAAATTGACCGAGAAACTTCTCCGGACCCGAGCAACGACCAGGATCGGGACATAATTTAAGTTAGGTTAACGTCCGTCCACGCGTGGAGAAACACCAGGTGACAGGGAACACTTTCGTGCTGAAATCGATCTCTCTTCCCTAAAGTACCCCCCTGGGACGCGGGACACCCCGTGTGAAGGGACAGTACGACTGAGATTCAATCTATATCCTTCGCGATCCCAATAGGCGACACAAAACATTACCCTTGCTCTTCTATAACTTCTCTTCTATCCATCAACCTATTCGATCGACGCGCTATCGCGAGGTGCGCGTCTCTATCCGATGAATCCATGTTGCTGTCTCTTCACGCTCCAAAGTCCAGAGCAGCTCACAGTCCACGCATCGCGTTGGTGATGTCGAAAGTGGGTTCAACAGATGCGCCATGGCGAGGCGATCATAGCGCAGTAGCGTACATGTACTAAGAGACCAGAGGTGGCAGGTGCGACAGATAAATGAGCCACAGTTTGCCGCACTGCACGATCCCGCGAGCAAGGGCTGCACGCAGCTACAGTCCGATGTCGCGTGGTCAGCTCCTTTTGATTCGCTCGGACAGCTCCGTGCCCAGATGAGCATCGGCCCGACGGCCGGTTCCCAAATACCCCGATCTCAGCGGTTTCGACACAGCCTTCGCATCCTGGCGTCTGAGTACGGCGCCGGCCGCGAAGCTTTGTCACACATGGCTTAGTCGTCTGATGCTGACCAACCAATAAGAAATGTCATCGAAACGGGGGATAAGTGCCGAATTGGCAGGACAAGAGCGAGATGGGCATAGAGGGTCTGGTAGAATCGGTATCCATTCTCCATTCTTCTCAGGATTAATAGTGCAGAAAATCTGAAGTTCCAGAGCGGTCCGTCATACGCGCTCAATACAGTGCCTTGGAGAATCGCCTTGACCCCACACTCTCTTTGTTGCAAACGTCGTCCATGGTGTTTGCCGCACGCTAGCCCTCAAAAGTCTGGCTCTGCACATCGTTCGGCGTACAAGCTCAGTAGTTAGTTGTCACAGAACGTCCGCTAATGGCTTGTCCGATTTTCGCAGATCTGTCATGCACGCCTGGGGTCTAGCGCATCGCACACCTGCCTCCAAATTTAGCGTCGACTCGGGGTTCGCGCGCACCAAAAGAGCCGCTGCTAAATTCTTTCCGGCCAAGAGACCCTAATCTTCAAGTTGCGCAAAGAGTGTGGGGATCAAGCCGATATTGAAAGGCACTATAGCAGCTGAACCATGTTAGAAGGAGAGACTGCGAATCTGTACACAAGTTGACATTCAGCCGACCACCTCAGTCTGTATGTAGGGCACCGTAGAGGCTTGCACTGGACGGGCTTCGGCCTTCACGTGGTATCTGGCTTGAGAAGCTGTTATGTAGCGCGACCAGACGCACTGCATAAGGTCATAACCGATGAGCTCACGCGTCTGTCCCACAACACCAGCCGCCCGAAACTCCGCGCAAGAGCACGAAGCCTGCGCACATGCCACGTTCACGAGCAATACGACTCACCACTTTCGCCGACAACGACCTAGCAAGAGCTGGGAGCCTACGCACGAATTGCGCATTATGCGATGAACCTGCCATTGCCCGCGAGAACAGCATTACGGAAGTCCATTAGATGAGATGAGTCATACCGATCAAGACACTCCGCCTGAGCAGAACACTGTATCGGGAACGCTTGAGGAGAAACTAATGGGGTCACTGCTGCAGCCGCATGCTGAAGATCGCAAGAATAATACGCCATTACTGGATAATGGAATCGAGAAGTGCCCCAGTCAGGAGCGATGGAATCTGCACAAGGCAGAATTGGATAGACTCCTGCAATCATACGATGGGAACCATGGTGACGCTATTGCCGCGATGGAGAACAAGGTAGCGACATACATCATTCAGGAAAAATGGCACGAGGCGGAGTTGCTTGGGGAGAGTGTAGTGAAGGTTTGCATGGCAGTCTACGGTCAGTGTCACAAGGATACCCTCGTGGCCATGGGAAATCTTGCCATGATATACGCTACGTGCAAGAGATGGTCAGAGGAAGAGAAATTGAGGGAGGAGATAGTCGCAGCGTGGTCAGCTTGGCAGGGTGAAGAAAGTTCTCACACTATCATGGCTATGGAGGGTCTTGCTCGGACTTATTGGAATCTAGCTTGCTGGGAACAAGCCGAAATACTTTTCAGCAGAGTGATGCAGACGCTTTCGAAACTTTCAGGCGACCATGATGTCAAAACGGCCGCGGCGAAAGCCAATCTAGCCGCAGTGTACTGCAACCAAGGGCGATGGGGCGAAGCAGCGGAGCTTGAGATGCAAGTGATGGAGGTCAGAGTGAAGGCTCTGGGCGCCCATCACCATTTAACCCTTCTCGCCATGGTCAATCTGGCCTCCTCTTTTCGCAAGCAAGGACGCTTTTCAGATGCGGAAGAGTTGGTAGCGAGAGTCAAGCAAACCGAATTAGCATCATATAATTTAGATTGAATGATCCCACACGAGGTATCACATTCAAAGTGAAAGGGGAGAAGCTTAGTTACACCTCAGACCTAAGCGCTGCGTAGATATTGGAGATGCTTAAGCGCTTTGCCGTTGAACCAATCCTCGGCTATTGAGTTTCACTTGTCCGGGGGTGCATCATCGAGATGTCAGTGACTAGCGGCATATATGGGTATGCATCGTCTCATAGACCCATGACTTCGCTGGAGAGGAATTGGGCAGCACTTTGCACGTCCCGAGCTGAAACGTTGGGCCCGTGGCCGTTGAATTCATACCGCCAGGAACGCGACCGATCTCTCACACGAAGTCTGGTAATGCAGATGTATCCCTACTCCAATGGAGGGAGCTGCAGCCGGTTCTATCTATGATTATGGACATTTGTACGTTTAAGTGGTTGTCCAGCCTGCTACGCCGGCTCGTGGAACCCTTCGTCTCTCGGACAGATGGTGGCGATGGCGGCGGCGGCGGACCAGACCTCCGACGATAGTGACATAAGAATGATTTCGTCTCTGCACTAGCCATGTAGACAGTTTGCCGTGTAGGCGGTGGCAAATACTGGGGGCTGCGGGCGAAGTGCGTACATGCCTTCGAAATCTCGTCAGAGTGGTCGCGTCGCGTCTTATCGTTGTAATTGAAGGATGTGCTGTACAGCATAAACTATATGTACACATGGGCCCCAGACCGCTTTTCTCAGTCTTTCAACCTGGGAAGAACTCGCTATAATTGCGAGCGACTTACTGCCGGCGCTTGTTTGCAGCACACCTGCCGACCATCTTGCAAGACGAAGAGGACAGCATACTCAGCAGCAGCACATTATAAACTCGAGGCAATAAGATCTGCCAACAGCTGGCTGCGTGGGCTTAGCTCATGGACACCTGCTCATGATTTACGACGAGGACAAATTAGCCAGTGGATCTGGTACCACTGTCCGATTATCACAGGGATCGCAGATCAAGAGTGCTTGCAGACACTGCCAGAAGAGGAAGAGCAGATGTTCGGGCAGCCGGCCCTCTTGCCGATCTTGCTGTCAGAATAACAAAGAATGCATCTACGACGTGGCAGAAGGGGCGACAAGGACAGAGGATCTAAAACAGAAGCTCGAAGAAGTCTCAGCTCGGCTCAAGAATTCTGAGCTCTTCATCGAAGTGTTGCGCTCAAGTACAAATTGCATATCGACCGAGCTCCTTGCACGACTGAGGGCCGGCGCTTCGGTGGAGGAACTTCTGGAGATGGTACAAGCGGGAGTGCTGCCAACATGGACTCCACAGCAGCTTCGTGCTACTGGAGCTAGCTCAGAGCGTATCTTATCGCTCAGCTTTTACAAGAATGGATCCCCAGGATATGTTGGTCGATCATGAACTTTTTTCTGCGTTCTACCTCGTGGTAACAATTTTGTATCGATGGAATCTTAAATGAAGGAGGAAAAGGGTCTGTCCCATATTTCCAGCGTCTTATCAGCAATCGGAATGCGCCGTAATACTACTTGCGTAACCTTCCCTAATTCTCACAAAGCTATCCACAGTAGGCAGAAAAGATCTGACAGATTTGCCCAAGGCCCAGTTATGCTCTGATGAAACATGCATCTTAAAGAGATGTGGTGTCAGTACTATCATCTTCCTCCCGGTGTTTCGACGGATCTGACATACCTTGCAAATTGGATTCAAGTCGAGCTCGTTGCTCAGACCATCTCTGCAAAATGCAGAAAAAACGTCACCTTCCCACAAGCATTCGATTGTAATAGCAGCTTCAGTGAACCATTGCACATTCGGTGCATTCGTCTGGCACATTAAATCGCGAAGGCCAGGCGTCAAAATAAAGTCGAATGTGGAAGGGTGTGGCATCAACAACTGAGAAGGCGTCGGTTGAGCGAATGCTGGGATGTCACGGTATGTCTCCTTGGACGGCATTAGCATCCATCTCCACAAAGCCCAAAACCAGTACATCATAGCACATTGTGTGAATGTGATGCTTGTCTCCGTGGGCTTGATGCTTTTAATTGCCCTTGCAGCAAGCTGTGAAAGCTTCGGCGCCCTTTGATACACGTCTGCGTCGTCCAGTGCCGCGAGGTAAACATGAGGTCCGCAGAATTCGTCGGCAGCGATTCCAAGAGAAACATCGCGCACCATCTCCCTGAAGGCAGACTCAAATGGGTCTTCGAGGGCTGTGTCGCCATTCAATACGACTTTGGCCCAATCTGGTGCAATCATATTCCGTTGTTGCATCTGCTGTAAATATGGTGGATAATGATTTGCTGCTATGGCGCTTGCGAACGGCAGGTTACCGAATAAGAGATCTCCGTCCGGGTACGTAAGTGGCGTATAGGGGCCGGGAAAGCAACACATGCAGCGAATTTGTAGGAAGTGTTGGCGATCAAACATTGCAGGAAGCCATGGTTTGACGGTCGGCTGGGCTTCACGCTGCTGAAAATTCGCATCTGCCCTAGACGTTTACTTGTCAGTTATGTCGGAGCAATGAGCAATATTTCCCCCAAGATATCTATTGGGAACTCTTGCTGCCAAATACTTGCTCAAATAGACTTCGCTTTTGGACAAATGTTTCTTAAGCTTACCTACCTGTTTTCGACGAGAGATGGCAATTGCTCATCCAACAAGGTTTGAGCAATATCATGCCAATCTTCTCCAGATCGTATACGGGCGAAAAGAGTAATGCTCTCCGCGTCTGACTTTGATGCCAAGGCGTTCAAGAGTATTATCATGCGTGGCGTGATATCTTTTGTACCTCTTTGAGATGAAGACAGGTTTGGGCATGATGAGTTCACCAAGCTCACTGGATCTGGGCGTGGCTGTATGTTTCCGATATCGCGTTGATTGGAATGCAGATTGGCGGATGAAGGGTTCATGGTAACTTCCAGCGAACTCTTGGCCACATCGATTTTCAACCGTGTTCTAAGACCACTGAGTTCGTTGCTCTGTTGGGTGTATGCTTCATTCAGAGCATAGTATTTCCGTTTCAGAGCTGTCATCGGATTGGCGTCCGCATCAGCCGAGAATTGGCATTGTAGACTTCGCTCTCTGCATCGATCACACATAGGTCGGTCACCGCTGCACTGTTACTTCGCGTCAGTATCGCGGTTTGGCTTATTTTTAACAATGGTCTAAAAACCTTTGTCCTGCTTTTCCGGCACTGTCCGCAAGCAACCTAGAAATATGTCAAGCGGGTGTGCATTTCCCATATGCTGTTGGTGCCTTACCACGACCTGTTCACGCTTGATTTTGTGCATGCCTAGTGTTGCGTGAATGATGCACGGTGCATGAGAAGCTGAGTCGTCAATGGATTCAAAGCACCAGGATAAGGATATATGCCAAGTATTGTTCACAGTAATGCTCACTTCGTACTCCGTCCAACGTAGTTTGGAGACAGTCTCGCCACTTGCTGACGTCACGGGGCACAACGACGGGATCTTAGCACTGATCGACATCGTGGTGTCATGCAATCTGTGCTTCTAGGCGATATTGCCGCTTGGCTCTAGCAATTATTTGGCATCTCGTGCACCAGCGCATGGTCTTTCGGGATATCAATTTTATGGACTGCGAGCGACTGTCAGTACCATACTCGATACAGGCTCCCTACCCGGATTACGCGCTAAGAGGTACTTCGTCTTCCACCGCGCACATCTCTACAGAGACACATTCTCTTCATCTGCAACCCATCACATCATCTCCTCCGACCTTTTGTGCATCCGTAGAGAGTATTGACGGCATAGGTTGAGTCTTGTTCGATTGCACCACGAGCTGTGGAGTGGATGTTCTCGTCCCAGCCGCGTGACCGGCTGTCTGTTGCATCCTGCTTTGCGCCCACTTGCAGAGCCGTGAGTTTTCCGAACAGACCCCACACTTTTCGCGGCATCAAGAAGAGCATCCAAGTATGAGTAGGATGGCAGGAGCACCGAGTAGTAAGCACTTTGCAGTGGCTCGGCAAGCATGGGTCGGTACTTCGCGGCACCATGAGTTGAGATTTAGCCCGTCAGCCGCCAGTCAAACAGGCTGTTTCGATCGCGCGGTCTCTCTGTTCGCGCGGTCCCTCTGTTCGTGCGCCACGAGTACCGAGAAGAATGATCACCCTTCTTGACGGCAAGCGAATCTCTCGTCGCGTGCAAGATTGCTTTTCCCTCGTGCCATGCTCAGCGGCATATGAGAGTCCCCTGATTGTAAAAGCAATAGCACTACCAACACGCGTACAGCACGAGGCTCACATATACCGTGAGTTCTCGGGTCTCGTTCGAAGCTTGGCGATCGATCTGGTCAATTCATTGTTAGTCCAAACTGCTGAGACACGGCTTCTTGCAGACGGGCGAATGGCTATTCCGCTCCACCGTGCGGCGCCGCTCGAGCAAATCATAAGCTATGTGAAACGCGACATTGGGGCCTTCCCTTGTGGCCCCAGGCAGCGGGCTTGGACGCAGATTCTGCAGAAGGACCAGCCTGGCGCCTGTCTAAATGTCGCAACCTCCATCAAAGGTTCCTAGCGGCTTGCGTTCGGTCGCAAGACGTTCTTTGAGTCGCAGCGCATCTAGCGCACCTATTTTGCACCCTATTTGAACCACATGTCACTTCTGCGCGAGATCGAAAGCAGAATCGCCGAATGACGACGGCAACGACTTGGACGATGGAACAGCCATATACGCGATCGACAATCCGGCACCCTGGCTTGTGGGCAAATGACAGAAGAAAAGCAAGAGATGGGTTTCCAACGAGTTGTGGCATGAATAATGAATATAGATCGAATTCAAGAAGAAGTGTTGCGGTACAGGTGGACGGACGTTGCCTTCTCCTTCAAGTAAAAAAGAACCCCTCCTGTGCTCCCAACACCACATGACAACCGTACAGAGTGCTTCGCAATGCGGAAACTCATGCAGAAACAGGTTACACACCGAGGTCAACGAAAGATCGATACACTCGCTTGCCTTCCCCATTCTACCACATCCGCGCAACTGGTGCGTTCCCAGGGCACGGCGAAATCGGACCTCTGGGGTGGTTCCCTACAGCTCCATGATTGGCATCATCGACCGCATCTTGTTCGCAGCCTGTGTGACTTGTTTCTGACACCATATCGAGGTCTTGCGCCATCCGCGATTTAGTCCCACGCTTCTGGCTCCGTAATCGCTTTCTACTTTTGGTAACTCTCCCCTGTTTTTCCTGCTCAGATCGCTTGGCTCGAGCTTGTGCAAGCTTCTCCCTGCGAGCATTGGCTTTTTCTTCTTGCTCTCTTCGTTTTGCGTATGCCGCCTTGAGATCCTCGTCACTCATCACTTTTGCTGTACCAATCACAAGGGACCTTGTGGAGCGTCGAGTTTGTGCCTCGTCGTTGACGTCCAACAAGAACCGGATGTGATTCTCCTGGAGTGTGGTTTTCGCCATAAATACTTGAGCGGCCTTTGCGAGTTTCCCTACATGCTTTTCTAATTTCTTCTGATCTACCTCGTCGAGCGTACGTGCAGCTCTTTTGATGATGGCATCTTGCAGAGCGGCAAAGCTCACCGCTGACACTGGGGTCACAGGCGTCACGGGAACTGGAATCGGTGCTGCGACTGGATCTTTGGAAAGATTGTTGTTTGAGATTCCAGCAGCTTCTGTGAGTGTAGTGAAAGGCTTCTGCATGTCCTGAAGCACTCTCTGGGGGTTGAATGGAAAAAGACCGCCTTTGCTCCATCCCGCAAGGACGTTTCTCTTAGTGAAAGCGGCCTCCCTTGCTGGACTATATAGCGAGGTAAAATGCTGTTTGCCAATGGTGTTAACGCCTCCTCGTTCCAGTCGCTCGACGTTGTCACGGTAGGCCGACTTCAGCGGGCCGAAAACCGCGATATCGCAAGGCTGAAGTTTGTGGGACGTGTGAGAAGGAAGGCGACACAGGATGATCTGGTTAGCCAAGCAATGTTGCAAGATCTCCAGCGACTCGTGGGTTCCAAAGCCGTCGCAGATCAGCACACGAGGCTTACCATTCGCCCGCTCATGCGTCTGGGGTTGAAACACTTTTGTGAGCCACTCCAGGCTTATGATCGAATCAGCGTATCCAGTATCAGACAATGCGTAGTGCCATCCTGCAGTGGGAAACGTCGTCCAATTGGCGCGGTGAGTCAAAGCTGGCCAAATAATCAGAGGTTTCAGGTACCTACCGTCAGCGCTTATGCACTCTACCGCCGTCACCATCTGACGCTCGACTCGGGCGCCCCTGTAATCGCGCTTATCGTCATGTCTCACGAGAACTTTGATAGACCCCAGCTTAGACAGCATCACCCCGGTCTCGTCCATATTATAAACATTCTCTTGCATGATATCCGGACGTTCCAGCACTTTACCAATCTCCTCAAACCAGTGTTCGATTTTGGGGTATATGTTCTTCTCGTGTCGGTCCCAATCAAGTGCCTTGACCTTCTTGGCCTTCAGCCTAGGATGACGTCTCTCCAGTGACTTGGCCCAGTTCTTGCCAGGCGGCTTGAGTGGTCTGTCGCACTCAGGCCTGCCGCGGGTGACGCTGAACGCTATGGCAGGTATGTACTTGATGCGCACGGGTGTACCGAGGTCAGACATTTGCAACACGAAGTCCACCATAGCCTTCTCCTCGAAAGGTGTGAGATACTGTTGGCTCTGGGCTTTGGCTTCGAGTGAGCGTCTTCCACGCGCACGAGCGTGGAGGGTAGAGCGGGGAACATCGGTGTGATCTGCTATGGTGCGAAAGGATCTTGGTACGCTTGCGGGGAGGCGCTGGGCTAAAGCGTTGCTAGCCTTGTCCATCTGCATGGATGTATCATGCACGAAACGAAGTTACATAAGTCACAGTGAAAGTGATGTGAGAGCGCAGGATGCAGTGATGATCCGGGGCATACGCCAGACCCGAAAGATGCCAAGTGGCAGAGTATCTGCTGTCACGTGTCCGAGACGCTTCCATGACTTTCTAGGCTGCCATTTGCATCACCCTGCAACACTGCCAACATAAGGATATCGTGTCAAAACCCGTGAGATTGTGCGGGACGGGACGAGAGCGGCAGGCCGCTTTGTGACTCCCCGTTGAGCTGTCTGAGCGAATCAAGACGAGCTGGCTGCGCGGTATCGGCCAGCCACCATGCAAGGCCTGTGTCAGCGGGATCGTGCAGAGAGACCAGGCTTTTGCTTATCTTCTGTCGCGCGCGCCATCACTAGTCCCTGGATACACGAACGCTATTGCGCTATGATCGCCTCGCCATGGCGCGTCCGATGAACCTACTTTCGACATCACCAACGCGATGCGTGGACTGTGAGCTGCTCTGGACTGTGGAGCGTGAAGAGACAGCAACATGGATTCATCGGATAGGGACGCGCACCTCACGATAGCGCGCCGACCGAATAGGTTGATAGATGGAAGAAGAGTTGGAGAAGAGCAAGGGCCATATTTTGTGTCGTCTACTGGGATAGCGAAGGATATAGAATGAATCTCAGTCGTACTGTCTCTTCTCACAGGGTGTCCCGCGTCCCAGGGGGGGACTTTAATCGCGAAACTTTTGACACAAATCACACCATTTACTATCTTAGAGGGTCGTCTCTGTCAGACTGTCAACTCACAATCGGCCTATCGTGGACGTGCATGCTGTATCTCTCCTATGTGTAGCTGTTGTCTATAGTCGTACAATTGCATTACTCAGGCTGGAGAACGACACATCTGATTGAGGAGGTCAATAGTAGGTTCTCTAGATTCGCCATGGAGCAAAGTGTATATGCACGTGTTTGCAGGCTGCCGATCTCCGAAACTTGGTCTTAATGCACATGTGTAAGCACTGATCAAGGTCATGCAAGGAGCACGCTCGCGCTTCCGGCGGTCGGGGCTTTGTGTTGCGCGGGCCGACATCGCCTTGCCAGCCTTGTTCGGATCACGGCGCGCGGCGAAAACGACGGGCCACGGGCCACGAGCCGCGGCCGTGCGGTGGCTACTCTGATATATGGCGGAAGTAAGATAAATGCCGGTGACAGATATCTTGGAGTGTGGTAGGTTGACGACTGCGAGGTTCTATTGCTTTCTGTGGGCATGTGGCAGCCCCAAGCAGACACTTGGCGTTGCTACAGCGCCGAGTGTCATCTTGAGACCTGTCAGCACAGGTACATGCACCTTATACAGCCACGTTCCAGACATGGACAAAGCTAGTCAGGCTCTGGCGCACGGCGTCCCGGCCGGTGTACCCAGATCTTATCGTACAGTTGCAGATCATAGCGGAGTCCCCTGCTCCACCCTCTACCACCGCGCCCACGGCCGACGGTCCCTCGAAGCGAAGGCTCAGGCCCAGCAGTACCTCGCACCATTCGAAGAGCAGGCAGTAGTGAAGTTCATCCTACAGATGGCCGAGCTCGGCACTCCAATACGGATAAAGTACATACCCTCCATAGCCTTCACTGCCACCCGCCACAGGCCGGAAGCAGACAAACCAGCGAAGCCTCCAAACAAGAACTGGTCGAAAGTATTCGAAACGCGTCACCCAGAACTGAGAGCAAGAAAAGTCAGAGCATTAGACTGGAATCGTCATGAGAAGA
Organism: Graphiopsis chlorocephala; assembly: GCA_022828445.1. NCBI lineage: Eukaryota > Fungi > Ascomycota > Dothideomycetes > Cladosporiales > Cladosporiaceae > Graphiopsis > Graphiopsis chlorocephala. The sequence goes on along the minus strand of JAIZZJ010000017.1, from coordinate 34,118 downwards.
ACATATACCATAAGATAGAACACTGGTTTGAGCTGATCGGGAAGGTGCTGGAAGAGCCAGCTATCCTTGATGAGAATGTATACAACATGGACGAGACTGGGGTCATGCTCTCCATGCTCGGGTCTGTCAAGGTCCTTGCAGGACGAGAGGACCTACGAAACTACCGAGGAGCTCGTGTCAAGCGCACGGTAGTGACTGCGATCGAGTGCATCAGCGCCGACGGTAGGTACCTAGACCCCATGGTGATCTGGCCAGGGGCTACTCACAGGAGCAACTGGACCACGTATCCCACGCCAGGATGGCACTACGCGTGCTCCGAATCTGGTTACACCGATTCTCAGATAAGCTTCGAGTGGCTCACACGTGTTTTCGATCCGCAAACCAAGGAACGGGCGAACGGTAAGCCGCGTTTGCTGATCTGCGACGGCTTCGGCACGCATGAGACGCTGGAAATTCTGGAGCACTGCTTCGCTAACAATATTCGGCTTTGTCGCCTGCCCTCTCACACTTCACACAAGCTTCAGCCCTGTGACGTCGCGGTCTTCGCTCCCCTGAAGACCGCCTACCGCGATGCCGTCGAGCGCCTCGAGCGAGGAGGTGTGAACACCATTGGCAAGCAACACTTCACCTCCTTGTATAGTTCTGCAAGGAAAGCAGCTTTCACTCAAAGAAACATCAGGGCTGGGTGGAGCAAATGCGGACTCACCCCGCTAAACCCTCAGCGAGTGCTAAAGGATATGGAGAAGCCTTTGACCGGATCGTCGGAAGTCGCCGGAGACCTGGCCGCCGGAGACCTGACTTTAGTCCCGCGTGGCTTGCAGCATGAGACCCCGGCACTACCTGTGGTACCCGTAACGCCCGTAACACCAGTAACAGCAGAGGCCTTCGCGTCGCTCCGGGACATGATACTAGAACGTGACGCGCATGCCATGGACGACGCAGAAAGACAGAATTTAAAGCGACATCTAGACAAACTCACCAGGGCCGCCCAAACATCCATTGCGGAAGGCGCCCTCTTAAAAGAAGACAATCGATTCGTGCGTAAGATGAACAACGAAGCTAAAGTTCGACGATCTACGAAGTCGCTGGTACTAGGAAAAGCGAGAGTGATGAGCTACGAGGATCTCGAAACTGCAAGATCAAAGCGCTTGCAGAAGGAGGCTGACAAAGCTTCTAAGAGCAAGCGAGGACGGAAGCGCAAAGGCGAGGCGAAAAAGGCATGCATATCAGGTGTGGTGGTGGATGATGTGCAAAGCGGAGCTTCGGGACTCGCAACTTATGCACTCCAGGCCAATGAGCAAGAACCCGAGTATGGCTTTGGTGTGCTTGGCCCTTGTCCTGGCAGAGCGCCAACTGCACGGATGTGGTGACTCGCTTACCTCGTCGTTCGGTTCCATGCGCACTGGTGATAGCCGAAACGGAAGAGGTTGCGGTCCACCGAACAACATCGTTGATAGCCGTACATTCTCAGTAATAGATTACCTTCACAGACTGTCACATATGGAAATTCGGCGCTTGTACATATCCGAATCGAGTTTGCCAGACGGGAAGAAATTTGCAGCAATAAGAGCGATTGCGACCCTCACCCGGCAGCTCTGAATCTGCAAATCCACACTCTGCCAGACCCGGTGCCCATCCCTACTGTTTCTTTTGATACTTTGTACGGAGTCGGTCTGTACTCTGATGGTAACCACAACACCTTTTGTGAGTTCCGCGTCACCCAAGATCTGTCTTGACTGATAGCAATGTTTCCATCGAGAGATCTTTGCGGCTGTTGGGAGTCTCCTAGCATGCCCTCACCGTTAGGGTGTTGCAAAAAGAACACTGACAAATCATCGACGTGATGGCCCTCGAGTGTCTGCAAGCAGTCGCCATTTGTGGGGTCCCAGATCTTGATTGTCCTGTCGTCAGACGCTGACGCGAGCCGGGTCGAGTCGTGTGAGAAGACCACTGAGCTAACCGAACCGCTGTGGCCCTCGAGCGTCTGCAAGCAGTCGCCATTTGTGGCGTCCCAGATCTTGATTGTCCTGTCACTGGACGCCGACGCGAGCTGGGTCGAGTCGTGTGAGAAGACCACCGACCAGACCGAATCGCTGTGGCCCTTGAGCGTCTGCAAGCAGTCGCCATTTGTGGCGTCCCAGATCTTGATTGTCCTGTCACTGGACGCCGACGCGAGCCGGGTCGAGTCGTGTGAGAAGACCACCGACCAGACCGAACCGCTGTGGCCCTTGAGCGTCTGCAAGCAGTCGCCATTCCTGGCGTCCCAGATCTTGATTGTTCTGTCATCAGACGCGGACGCGAGCCGGGTCGAGTCGTGTGAGAAGACCACCGACCAGACCGAATCGCTGTGGCCCTTGAGCGTCTGCAAGCAGTCGCCATTTGTAGGGTCCCAGATCTTGATTGTCCTGTCACTGGACGCCGACGCGAGCCGGGTCGAGTCGTGTGAGAAGACCACTGAGATGACCGAACTGCTATGGCCCTCGAGCGTCTGCAAGCAGGTATCCCATTGTTCTGCTACCGGAGACACGATTGTTATCTCTTTCGACTCTTCATGCGCGTACAAGTTTCTAACCATGCTCTGTTTCGGACTGAACAAAAGTGCAGACATGTAAATCTGTAGAGGGTACGTCTCAATCGCTCGCTTGTAATACATGACGAATCGGAGTGCGTCATGTGCTAAACCAAAAAGCTCTGAGCTCGCCTGATTAGAGTTAGCATATTACAGTACCCGACACTCAGTAACAGTGAACAAACCTCGTTTTGCAACAGGGTCTCCAGTTTTGACATCGACACCTGTACTTCCGCTATGCTTCTGCTCAAACTCGATGCTTCAAGCCAGTAGAGGTAGTAGCTGCGGAGGAAATTGTCGAGTATACCACCATTGCCAAGGATATTTTTGTCCCCGATAGTCGTGGATTCTTGCAGGTGCTCGATCCAATATATGCAAGAGTAACGTGTCGCAGCTAAGGGATCGGAAGAGTGTGGAGGATTGGCCTGATCGATGTAAGTCCCTGGATCCTCGAGTTCGTAGATATCTCGACGCAATGTTTTCATCATAAGGGTTAGGGAACGCGTGTAAACATCGTGATGGACCTGGCCGATCGCGTTTGGAAAAATGTCGCTGTGCGCCTTCCGGACCAGGAAATCTTTCGCTGATTGATGGACGAAGGAGATCACCTTATCTCGGAGCGTCAGGAAGGAGCCACAGTCTTCTACTATACTGACCCATGCTTCAAGCTTGCTGCAGTTGGATGGACCTCCAGAGACGAGCGCTGACATCTCTTCCAGACTTAGTGGGCGTCGCACGACCGAGGCAATGGCAAGTACTTCTTTACACAGCTTCGAGCGTTTTGAGTGTAATATCTGCTCGAGCATTCTGCGGTAAAAGGGCTCGAGGCCAGGCGGGAATTCTTGTGACAACTCTTTAGCTTCCCATCCATCGACGTCGAGCAGTTCTTGGCAAACTAAAGCTACCCAGAGGAAAGTGCCACGAGCATTGCATTCCAGATTGTGCTGTACTGCGTCTTGTTCAACCTTATCGTAGTGGTTCCGCTGTGCAAGTTCCTTGACCTTGAATCGAATGTAGCTGGTGACCGCAGCGGAGATAGAGTCTTCGTTCAACTCCAGGCTGAGCTTGACCGCTTGCCCGGCGCCCCTGAACGCCTTCTCTACATCCGGCCAGTTGCGGCTCGACACGATCCACTTGATTCCAGCGCATATCGAAGACGCAGCGACGATGAAGTCCAATAGTTTGTGTCGGTCCGCTGAACATTCGTCCAGAGCGTCCACAATTATGTAGGCACCATTCAACAATGGATCCCCCAACATGCTGCGTAGGACATCGGCCAGGGCGACCCACGCGTTCACATCCTCGAAGAGTGCCTTACCGGCTGTGTCGTGTTTGGCCTGGAAGTAGGACACTAGCGATGGCCATTGATGAACAAACATGTAGATCAAGCCCCGCAAGACTGCAGTAGCATTATCGGCTCGCCGATCAGTAGCTTGGCAGAAAAAGTAGGACAAAACTGGTATCCTGCCACCGGACTTCTCGAGTTCTTCGATCATCCCACACAGGAGCATGGTTTTGCCTTTGCCAGGGTCGCCCTTAATCCAGAGAATCGAGCTGTCTTCGGTGCTGCGCCATTGTTGAAACTCGGAAGTTTGCAGGGCCCAGCAGTATGCATCTTTGAGCAGACCACCTTTGACCTCCTCAATGCGCTTCTTATCGTCGCGTGGATCACTGAGGCGGATGTCACGTATACAGATGTTCCGTCGCTCAATCGCTTCTTCGAGCCGTCTGATTGCCCCGCCGGCTCCCTCGCCGTAAGCTATAGGCATATCCACACCAAAGATACCAAGCAAGGAGTATGCTTTATCTTCAGGAATGGTCGTCTCGCGGGACTGCGACCATCCGAAACGCTCCTCTCTACTGAAGTGTGACAGCGTACGCCCGTTAAGCGCCGAAGCTGGGATTCTGGTGATCTTGGAGATCTGTTCTGCCAGCGAGATCTTACTACCAAGACGCGCGCCCTCAAAGGTGAAGAACTCGACGGATCGAGGTGCAAGAAGCTCTTGAAGTGTCCAGCCGCGCGTGAACCAGCTGCTGTTGTAAAACTCCGAAAGCCACGATCTCGGGATGATCGAGGTGTTAGAGCCGCACACGTCGTTCAAGTACACATAGCACTTCTCCGACCTGCGGTACCAGTGGAACATCGAGCGGAGTGCGTGCTGATGCTCGCTATGGTTCTCTTTGTTGATGCAACAGGTATCCACCCAGAAGTACTCGAGCCCATCTCTTTCAGCTTGTTCTCCACAGAACTCAATTTTCTTATAGCCAGGCTTCTCTTGGCCTGACCCTCTCCAGAGATCTTGAAACGTAGGCTCCGCCGCATCAGGCTGTAGACACCTGTGCGACAGAATAGCATATGGAGGGACGTCATCCTCATCATAGAATTCGGTCAACCGGTAATCGCCATGGTCTGATCGTGAGAGGAGCCACATGACCGGCGAGATCGCTTCGCACGTCTGGTATCAAGCGATACTTGGACTGGCTTCAGCCCGGCGTAGGCCAGCAGCAAGCAGGCAGGAAAGGTCGTTCCGAATGACTAGGTGGCCATATGTTGCGGGACATCTGGAGAAGAAGGCAGAAAGCAGACTCGCTTATGGTAAGTCAGATGCTGTACAAGAATGAATGTCGCTGATCGAGAGAGGCTGTGGTGCCGCGTGCTGCGTGCTGCGCATGGCTGGCGGCTAACTCAGGTCGCACTCACAGCTGCATTAGGTCCGTATTAGCGGTATGAGTCTCGAAGTTCTGGCTAATCCATGTGTTAACCTTCGTCTTTTAGCATTACCAGCACTGCGAAGAGATAGCTCCGACCCGACAAGCTGCCCGGTCGGGACACCGCGCATCTCGACACCCATGAGAGCTGTCGTAGGGCACCAAGTGGCGGCCTTTATACCTTACCCAAAAGTCCTGCAGCGTGGCTTGACCCAGGTATGCCGGTCGAAAGACTTTGTGCCAGAGCCTGGCTAGCACTGCCCATGTCTGGAACGTGGCTGTACAATGTACCTATGCCTGTACTGGTAAGTCTTGTACACACATCGAGTATACGCCCGGAAATCGATAGATGTGCACCAAAAGCAATGGAAACTTGCAGTCCTTGCCCTGCTGTTCACCAAGATATCTGTCACTGCCATGTCTCGTAGCTTTGCCATGCGCCCAAGTAGCGACCGCACGGCTGCGGTTCGCGGCCCGGCTTTCTCGCCGCGCGCCGCCCGCCGTCCGCCGAGCAAATCAGACGAGGCTCGAAGTGCGATATCGGCTCCCGCGGTGCAAAGCCCCGAACTGGCGCGCGAGCATGTCCCTTGCATGACCTTGTTCAGCGCTTACACATGAGCATTAGCGCTCACAAACGGTGATCGGCAACCTCAATACAAGTTCATGGTACACTTTGCACCAGCGCGAACTTGGCCGGAACCTACTTTTGACCCTTCTCGATAAATATGTCGTTCTCTAGTTTGACCAGAGCGAATTCGTGACCATAGATAGCAGCAACGTGTTCGAGAGGTGCAGCATGCACACTAACGATAGACCAGTTTTTGTTAGGCAGTCTGACAGAGAAGACCCTCTAGAATGGTAGAGTGTGTATTTTCTATCAATTACTCCATCGTACGGGAAGAGAAGTCGATTTCGACACGAAAGTGTTCCTCGTCACCTGGCGTTTCTCCACACGTGGACGGACGTTACATAAAATGAGCCTAAAATTACTGCACCTTGCGCCTCGGGCGGCACGGTTCTTTTGAAGCCACATGACGGACCGTCTGTTCATTCTGGTTTTGCGCTTACATCTCGATCCATGGGCTTTCCCAAGTTAACAGACCTCATGCGTTTCGCGGCACCAAGAAAAGCATTGAGGTGTAGTTGGTAAACACACTTCGCAGCGCTCAAGTTTGAGACTGTCTCGGGCGCAATGCCGTTCAGCTTGCTTTCTTGAAGTAACGACAGGAAGAGTGCTAACTCCCGCAAAGCACCGTTAGACGTGAAGAATGTAGCGGCATCTATTCCAACGACATGCGAAGCGCTCGTAGGTTAGCATGTAAGATCGCTCGCCATTGTGTCATGCTCAGCAACACTAGGGAGTCGCCGAGTTTGAGAAGCAGTAGCACAACCGACATGCGCGTCAAATGAGGCGTGACTATAAGCTATCGAAGCGCAATTGTATTGAGACGCTACAATAGGTTATCACAGTTCCTCATGAATAAAGGGAATGCATGTTGCAGAGCGGCGCTTGTGGGAAATGGAAATACCTGCTCAAATTTAGGTAGGCGCCCTGACGTTGGCAAATCTAGGTAAATTAGCTCAAATACGTTCTGGTCTCGTCCTGGGCCGGCCGCCTTGCGAGCTGTCTTCTAGCCCTGCAAAGCAGGATTTCAACCTACCGGGTCGGGCCAAAGTTGCGCTGGGATGCTGACATGCGGCCGATCTCGGTATCGTTTCCGTTTGGCGCTGTCGCAGGGTTCTCCCAGGCATTATGCAGATCTGATGGCATGACGCAGGTCTCAGGTACGGTGTACTGACTTGAAGTGCGAGCTCATGCGAACATTGAATTACAGGATGGAGTGAGTGTAGCGGACATCGTAGTGTCGGTCACATGATGGAAGGTTCCAGAAGGCCACGGCAGCAGCCTCTCGCACGTGACGCACGCTGATGCGCGCCAAACTTGACGTTCCACGATGCATGGCTGCAGGAACGTTGTTGCGCAACAACAGCGTACGGTTTCCTAGTGTAGCGCGGTGTGTAGTGACCAAAGCTGCTTTACAGTTGATCAATCCAGATATCTCTGATGTGAGTGTGACATGTTCCAATGACATAAAAGAAATGATGTTGCTTGCTTGCCTTGCCGAACAGTATCGAGAACCTGTGCACCCCACCCCAACCCTGACCCTAGTCCATTAGTCCGATGTACCTCCTACGAGGCGACTTGTCACTTGGGCACGTCAAGGGATAATCCAAAAAGTGCCGCTTGTATCATCATACTAAACCCATGTTCCCCTCGATTCGCAATTGCGTCAGGCTGCTGAACGAGAGCCAAGCTCGATCACAAGGCAAGTGACAGTCATTCTCCCAAGCCACGATTCGCTAACTTGGACTGCAAGCTTGCGCATCTCCCAGACCTCCCTCCAGTGCTGTAAATTTCCATGCTGCCCACGCGCCTGTTTTCTGCGCAGTATAGAGCACACGACCTCAATACCAGAAAGGAAAGGAGACACGACACGACATCGACACTAACACTCTGTCTAATTCTGCTACAGTAATGTGCTATCTGGTGTCGCTCCATGATCTGTCTACGCTAGGGAAGCTATACCTGCGCACGCGCTACTGATGGCCCCCGAGCATACTCAGTACGATCGCGTTTCCGTTAACGGGAATGGTCGCGCCCACCTCGGACGAAGCTTTAGTAGGTCTTGCGCCTCGACTGAATCATGCGAGGCTGTCTACATGCCAGACAGGGCAGAGCTGATCAGGTGCACAGACAATAGTCTCTAAGCCCAAAATGATACAGGATCACAGACCGGCAACCACAAATCATGGTGACCAACATAATCATCTGTAAGAATTGTCTCGAAGCTTTCCATCCATTGCACTTCCAATACTGACTCTACTAGTGGCGAGCGCTCTCCGCATCCCGCCGCCGCAGCGCGTCCGAGCCGTTACGTCTCCGTGCCCTTTGCGACCGTGCCCACCTATACAGAGCGAACCTACCTGACAGAAGAGCTATGCGTGAAGTTAGGAACAAGACATGGCGGCGCTGGACTAGCGTATGCTGTGGCAGTGACAGGCTTGGGTGGCACTGGCAAGACGCAGTTGGTGCTACGCTACATTGAAGGACACGAGGAAGACTATGACACAATCCTTTGGGTAGACAGGCGGAGTGAAGAGACTGCGCGATCAAGCTATGAGCGATGTTGTCGCGCGCTGAGTCTGCCGGTCGAGGCGCCCATCAGCGATGGAGCTCTACGGGACACGCCTGCAGTGCAAGCAGTGTTGTCGTGGCTGCGGAGCAGAGACGAAGACAAGAGATGTCTGGCGGTTCTGGACAACGCCGATGACATGTCGTGGAACGTGAGCGGTATTTTGCCGAAGGGCAAGGCTGGAACAGTGATTGTGACGAGCCAGGATGCTCAGGCGACGCGACTGCTGGGCGGGCGCACGCCGGTGGTGAGAGACGAGGCGATGGAGCCTGGAAAGGCTGTTCGTCTTTTGTCAAACTACATGGACGAGCATGTTTGGCGTGGAAAAGGCTGCCTCGCATTAGTCGAGGGAATTATCGAGTGTCTCGACCGGCTCGCGCTTGCCATGGATCGGGTATGAGCACGGGTTCGTGCTGACGTAGGGGACAGGGACTAACTGGCAACTGCACTCCGGCAATACGTCTCTGACAACAAGCGTAGCCAGGAGAGACTGGGTCTCAGGCGGCAGCTGCCGTGTGGGGACGACAGTAGTTCGAAAACCCTTGACTCGTGACTTTGACCCTGTGTTGCCAACGGTCCAAAAGCGCTCAGGCCAGGTACCGTTCCATTGTACATCCGCCTATGTCCCCGTGCACCCAGGTGGTCGTCGAGTCCCATCAGTAAGCAAGAATGATGCAATCATTTGTTGAGGGGAAAAAGTATTAAAAAAGGTGCTGCTCTCTACAATGTTGCTCATCTTTTAGTCTTCTCTCACCGCAGCCTCTGTCATACACACCAACACCATTGTGTCGAGACCCTGTCCTTGCTCCACGGCAAATCATGCCCACACCAGACTCAATGAACTCAAAAGACATCGGAGATAACCACCTCTTGTTAAAGGTCGAACCTGACCTGTAAGCCGCGCATACCTTGGGGGTGACTTTGACTCGACTAATCGCTCCATAGGAAGCATACATGCAGCCCTCCTATGGCTGGTCGCAGTCAAGATTGCAGATACATCGGCACCGTGCTTCAGGTCGGTAGCGAAGTTGCAAAAATGTTCAGTGAAGGAGGCCATGTCACAGGTCACACACATGTTGTCACGCCTGAGGGTAGCTGTCTAGACGTACCAGGTGTCACAAAAGTCACGGCATATCCCAATCAATGGAGAAGGGTCAGTTGGTCTTTGACCACTCGATAGTAATGACCATCGGACGCGAACTACAGCCATGCACTGTATTGCAGAAGTTCCGTTGTGGCAAAGATTATTAGGGGTGAATAGTTGAACAAGATGTGAACGAAGCAATCAAGTCGCGAAATCATCATTGACCATCGCTATGTTCTGTGTCTCGAAGCTTGTCATGTACGGTAACGGGCTGGCGACAGCGGTAAACAGGCAACAGCGAGGGCCGGGCGACAGCGCTGGACGGGCTCTAGCAGCGGTAACTTATGGCCAGGCCCCAGGGCACATATCCAAGACAGATGATTGGTCACAGTGGCTAGAATAATATCAAGAGTCATATGACGCTCCTCGATGACATATATGCAATTTTATAAGCAGACAATCAAGCAGCATCGCACTTCAACCTTCGTTTCTAAGGCACTTAAGACAAGAACGAGAGCAGGTGGTATCAAAATCCAATTTGGCGTTTTGGAGGTCAGTCCTGTTCTACGCTGTCATTCCCTAACGTAACATGTTTTCGCTTCGAATTTATGTGACCATGCCCAGCGAGATCTGCTGCCAACATCGCGCTCAAAACCACGGTCGAGCCACAAGCTTTGTATGTCCCATCCACAACGCGACCTCCATCTGCAGCCGCGTACATGTCGAAGCTGTGCGCTGGTTAGCCGCGGCCGCAGGAAAAAGGAAGCCGAGGATTGTTTGGTCGTGCCGCCTCCATCAATGCATGTTTACCTGCGAGACGGTCTCCATGCGCATTACTGCCAACTCACAGCGTCAAGGTTATGACACACGGCATTTCGAAGCTCTTGGGTAAGATCGGGTGTAAAACTCTTGCAGCCACATCCCGGTACATGCTCTGGTATGACGAGACTTGTCAGTGCGTTCATCAAATCTCTCAAATTGCAGCTTTGAACTGCACGCTCGAATGGTAATAATCCGCGACTCTCCAGCTGTGTCTCCCACATTGCTAGGTGACCTTCGATACATGCTGGTGATACGTGGTATTTGTCTAGCGAACAGTTCCGTAGGGCCGCAACAGCTTTCAGCATGATTTGAGTCTTTTGGTAATGGAATCCTCCTATGTGCACTCACTGATCAGCTCTATAGAAAAGTATGGAAGGTCAGCTCTGTCACACCTGTGAGATCATGTTCGGCGACGCTGACGGGCCGGTGGGAGCGACGTGAGACAAGGTTGTCGCGGGTCGGAGGTATCCCGAGATCCATGGCAATCGCGATAGCAATGTCGATCTCTCTTTTCGCCGCAATATTGAAAGCATGATCGAGCCATTTTGGGCTCCAAGCCAGAAGAGCATCCGACAAATGGTGCCTACTACACGATCGCGCAACTTTTGTTAACGTTTCAAGAGGAAGAGTGTTGGGCACGAATCGATCACGCCCGTGTAATATGTTGCAGATTATGAACAGCGCATCCCCGTCGTCTTCGGGAAGCCGAACTTCGTTCGTGAAAGCGAATGATCGCAGGTCGGGCACACGAGGCGTATGCAATATCCTGGAGAGATTGTCTGATGCTTTGGACATGACGAGAGAAGAGACGAGAAGAAGATCTTTACTGCCTTCCTCGGCCCCCCGGAGCAAAACGTCACCCTCTGTGCAAATGATGTTGATCTTTTGGGCCGTGAGAAGTGTCATATTGACTTCGAGACAAGTCTGTTCTGGTGGTATGCAATGGTCAAGCGGAATAATATCGTAGCACCTGAACCGCTTGTGGAATTAAATGTCATTGTCGCGTAGTCATAAAAGGGCTCTCAATTCACCATGGTGCGGGGAATGGGGGGCTAGTCTTCCATTTAGATGTCCCCGCAATTGCGAAGAACTCGCGCTCACTTGCCTTTAGTCTTGCCTTACTCCTCAGCATGAGCGCAAGCGTCCATTCAGACCGCTAGGTCGCATTCAGCATGACCCAATTTAGTTCTACTGCGCTTTTTGAAGAGACGTGCGAAATTCACAGAAGGGGGTCAAGAATCTCGGACAGCGGGATCCGCGCGTGGCCCGGACTACTTCTCCTCAAGGTTACAAAGTATATGATCTCTGGTACAATGCCCAACGCCGTAACGTGTAAGGCTTCTCGCATATCCTTAGTCAAAGACGCAATCTACCATGAACCTATACGACGCTTTTGCAACGGGCTTTCTGGGCGCATTCTGCGCCATCTTGTTAATCCGGATTTTAACAAGAGGTTTCAGAAAATCGACTCCACCTGTCTCAAGATGGCTGGCACGGCACGTAGTGATGTCACGCGTGTTTGACCGCCGACATACCGTGAACCCAACACGCGCACAGATCATATGCGTCATCGCTCATTGGGGCATCACAGCATTTTACAACGTGTTCAGAGTTCGGACCATATCGCAAGCCTCCACAAGAGCTGGTCAGCTTGGGCTACTTCACATGATTCCATTGTTATCCCCTATGCAGATTGTGCTTTCGTCACACGCCCTGGACATATCCCTTACCACCGCTGAGTATATACATATCACGCTTGGCAGTATGGCTGTCGTCCAAGGCTGCCTACATTGCATCCTTGACTACGCTCAAGAGACTCGGCCACAGAAGATGGGCGTATTTGAGATAATGGTATGTATAACAAAACGCTCATTCCAGAAAATGCCATTGACTCGAAGCGATAGGCAATTGCATCGCTCACTACATTACTGATATCGCCAGTAGCAAGACGTCATGTCTATGAGCTGTTCCTGCATGTGCACCAAGTGGCGACCATAACGCTCGCAGTTGCGCTCTGGATGCATGTTGATGCGAAAAACTCGGGAAGCCGCGCATTTCTAATTGCAGGAGCTGGCCTATATCTAGGTACTTGGCTCTTCCAACTTGGAAGAGCCTTATACATCAATATTGGCATCCGCAGAAACACCAAGCGGCATGATGACAGCAGCAAAAACGACCGCCTAGATCACGCTGATATCGGCAACTTGTCGAGTCGACTACGTATCAATTATCTCGAAACAATCGCATACGACGGAGACTTCTGGGTTCTTCCCATACGACTCGCACGGACCAGAAGCATACAACCGGGATCTTACGTTTTCCTCACCCTTTGGACTTTGTCACATGCTTCCATTCTGCAGAGACACCCATACGTGGTCATGTGGCGAGAGGATCCCGAAATTGGACGGTCCATTATTTACCTTCTGATGAAATCTCAGAAGGGATGGTCCAACACATATTTTCGATCACTGAGGGCGAGGCAAGAGAGGAAGACCGAGGCAAAAAGTTCCAACGAAACCGCCCGTGGAGGACATATCGAAAAGGGAGATCTGAGAGTCTGGCTTAGCGGGCCCTATGGAAGAACATATGAATCTGGATCATGCGACCTCAGCGACTACGATCATGTACTGCTACTCGCACAAGACTTGGGAATATCATCGCTTTTGCCGCTGATGAGAAACCTTGTGGAGAGATGGAACTCCTCCGTCATCAGGACTCGCCGCGTGAAACTAGTGTGGGACACCAAAGGCATCTACCTGAACCAAATAATGAAATGGGTGAACGATTTGCTCGCACAGGAGATAGTTTCCGAGTACGAAAGAGTGCCTTCAAGCGATAGATCAGGCTCGAAACCACGACATGTAGCGTTCCTGGAAATGTGCATGCATGTTCCAGCGAGCCAAATTCCCAACGATGACTCGTCCAAAAGGTACAAAAATTCGAGATTATCTTGGTCGGATCAACCAATCGTTGTGGAAAAGTATATTGAGCAGGAAGCTAAAGGACGATCAAAAAAAGTTGCTGTTGTTGGTAAGTTATCCACTTCTACTATCAATCACTGCATATACTGATCACGAAAAGTCTCTGCGTTCCCCCAGATGCGACACGACACAAGAGCCCAAGTTCTTCGACACGACCGCGTCGACTTTCGCATTTTTGAGCACGATTTCCAACCACAACCTGATCGGCATGATCGTTGAAGAGTGAGGTCATCTTCAGACCTCGTCTGAATCCGGGAGGATAACAAGTTTATCCTACTGCTCCTTCCTGAGATAACATCAACGAGCTGAATAAAATACGCATGTAGATTTTGCAGCATATGCTACGATAGATTACCAATTCGGTATACGGTTAATTGCGATCGCCTCCCATGGTAACTTATCGAAGTCTCTAGAAAATATATCAGGAGTCTTATTCAAAGCAAAGCTCAAAGACTTAATACGCCACAGGAAGCCCTAATCTAGTAATAGAGGCTTTAAACTAAGTAGATAATGTACTGTATCACAATGATATTAAACGCATAAGTTATAAGACAGGAGCCTGGAATACGAGACAGGTGGCTGAATTTACATAAATAAATAATCCGATAGCTGACTTATACCACTAGTTTACTACAAATCCGCTTAAATTCCGTCTCTTTTCTCATCTGAAGGCGCTTCGGCTGCTGGCCGCATATCACCATATATTCGTGGTATTTTATATTTCAACCCTTCTGGCCCATCAAATTTGCGCTTCTTTCCTAAGTTTGTGAACCCTTGTTTGATTCTTGAGATCACATCCTTGTCATTGAAATCAAGCGGCATGGTACCCTTGTTGTTGAGAGGTATTTGAGTTACTCTTTTGCTGTTTTCCTGCTTTGAGGGTCCTACCTCAGCTTGGCTGATAGTTCTATCGTCCTTGTTCTCGGGCTGGTTGCTCCGGCTTTTCTTGATTGTTACATCTTTTTCATTCTCAGTACTGGACTCACCCGCGACAGCACCATCGTCGCTGTCGTGTAGATCTGCGTTTCGAAATGCCACATCGTGGCTGTTAAGCATTTCATGTGGCTCACCGACATCTGATATGGTTGCCCTTTCCCTGATAGACTGCGACGGTGCCTCCGTTCCAGAAGGATCATCCTGAGGTGAGGAAGAGTGCCCATGTGGTTCTGAAGTCTGGTACAAACCTCGCCCGCCAACAGAACTATCATGTGTTGAGTCGCCATCAGATGATGCGTTCTCATATAGCCCCTCCTCTGCAGCAATTTGAAACGTTGCTTGGGTACCTTCGTGTATGGGGTCCTGAGAGCTTGACGAAGCTTTTCTCGGTTCAAAATCAGACTGGATCGCAGTTGAGGAATCAGGAATCTCAACTGCTTTACCATGCGAAGCTGACTCATCTCCCGCGATTCGAGGGCTAAGTTCAGCACGTTGTAGAGAAAGCCTTTCTCTCATGGTAACCCTATCATATTGAGATCCCTGCAGGTATTCATACAATGCTTGATCCTCCGGAATACCGACGTCTTTTGAGGTATGATCGTGTATTCCCGTTACCTGGTATGTTGCATCTTGGGGATCTTTGCCAGGTAGATCATACGAAGAATATATGGACGATGTCCCGGAGGTACGGTCCTTTGTGTTATCGCGTGGCGATAGCAAGTCAGACCCGCCATTCTCGCTCTTTAGGCCTTTCCTGATAGTCAAAGCCAAGGGGTCTACTTCCAGCCTCGGATCGTCCACGGCTTGGAAATTACTGCTATCGTCTCGTTTTCCGTCAGCTACTTTGGGCAGATCCAATTCCATATGATCATCATATGTTTTCCCTTCATCAGGTATCTGTTGGGCGTCCAAGGATATTCTAGTTGCTCTGCCAAGACCAATACCAGGTGCTGTGAGCGACTGCAACATCTCGAGAACAAGGTTAGAACTTGTCGTGACATGAGGCTCGCGATCGTCATCGTGTTCGATGGTTCGCAACGCGTTACTCTCCATTTTCGTTCCCTGCGTCCTCACTGAAGCATCAGAGATCCCCGGACCACATTCGGGATTCATTGAAGACTTCTTGTAGATACTAGTGTTCGACAACGTTTGTTGTCTCAACGCCCCTGGGATTGAATGACCAATGTTGATTGGAAAGCGACCTTGCTGCGATTGCCTTTCTGAGGAGTCCCATCGCTCTGTACCGGTCCAACAACACTGTACGATATCTTTCGTGACAGCAATCCTGGTCGCATACTTCTTTTTTCGAGTTTTATTTGAGTGGATCATATAGATGGGATGCAAGTAGTCCTTGTCTTGTACGTAACTACGTAAAGAGGGTCTGTTCGATCGGTCCCGCGGCGCCAAAGGGTGATCATCACAAGAGTATTCTGGAGGAAGACGACTTGGGCCATCTTGTGGGATCTCACTCGGATGCATACGCTTGATGCTCTCAATCTCGCCGGTGTCGAAGCCAAGGAGGGACGCCTTGAAAGCGAGTTGTCCATATACATCTTTTTCCGAGACTATCATTTCAGGTCTGAACAACTTCTTAATCGCCGTGTTGTCCTGCAATGGCTGACTATTTTTACCATTAGACAGAAACGGGAACTTCCTCATGGCAAATAGCCATAGTTCGATATAGCAGCTCAAGAATGTACGCTCTCCATTGTCCTGTGTTTTACCACCCCAGTTATGTTCAAATGCTTGTTGAAACGACTTCTCTTCTCTCCGATATCCCTTGGGTAGCAGTGTACTCAAGCTCTCGAAGCATGGTCTAATGTATCTGAAGTCGTCGAAGAACGATTGGAATGACAAGATACGCTTACAATTAAGCACACGTTTGCGGAGTTCTCTCCGCTGACGCTGATCGTCGATAAAAGGAAACACCTCGTTGTTAAAAAAGAGCTTGCGAATAGTATCGCAATCATTTGTGGACGAATCAGGCATCTGCATCTGCAATGCAACAACCGTTAATTCGTCAAGCTGATCAGGTTTGACATCCGTCCCAAGAATGTACTTCCATGTCCGCTCAATCGCGCTTAGATAAGCATAAACTTCCTACGGTCACGTCAGCATCGTTCTGGGACACCAGAATGCTATCTCTGACCTCGAAGCAATGCATCTCGAGAATAGGCGCCCAATCGCCTCCGGCACTTTCTTGAAGTCCTCTATAACGTAAGAGAACTTTCACAATACCATGGAGATACTCTTCATCGGCGTCGCGAAGACGCTTGAACATGCTCTTTTGGTGTCGTTCCAATTTCCAAGAGTCGAGTAGCGTCTTACCCTTGACGCCTAGCATGACCGCCAAGGCACGGCCATTGAGAGCCTGTGAAGCCTGCCGGTTTCCTTGTATAACTCGCGCACGATCCTCTATGGAGATATCTAGTTGTGGATTATCAGTGTCCAGCCACTCGCGCACAGGTAGCAGACTAACCATCATTGAAAATGTGTACACTCCACCAACGTTCCTTAGCAGGGAGATGCGTTTGAGCGGCAAGTACCCGATAATCGCCGTAGAGAAGCGTGAACTTTACTGTCTCCGGGAGATCCAACGGCAGATTATTCTGCTTGTTGTAATCTCTCATTCCCGAAAAGCCAGCTGCAGCAAGCACCCCTCGAAATTTGTCGAAATTTATGAGGACTGCTAAAGACGACTCCCCTAAATCATAATGGTGACAGCCAGCTGCCTCAAACCGTTTCACCAATTTCGTCAATTTGTTTTGATCGATATATCTCATCCGATCGAGCTCCAAATTTTTGAGGAAGATCCGTGCAGAGCCTCTGTATGAGGCGTTTTCTTCGAACATGGTAAAGACGATATGGTTGGAGGCAAGGAATGGAGAACACGGGGAGGAAGTTCTCACGAACTTATATTAGCACCGAGAGTATATTGAACCGCACGACACTGGCCCCCTCCCCTTACCATCGCTGGCTCGTTGCCGTCGCTGGCCTCCTGCCATCGCTGGCTCGTTGCCATCGCTGGCTCGTTGCCGTCGCTGGCTCGTTTCCGTCGCTGGCTCGATGCCATCGCTGGCTCGTTGCCGTCGCTGGCCCCCTGCCATCGCTGGCTCGTTGCCGTCGCTGGCCCCCTACCATCGCTGGCCCCCTGCCATCGCTGGCTCGTTGCCGTCGCTGGCCCCCTGCCATCGCTGGCTCGTTGCCATCGCTGGCTCCCTACCATCGCTGGCCCCCTGCCATCGCTGGCTCGTTGCCGTCGCTGGCCCCCTGCCATCGCTGGCTCGTTGCCGTCGCTGGCCCCCTGCCATCGCTGGCTCGTTGCCGTCGCTGGCCCCCTGCCATCGCTGGCTCGTTGCCGTCGCTGGCCCCCTGCCAGCGCTGGCTCGTTGCCGTCGCTGGCCCCCTACCATCGCTGGCTCGTTGCCATCGCTGGCTCGATGCCATCGCTGGCTCCCTACCATCGCTGGCCCCCTGCCATCGCTGGCTCGTTGCCGTCGCTGGCCCCCTGCCATCGCTGGCTCGTTGCCGTCGCTGGCCCCCTACCATCGCTGGCCCCCTGCCATCGCTGGCTCGTTGCCGTCGCTGGCCCCCTGCCATCGCTGGCTCGTTGCCGTCGCTGGCCCCCTGCCATCGCTGGCTCGATGCCATCGCTGGCTCGTTGCCATCGCTGGCTCCCTACCATCGCTGGCCCCCTGCCATCGCTGGCCCCCTGCCATCGCTGGCTCGTTGCCGTCGCTGGCCCCCTGCCATCGCTGGGCCCCTACAGAGATTCTCTATACCGGCTTCGTGTCGCTCACTCTTCGATGAATTCACGTAGCAGGGATTCTCGGGCGCGGCGCGTCGCGGCCGACGGCCTTTCCCGAGCAAGCTCAGTCTGGGTGGGGTCGCTAACGACCCCACCACCAACGTGTAAGTCGCCAACCTAGCGGGTTTGCTTCAAACCGCACGGGGCAAAGTCAGGATGACATTATAGATGACCAACCATCCAAATCGTAGCAATCGGAATCAGCATATCAGACTGTCTGATACAAACTTTGGAACACGAAAGCATCGCCTCGCGACAAGGCGAAATCATAAACCACTGTTTGTCATGATGGCTGCCAGGTGTGCAGTCACCACGACTGCCGCTCGGGCAAAGCTGCCAAGGGTGCGCCTGGCACATTCACGCGTTCCCACTTCGATCAGTTCTACCTTCCACTGTCATGCCCAGCGGCTATGAACCTCATCACCCCACACCATGGCCAAGCTGGACTCCATGTGTTCCAGAGTTCAAGCTGCCAAATAACATGTTCTTGACTATCATTGTACCACGAGCACGTCCGTGGCATAGGAGACTTGTAACTGTAGGACCGCCCTTTCACGCTATTCACAAAACGAATGTCCCAACTCCTGCGAAAAGAGCATGTCCGCAAATAAACGTTCGCGCAATACAGTTTTGGATGTCAGCCCTGGTGTCCTCACTGCAAGCACTGAATTCACGCTTCGCAAAACCGGCATATCATTGCATAACTTGGCAGAAGTGTTTGGCTTCAGTTGGCTCTCAGAATGGCAACCCATGATCAGCGCGGTCTAGGCACCATTCTTCAGCAGGTGCAAGGTCATTCCTATCAAAATATCAGCACCCGCCATATATCAGAGTAGCGACCGCACGGCCGCGGCTCATAGCCCGTCGTTTTCGCCGCGCGCCGTGATCCGAACAAGACTGGTAAGGCGATGTCGGCCCGCGCAACACAAAGCCCCGACCGCCGCAAGCGCGAGCGTGCTCCTTGCACGACCTCTATCAGTGCTTACACATGTGCATTAAGACTAAGTTTCGGAGATCGGCAGCCTGCAAACACGTGCATGATACACTTTGCTCCATGGCGAATCTAGAGAACCTACTATTGACCTCCTCAATCAGATGTGTCGTTCTCCAGCCTAAATAATGCGATTGTACGATTATATACAACAGCTACACGTAGGAGAGATACAGCATGCACGTCCACGATAGGCCGATTGTGAGTTGACAGTCTGACAGAGACGACCGTCTAAGATAGTAAATGGTGTGATTTGTGTCGAGAATCTCGCGATTGGGTAAGAGAGATCGATTTCAGCACGAAAGTGTTCCCTTTCACTTGGTGTTTCTCCACACGTGGACGGACGTTATGGGAAGGGAGATAGGGACAATCTTGTGGTCTTTGCAGTACGCTTCAGACTCGACCGACTGATGGCTCCGGTGTCCATCGAGCATTAGCATCCGGAGGCTACCTTCGGCGCGCGCTATGGTATGCTTATCGAAGCGCTTGATCCAGTCTAGGCCTGTCTCGTTATTCGTCCACCCGTTGGAAGTGGGCTTGATGGCCCAGGAGTCGGGGAGCCCGGCCTCTGAGTATCAACTCGCCAGGTGGTAGGCGCCTTTGACAAGCAGAAACGGAGGCACGTCAAAACCATCGCCACTGATACAGGCGATCGCGGTCGCCCATTCCCCATTGCCGGGCTGCGCAGTCTTGCTTCACACGCCGGTCGGCGGGAGTGACGACCATCGAAGGACATATGATACCCATCATAAAGCCTGTCTCGTCAAAGTTGTACAGATCGCAGTCGAGGATGCCGAAGTCGCTGCGCGTGTCGGAGAACAGGCGGAACCAGCCGCTCAGAAGATCAGGATCCTCACAAAGAGCCCGCTGGTGGCCGTGCGGAGTTCTTCTTTTCGCCGAACGAAGCGGGAGGGCCACTGTTTCCCAACACGACGTGTGCCACGCGACGCGAAGATGCAATCTGCCATCACCCTCACATCTTCGAGCGAAGGCAGAAACCCTCTCGTGTTCAAGTCCCTTATACACTGGACTACTGCTGTATCTTCGAGGGCGGTCAAAACCTAAACAGCAGGCCGAGGTTCCGCCATCGGAGTCGCGCCACTCATCCTGTCACGAAGAGTGGTTTCTGCTACATTATAGAGTTTCGCTGCGTTTATCGCTTTTCTGAATAGCATCGAAAGCCAAGACGACAAGTAATTCGTTGTCTTGTTCTCGCATCGTTCAACGTGATGGTCTCGCGTGCTGAAATTGGGGCATGGTGTCGCTTAGGAAAGTGCGCGAGGTAGAAGTCTGTCTCACTGCGCGCAAGAGGATGTCAATTCCGCAAGCGCGTTGTCAATGGGTGTCATGGGTGTTGTTACAGGGACATCACAGTGGATTGTTCACGGGCACGTCGCGTGTGCGCGCAGTGAGACAGACTTCTACTTGTATGCGCGGGATACTGATGCAACACGTTATCGAGTTTAGAAATTACCTTGACGAAGCGCTATAACGGCGCGCTTTCATTTGGGTTCTGGAGCGGAAATTAGAAGAAGAGGAGGGGGAGGGTGGATTGATTGGATTGTCTTTCGCGAATGGTGTGTATATGCCAGCCACTAGTATAAGGAAGAGCGGGTGCCAGAAGTGAAGTTCAACCCAAGGCCGTCACCGGCAAGCACCTTTAGAAGTTCGGCGGAGATCACGTGGGACAACATCTCCGGAGTGATCGTGCCTGAGGCATCTTGAGCTGTCTGCGGTCTCGATAATGGAAAGATGGGTGAGAGGCCGCAGCCCCTTGATAGCATATCAGCTGGACACCATTTCCCTTTATTGAGCCTGCCATGCACCAGCAAGCACTACAAACGTCAGAGCAAGCGACCGAGCGTGATGTGGCAACACGTTTGGAAGAAAGGATCGGTGGCCACCTGCAACCTGGGATCGTGCACCATGTATTCGAAGAAATCCAGGACGTGCCGCTGAAAGCCGCCAGCCAAGTCATAGCGCACCGCATGAAAATGGTCCTCGAGGTTCTAGATGATGATCGGAAGAAGTCCATCGTATGGAGTTGTCTAAAAGCCTGGTTTGAGGTACAGAGATGCCTGTGTATGAGGACTTCGAGTCCTTCGAGGCTGACAGGGGAGCAGGTTCCAGGCAACGTGATAAGGATCTCGCAACGACTCGGCAGAGATACGCCAGCGCACATCAAGAGCTGGGAAGAATTATTGGTCGGTTTTGCTGTGTGTCGTGTACGACCTTTGGGGCGCCCAACGAGGGTGTTAGAAGGTCTCAGAGGCGCCGACGACACGGCTGTCGTGCTTCTGCCTTTACAAAAATGGACTGCTAGCAATGGTCTGTTCTGCAATTCTTCGATCGAGCCTGGTCAGGATATTTGTCTCGGAGGTGCCGAGGAAGTCATTTTCCCTGGCACTGGAGGTTGCTTGGTCCTTTCGTTCATTCTTAAACTCCCACGGATACAAGGCTTGGACAGCTCAGGAGCACGTGCAGCGGAGAGGCTCCAATATCATTGACGACTGGCTGTGACGTACTCGTCGAGCTCTTGAGACAGCTAGTGTCGGTAGATGCGGCTTCCGATGTGTGTTCAATGGATCCTGGACGTGACTGAACGACATCTGGGTTCGATTCTGGTCGCCAGTGCAGCATCGATGTCAATGTTCTGGTCACTGGTACGAACACGGCTTGCGCTAGATCTGGAGGCAAGGGATCCTTATTTTGGTTAACCATCTGAGCTGAACGCCCAAGCACTAAAATCACTTCTTGTAGCGCCTCGTCATCAGTACAGTCCCAAGTTCAGACGATAGCCTAACATACCATCATAATTCTTTTTGGCCTGTAAGAACCAGCCTTTGTTCTGTCTTGATAGTTCCTTGAGAGTATTCTCCGATTCAAGTCCTTTCACGAGAGCTTCCAATTTTTGGTTTGGTGTATGCCATAGCGCACTGCCGGCAAAAAATAGAAGTCCATACAAGTCCATGTCTTCCATCATACCCTTGAGAATAAGGAGCTTGTGGCCGGTCCTCAAGGCGTGGTCGTATTTCTTCGCAGGAAGGTTACGTGCCTTGAGCAGCTGTCGCAAAGTGCTAGTATCCTTGCGTCAGTACATTTGCCTCGCACAAGGAGGTAGCATACATACCGCCGATTTCTACAATGTTCTGCAATTGACAAAGAAGCCATGCCGTGTCTGAGTCTGTCCTGCAATGATCGACCCTGGTCCATCAGGTGCTTGAATCTGATGTCGTCACCAGTTCGGCCTGCCTCTCCGTCGTTGGGTAAATATTCCAGACTCAAAGCACCCTTCGCCTGTTGCTTGCGGAGCACATCTTGGATGGTCTGCACGACCGCATCTAGCCCGCCTGTGTTCGACATTGGAGGCTCGATCCCAGCAACGAACCCTTAACGACCATGACCCCTCACAATTGATCGGTGGCAGGTCGCACTCTGTAGCAGCGTCTTGATGTGATAGTGATCATCCATAGCAGTACAGTGGTAGGTATTGGCCAAGTGTGCTCTAGAGGAGTGACAAAGCGTCTTGATAATGCAGTCTTGACCTCTGGAAGGCCGGGTAAAAATGTTGCGCGGAGAAGAAAAGAGGGCACTAGGGTCGTTTTCCGTCACAAGTTGTACTGTAGCTCTTGTAGAAGCACCGACCAAGTTGCGGATCAATAGTGCAGCAAGCTGACGCTATGCTCATGTGACGGGAGTCCAAAGGGTTCTGAGATCCTTTCTCCTCGCTCTTAGACCAGGGGCTGGATTCCGTAAATCGTCTCCGTTGCACCTAGACGATACCTGATTGGTGATCTAAAGGCGTGGCGCAACATGCGTCATTGCTCTGTACGGCTGGGCTGACCTCGATCCTTTCCCATAGTCCCTTTGGACGGACGGAATATAGCATGCACCGGCAGCGGAAGGCCACAATCGAGAATAGGTGCAAGACATCATGGCTTCAACAGCCAGCGAAGAGTAGTCCGAATGTCGACGGGCTGATCGTGGTCAGCACAAGAAACAAATAGCCAATAGATGATGATCGTGGCCGGGATGCAGCCTGGCCTTTGGCGGTGAAGCACAGCACACTCGCTTCTGGGCAACCTTGGTTCTTCCAACGGAAGCTGCGTATTCCGGAAATGAGCTCATCTTACCCGGTGGTGAGGCCAGCCGCGCTCCTGAATGGACGACTTGGGATGGACCGAGCTTCATCCCAAGCTACGCATGTCTTCCAGCGCAGCTTGAATACGACTCATGGGCACCAAAGACTGAACAGGTGGCGGGGCTAGGTGAGCATCTCTGCCAATTGGCCGATCGGGCTGCAGCTCTAAGACCCCCATATGTCTGTCACGTCTCGAGTAGCGAGGGAAATGCAGCATGACCATTTGTCACTTGGCCCCAACAAACATTTCGAGAGCACGTGGAACATCGCGGTTTTTACCGATGAAAGGGCACAGGACGCGCAAAATACTTCCTACATTCAGCCTTGATCTCGATTGGTCTGTCAGGAGATCAGGCAATGTCAATAATATATACAATCGAAACTTACTCAATAGATCCTGTTGAGGGTATGAAAACAGGCTGTGGCCCATGAGCCCTGTGGCAACTGTATGCACGAGACAGGGTTGCACACCACTGATCCCTGCGGTACCTTCCTTCGCTTGTCTCAATACGATGACCACTGAGGGGGCTGTTGAACGAAGTGGCTTGGTGGCAACCAGTATGTCTGCTGTGCCACCCACTGACCTATCCAGAACGTCTCCATTGGGAACTGTCCACATCTCTTCCACATACGTCTACCAGGACGAATCTGGACCATACACCTGCACCTTCCCATCATGCTCGCTTTTCATGGAACGCATCACCACTAGACCCGCGCATTGTGACTGTCTCCCACCATCGTCTCACTGCCTTTACAAAATGCAGCACCCACCATCACAGCCATTTCAGCAGCATCAAGTCGGCCACTCGCCTCTACCAACACCACTGCCTGCGATCCAGCAGCCTTACCCTCCTCCCGATGCGCCGAAACAGCAGCAAACCCATATTACACCGCTTGGACACCCGCAGTATACTCCAAGTACCCCAGTGCAACCAACTGCACATCCACCAACGTTTGTTCCAGATGGCGCGCATCCAGTCATGGAGCAACATAGCTATACTTCAATGAATGACGTAATACATGGACTACCACAACCGAGTCGAGGGCCTCCACCGCCTCAAAAGCTTCCGTCACATTACGAGCCACATCATCACTTTGCAAGGACTCAGGTGGTGATAAATTATAACAGCAACGCTTACTCTCCATCTCTGCCGGTGTATGCTCAGCACATAGGATATGGTCCCGCAGCATCGAAGAAGCAAATGCGTGCCACCCAGGCATGCGAACAGTGCCGTCATCGAAAGCAGAAATGCGATGAAGGGACTCCCTGTTCATTTTGCAAAGACAACAATGTGGACTGTCAATATCAAGATGCTCCACCAGCGAAAGCGGACAAGAATATAGACAGGATAAATGCCCTCTCAGAGCGGATCAGCCAAGGCATGCAGGACCTCCGTCAAGATCTCGCCACCAGATTGAGCGCGTTTGATGATCGATTAAAAGGCATGGAGCAACAATACAATAGCGCCTCGAGCGCTGTTACGCCAGACGAAAGATCCCAATCAAAGAAGCCAGCTTTGAGGATGCGGCGAGAGCTCGGGGACCATCGAACAGGCCCCCATAACTTGATTCGATTATGGCCATGTGTTGGATCTCTCTTAAAAGAAGCCAACGTCGATGTCGATGATGGCTATGTGAGGGAGGCTGAGGATCGTGGCGTGTTGCGTCTACATGGACGTGGCGAAGGAACCGAGGAACAAGACGGCACACAGCCAGGTGGACCAGCAAGTCCAGCACGCAGCGAAGACAGCTTCTCAGATGCACCTTCGCCGCCAGAGGGCATCTGGGGATGCGGGTTGCCAACATATGCATACCCGACCGCCAAGCCACGTTCACATCAGTACACTGCAGGCGGCTTGAAGCCCGATGGAAGCCTTGATCTTGATCAATCAACGATCAACATGTTATGGGAGAGCTACGTCAAGCACATGCACGTAATGCATCCTTTCCTCGACAAAGGCAGAACTCGCAAACTGATCAATAAGTTCATATTACGTTACTGCCAAAGCAGGCATCGTGTCCAGCCACACAAGACGTTCGTTGTCGGTGACGGCGAGTCAGACCGTCCTATCAAGCGACAGAGGTCGAACAGGTCTGATGAACACCCGGGCATCCCAGAGGAGGTCGTAACCACGTGCTTTGGTAATATTGAACGCTCTCCTAGCAATGCGCTTATCTGCCTTGTGCTGGCGCTCGGCAGGATTTGCGCGCATAAAGAATCTCTGCCAGGGCCCGTCCAATATCGCGTGTTGGACTCGAACCAGGTTTTGGCGCATAAACCTCCCAGTAACACAGGCATGCGTGGCGGTTCTCCCACGTCGATGAACGTCGAACCATCACCCGGATCGCCCAATCTGACTTCGAACCATTCCCACACTCCGCCTAGTTTCCCGAATGAAGACCCTTGTATGGAGTACCGAAGCCGAAGGTCATCATTTGAGGGAAGCGCATCCTCCACGCAGACTGCAACGAACATGGATGTCATCCCTGGCATAGCCTATTATGCTAAAGCAGCTGAGATTTTGGGTGACCAAGGTGACGGAAACGACTTGATTCATGCGCAGATGTTCCTATTGGCTGGCTTGTACAAGGGGCAATTGGCACGTGTCAAGGAGAGCATGAGCTGGATTACCATGGCTGGAAGAGTCATCCAAACATTGCTGGACCGATACAAGCTGTACAACGACAACTACTGGACTGCTTATGGAGACGTGCGCAGACAGCACGAAAAGGGTCAAAAATTGATCACGGATATGCGGCAGAACCTGATCGTATTGGCATCTTGGACGTGTTTACAGCTCGAAAGTGATATCTTGGCCGAGCTACGTTTGCCGTCTAGTGGGATTCAGAATATCGAGAAGCTTCTGCTAATGCCGCATAACCTTGCCGAAGAAGAGACGTACGAAGGACTTGCACCCCACGAAGACCGAAAGGGCGAAAGTTACAACAACGTCATCTTATTTTACACCGCACAGATGTTCTTGAGAAAACGCCTGAACCAAGTACACAGGCAGCTCTACGGACCCGATTGTCTAAATCAACCTCTCGCAGAAGTACAAGCAATGCTGCACGGTCACGAAGCTATCTTGGACGGCTGGAGAGCTATGTTGCCGCCTGATCTCAAGTGGACAGACAACGATCCGCCACCTGCAGGAATTCTCTCCGCCAGATTACGAGCTAAATACTGGGGAGCGCGATACGTGATCAACAGACCTTTCTTGGATTACGCGCTGCACATAATGCCACACGTCAAAGATGGAAAAAGCGTGGGAGAAGTTGCATTAGATGTGCACCGCAATCCTCGTGACGTGGCCGAGATCCACCTGTTCAAGGCAATCGAGCTTATGGGGGAAGGTGAAGTTTGGGCAGCGTGCCGTCGATGTATCGAAGCTGCTATGCAGAGCACTGTCGCCCTAGATGGCGTACCCGATCGATTGGTCGTGACCAACATTCACGGCACAGCACATGCGTAAGTTTCTTGATAGCATTTCTTCTTTCGACGTGACGTCAACGCTAATGATATACAGTCAATTTGGCAATATGCTAGTCCTCTCCGCCGCCTGGCGCTCTCACTATCTACGCAAGTTGATCGAGCAAGACCGTTTCCAAATCCTCCTAAGCCGTACCATAGGCTTCCTCCGCAAATTCTCTGCAATATCGCCGACTTGCCAACAAGACTGCTCGATTTTGGAGAACATCCAGCGCGTGCTGTTTTATACTCCATGCTCACGAGACGATATTAGCACTGACTCACCAGCACAGATGTAGTAAAGCTTGCGAGGTGAGGCGTTGAAGCCCCAACCAGGAGGGGTGTGGCCGGGTAGACATTGCTGTATGCGACAAGGTGCCTCATATGAGGGAGGGCCTGCCGGTGGTTCCGATCGTGACAGGGTTCAAAGGTGTATAGAAAGCACTCATCTCATCCGTATTGACAATTTTGACACAGACTGCCGCTTGTGACTGAATCTTTGTCTTTGACGCCGACATCCGATACCTTTCATCTTGCTTCGAGCTTGATCGATCTGAAGAACTCGCTTCCTGTGCTTGTGACGAACATTATTACTTCTGCAAAGGCCTTTCCACCATTAGCAGTCGCTTTCGATGGATGCGGACTCCACTTCGTTAACCCTCAGAGGTACGACCGTGGAGAACTGCCTCGTCGGTGAATCGTAGCGGAGGTGCTTAGATTCTGCAGCCAGGATCATGCCAAGGTAAAGCACTCTCGCTGCACGGCTTTTTATCTTGCTATCGTCTTCCAGGCAGCGCGACCCGTCATCGTCCTCGATGTTTTTGAACCAGTCGTCTGCGAAATACCACTGTGCCCACACAAGTCCGCGTATCATAAAATCCTCAAGTAGCGGGATGCCGTCGGTTGGGAAAGTTTCGCCGCTCGCGAAGGATTCGGTGCGAGAGGAGATGGGGAAGGACTTGGCGATGTGGTTGAGGAAATTTGCAAGAGCTAACCAGTCCAGGCGATCAGGTGAGAGAATGTCGTTGAGAGTGCTGGTGGCGTTGTCGTCAGAAGAAAGCCGAACACGTAACATATGAAGACTTTTGATGAATACAAGCATAACATGAACATAGGGAAGTAGGCTGGGTAAGTTCTCTCTGCGTGGCGTCCGTCGCATGATGCTGTTAAAGGAGTGATAGCAGAAGTCCAAGAGGATCTCTGCCGGACGCTGAAGTCCGTTGATTCCGAGAGAAGTGAAGGTGCTGGCGGGTTGTAGGGCAGAAGGCCTGCCGGAGTCCAGATTGTCCTGTTTGATGGCAGCGTCAAACAGGTGACGGTAAACGTTGTTTGACGATCCGAAGCCGAGCAGAGCTGCAACATTCGTCACCGCCAGGGGAACGCCAAATACACTTATGCTATCTTCTGATGAAGATTTGAGCATTGTCAGTGCAGCGCTACAGGCTTGGCCAACTAGCTCAGTCTTTTGCGAAAGGAAACTCCTTGCGTGGAAGCAAATTACCAGAGCATCCACGGATTTACTGCCTTTACGAAGTGCATGCTCATCTTTGACGATGGGAGTGCACAGCGTGCTCAACGACTCCTTTGCGTTAAGGAAAGGGAAGACAGAAGTCAACGCACGCCCGTAAAGATAGAACTTGCGCAGAGAAGGTCTTTCTAGGATGCCAGAATGATGGTACAGTCGCCCAACTTTGGGGTGGCGATCCGCTGCCTTCACATACCAGCGCCCTGCCACGCCTCCCCAGACAGTATGGATCTCTCTGTTCTCTTCGATAGCCATGCGGTATCGTGCCAGATCTCCAAGACACTCGATCCAAGTGTCTGTGAATCCAGGCACCGTCTCGAGGAGCAGCGACATCATCTGGTATGCGAGATAAATGAAAGCTAGCATGTACTCCTGAGAGTGAGGTCTTCGATGCCGTAAAAATTCCAAGAATGCGTGGATCCCATGCTTCCACATGCGCGCTGGCATCGAGTACTTTGTGGCAAGTCCGATAAGAGCTGGACTATGCTGTGTCGCCATCAGAAAATCATGGTGCTCGTAGAGTAGTGTTCTATGCAGAGTAACAAGAGCTTGCCACTGTTCGGTACTAAGTTCGTCGTTGGGTTGAGATGCTTTCTGAGCGTCGATATTCATGCACTTGGCTTCTACCGTCACCAAGCCTGCATAAATGCTCTTGACTTCAGCGGCAAGTTGCTCCTGAGAGATCGGTGAAAACTCTGATTGCAACGCGGTACCTGACCATCGTTGTTTGCCGCACAGATGTAAGGAATGTTGAGGGGCCATCTGGGAGTCTGGGTCTATAAAGTCCTGGTAGCCTCTGTCTGCAGGTTTCGGTTCTTCTTGTTTGATGGAAATTTCGTCTTGCTTGATGAAGCTTTCGGACGTTCGAGGCAAATTTGGTGGTGGCGAAACGTTTCCCGTCACCTGATCATGTCGTTTGGCCAAAAGGATATCAGCTTCGTCCTGTGAATGCGCTCGAGGAGATGCCACTCGGCGGTGATCATGTGCTCTCAGGCTGCGCCATGAGTCATGCGGATGGTAGTTGATGGGAGGGGGACAGTCATCCTTACACGTCTTATGCTGCCTGTTGTTTGTCGATACTCTGCCTCCCTTGTAGCGTTCAGAGCGTTTGCGATGTTTCGTATCCAAGGGTTCGTCCGTGGCAGGCCGTTTGGAGAGACCAAAAGAACTGTTAGACAGTATTCGTTCCATCGACGGCGACTTTGGCTTGATGCAAAGTCTTGCGGTGGCGGCAGGCAACGATGCTGGGATGCTATCTTGCGACGAGTCCGACTCAGGAGTAAGGTTACGCTGCGACGAGCTGCGAGATGACGAACTTGGAGATCTGCATAGTCGCACATTGCCAAAGTCACTATAGTCATATTGAGGTTCCCTGCCATGCACGATAATCAGCCTTGGACATCAGCGCTGCCTTGCGGACATATTGGAGGCAATCGTGGACCGTGGCGGCTCCGGACGATGACATTGCTTAGGCATTGTATTGTGGAAGCCTCGAGGTGTGTCAATTTCTTAGATAGAGCAGGTGGACTCACTGCGATCCGGAGGTCGATGCGTGGTATGTCAATTCAGAGTACTCATCGAAGCCCGCCATCTCGAGTGGGGAGTCGAAAGTGGTGTTCACGACTCCCGCGCCTGTCGGGAGCTCACACATGTCGCCGTGTCCTGACGTTGAGGACGGGCACCGGCAGAGTATCGGCCTGCCAGACGAAGTCAGTAAAACTGGAATTCACACATAAACAAGCGTTGTCGTACACTTGAGAGCTTGAGGGTCGCACAAGGTGGTGCTTGATATCCCGCCGGAACAAGACTATGTAGAGTTGGTCGGCGATGGAGCGAGCGCGAGCGTGGTAATCCCTTTTGTGGACAACGATTCGCAGGCAACGTCAGTGGTCCGCAACAGGCTACCTAGTGAAAAGGCAATCGTGGCGGCGCAGTTGCAGGTGGTTGCCTCAATACCAAGGCATCCGTGCACGTGCCTGCATATCTTCACCCAAGTGGTGTCAGAAGAGTCGAGCCGGGCTGTGATGAAAACGCACTCCATAGCTGTATTCGGTGCTCATTAGGCAATTGGATATGTGCTCGCTTCTGCTTCCCCGACAAAGGCGCTCGAACGTGGAGCCGAACATGTGTGTGGCACAGTGGTCTTTGTTGACACTTCCCATAGCCAAGAATGCATCGTGACACCTTGGCGCCCATTATCATCCCGTGCAAGGCGGAAGGTCACCCTTTGCTGCCGGAAATGCCTGCTTCGACTATGTGAGATCCTTCCAATAGTGAGGCATGCGCCGCAGAAGTGCGTCTTCAAAGGGGGAAGCATGGCATGAGTTTACTTGCGCCACGTAATCAGCATGACGATTGCTGATGGCCAGTGACGACCTCTTAACTACCAACAGGTGGCAAACAGGGGTCGACGGTGGCTGCGTTTTGATCGATCTGGGCGTCCAAGCGAGAGTCACGCGTCCTGCGTGCTTCGACCACGCCTAGCTCCCCGTCGGAAACGAAACATCCGTCCTTCTCGTCCTTCTCGTCCCTCTCGTCCCTCTCGTCCCTCTCGTCCCTCTCGTCCCTCTCGTCCCTCTCGTCCCTCTCGTCCCTCTCGTCCCTCTCGTCCCAACTCTGTTGTCATGGGACCAAAGCACAAGGTCCGCCATTGTGACAACTGTGGAATGACTGTCACTTGCGGTAATCTCGCTCGCCATCAAAAAGGATGCAAGCTCAAAGCACTACCCATCGAGCATGCTAAGACGATAAGAGATGTCTTACGTGCCTGTGGTTTTGGTGCGGAAACCTTAGGCGACTGGGATCTCGAACAGCTTGCCTCTCTGCCAAATTTTCGACACCACAAGCCGACGCCACGTCAACATCACACGCGATGGGGAGTCACCAAAGACGAACAAACATCGAGGCTGCCCAGCCTCGAGAAGTTTCTTCTGGATTTCAGATCTCGGCTACAGAGTCGAGGACAAAAGCGTAACGTGTACAATGGCTCCGAAGTGTGGCAACACAACACAAACGTTCAATTTACACCTGGAGAGTTCTTGACATGGACCCAACAGATAATCGAGGGCGAGGAAGTAGAGACACGCGTTTTGAACATGCCGACGGACTTCGTGCAGGCAGAGGCGGAGCGGGAATACCATAAGTTTGCGGAGGACGCTCTTCGAGAACATTTACCTGACTTGTCAGCACACGGCTTCCAACGAAACCAGGCCGAAGCCAATATCACACCGCGCGGAACTAGGACAGAAGTGCACCATGATTCACTGCATAGCGTCTCAGTTGCTGTCGGGCTGAAGAGTCATTCGGGTCGACCATTGAAGTTGTGGTTGCTTTGGCCATCTACGGAGCTGAGACACCTTGCTTCATGCTATAGTGACACGAGGGCCGCGCTGGCTTGCATGAATTTTGGCTCTTTCCTCGTTCAGATGCCGGGCGAGTCAGTCATTGTGCCACCAAACTCTCCGCACGCCGTATTCACTCTAGACTCTTGTTATTTGTACGGACACACCTTCTCGACTGAGCACTGGGCTTACGAACCTTCGAGTGTTTTCGCGAGCATCAGAGTAGGCGACTCTACTGACGAGGCCTGCCGTGCGCGTACAGACCAATTACGCCTTGGACTACGTGGTAACGCCGAGCTGAGGCGAGCTTATGTTGGACAGTTCCTTGAGACGTGGGCTTCAGAGAGGGGATGGTTCGAAAAGCATAGAGAACTATTGGAGGAACTTGTTGCAATCTGGGCATACGATCGCAATGATCGTGGATTGTGTGCCTTGTGCGATGCTGTAGGCGAACCGGAGCGTCCAGGGCAAAGCAGCGAACAGCACGCATGGGCTCATCTAGTGTCGGGAACTGTGAGTGGAACACTCTATGTTGCATAAGGGAGGGGGACCAGGAGCGTGCCTGATATGACGATACAAGCTGATATTTAATCATTTGTCCGTCACCTCTATACTGTTGTGTTGTTCGCATTTGACATGTATTGACTCATCATCACAATTTCTTGCATATCGACACACAGCACGACGTCGTCCTGGCTGTGCGTAATAAAATGAGTCGACGATTATCAACCATAAAGTTTTAACCAAAGTGATATTTGAACATGTACAACGTCTCAGTGTCCATCAACTGCACAGCATTGGAGAGATGACTCGCTCCCATATAGTGTCAAGATCCTCAGAAATTTTCTGGAAAAGATGACGGTCTGACGGATCTACACCACCGTAGAGCTGTAGAATCCAAGCCGCCAAGGCAACCACCTCCCGCAGGTCGGCACCCTGCTTCCAAACACCAACACCAATCACTGAGGAATAGAACTTGACTTCTTCGTTCGGCTGACATGGTCTATTGTTTTGGATAGCCTTAGTGATTATCTCAACAATGCTGCACTTCTACCATTGATCAGTGAACAATAATTAGTGAGATGGAACCGTAATTTATGCGCCAATACTTACTAAAGCACGGAAGAGGAGATCCATACCAGTCGTTCCGTCACTTGCCCGAGCTGTGTACACTGCAAAGATTGCGGACTCCTGCATCTGTAGTAAGAAACTACGTTCGATTTGGCCATGCGAGATAGGCACGTACCACAAGTTTTTTAAGGTCGTCTGAAACCCATACTTCTTCCGCTAGATATGTCTTGGCATGACCAACGCCCATCTGCTTCTGATTGGACTTGCAATCTGAATGCACATGTACGAGCCGTACTGTCCATACGATGCTAGGGAATCATCCCATCTTGTTTGACCGCGACTCAATAGTCAATCGATTTGGTCAGTAAGAACCCTGGGACCGGCGTGTGAAACAAATAGTGTTGTGCACAATGGGCTTGGTGTGCGAAGGTGTTATCGCCATGTGGTTAATTGCAAGAGACCGGTCGAAGGCAAATGATTCGCCTGGCATTTCTATGCGATGTAGACGCCACTCGAACAGAGATTTTGACTCATTAGAGAGTTCCTGAATCACAAACGTCGTGGAAGCTCAGAAAGACTCACCTTGATAACCTCGACGTGCATGCAGTCGATCTGCCAAAGCGTGGCCAATACTACGGCCATGCTGGTCGCCATTTGTTCATATAAGTGCTCGGTTTGTCGGAACTAGACTCGCCTGAGATCGTGATCGAGTGGCCCCATGAAATGACCTTGCACTCCGCCAATGTACTATAGTGCTAGGGGGCATGGGACAATCTTGTGAAGCACGTGCCATCAGTCAGACTAGGCAGGGCATTCGAAGCCAACACTGTCGATCGTACGATCTCACAAGCTTCACCTCCTTTTGCGTTCGACACCGTCGTAGGTACAGTGTCGGTCAGGATGGAGTAATGGTTCTGAAGGCGGAATGGCCAATGAGCGGAAAGAGACTGGAGAAGAAGTGTGCCAGCCCAATGGGCCAGCCTGCAGAGATAGCCCGTCACAAAACTTGAGAAAGGGCTGGGACATGTGAGTCGTGCAATGCTTTCGCGCGGCGATGTCAACGCGGCTGACAGTGTAGGAGACGAGGCTGCCTTGTTGACAAGTTAGCGCCTTGATGACGCTTTCGGCGCCGCTCACTCTCGTCACTAAAAGACTCAAGGGATTTGAAAGCCGAAGTCTGCGAAATTTGGAGGTTTCACATGATAGGACCAAGTCGTTGTCCCAAAGCGCGACGGCTACCTGCTTTAAGGACTCGGGAGCACTAAAGACGTAGGTTGAGCGTGGTTGTTGTGTGCCAGAACATTGTTGGCCCGACCACTGCACTGCTGCGACGTGGGCTGTTTGGAGGTCGAAGCTTTTTCAGTGTCACGAGAAAAGGGAGCGCGGAGGAGGCACTGCAATGGGAAATTAGTGATCTCCACTCGGCATACTTCCGAGAATGAGATGACCTCTCGCGGAACCTCGTCTTCAATGCCAC